>CM026197.1:34750853-34911591 GCA_014839995.1 Xenentodon cancila
GACTTTCAGCTGGTCACCTGGTCAAGAGACCAGACTTTGAGGATCTGGAGGGTGGATCCTCAGCTGCAGAAGGTTAGTGTTCTCAGAGACGAGCTGGAACGGACGACGCTTCGCCTCTTCTGATTGGCTCACGTTTATGCTGTTGTTATTGTTGTGTAGCTGTGCGTCAGCGATGTGGAAGAGCTGATGGAGGGGTTGTCTCTCACCCTGGAGTCTGAGAAGTCCCTGTCATCTCAGGAGCCAGAGGGACATCTCAGCATGGGTCCCCCTGACAACCATCCAGGTGACAGAACCACAGAGGTTCCCTGTACACTTGTGTTGAAATGATGAGTCGTGTCTGTTAAACATTCAGAGTTACACCTGTACTTAAACACAGTTAGGCAAGGCAAGGCAAGGCAAGGCAAGGGCAAGGGCAGGGCAGGGCAAGGCAAGGCACGGCAAGGCAAGGCATGTTTGTGTAGCACATTTCAGCAACAAGGCAGTTCAAGGTGCTTTACATAATACAAACATGACAAGTAAAAAAAGAGGAGAAAAAAAAGATTATGAGTTAAGGTGCAGTGGCAGATGTTCAGGGAGCCAGTGTAAGGTCCTCAGAACTGGACTGATGTGGTTCACTTTCTTAGTTCTAGTGAGAACTGAGGATAAACACGTGAAAGAGTTTTTCCAGTAGTCCTTTAATCCTGGAGATGTTCTTCAGGGTAGTTGCTTTAATGTGTCTCTGAAGGTTCAGGTCTGAGTCCATGACTCCACCCAGATTCCAGGCCTTATCGGTGGTTTGTAGCTGTAGATCCTGAAGCTGTGTGCTGACTCTTAAACGCTCTACGTCAGTTTTGTTTGTGTTCAGCTGAAGAACATTCTGGCACATCCACTCATTGATTAGTTCTCTGTATCTGCTCAACGCTGTAGGGGCTCATTGTCACCTGGTGACATCGTAACGTAAAGTTGTGTGTCATCTGCGTAGTCATGGTGACTTAACTTGTTTATTAGTATCTGAGCCAGCAGAAGCATGTAGATGTTAAATAGGAGGGGCCCTAGGATAGAACCTTGGGGAACACCACATGTCATTTTTGTTGATTCCGATGTAAAGTTACCTATTGAAACAAAGTTGTGCATGTCCTTTAAGTAAGACCCGTCAAGTATTGTGCTGGAAGGTTGGACTGCATTTATGTGGATGTCATTGAACACCTCAACAAGGGCAGTCTCAGTGCTGTGGTGAGCATGAAACCTGGACTGGAAGATGTCAAAGCGGTTGTTCAGAGTTAGGAAGGTATTTATCTGTCAAAACTCAGATTTTACAATAATCTTACTGATGAACGGAGGATTTGAGATGGGTATGTAATTTTGCATTAGCAACTGGGGTCTGGGGGACGACAGGTGAGTTTACTGTTTGAATCGGATCAGATGTCGTGACTGCGGGTAAATATCATGACAACAGGAGGAGGAGTTTAGCTGATCCATAATAACCTCCAGGTTTTTGTAGTTAATTGGCTAAAATTGTGTCATTTAGTCCAAACTGGTTTTGACTGCTCACAGCACTGTTCCTGGACTTGATACTGATCACTTGACTGCTTTTCTAATCTTCAGGTGGGTTTGTTAACTGGTCCACAGCACCAAACAACACACGACTGTTATTGGTGTTTTGGTTGATGATTTCAGAAAAGAGGGGTTCCCTTGGATTCAGTTGTGAATTACCTCTGCGAAGTCTCTCTTTATACATATCACAGTGAACCGGGTTAAACTGTTACCTTGATCTGCTGAGGAGACAGATCCCGATGCCACCTTGAAAGAGTTTGAGCAGGAGAGTGGGGGACTCGGGGACTTTTGGGGGATGCTCGGTTAGAGCGAGTGGCTGGGTGACGGACGTCATGAGGAGAAAACATGAGATGTGGGCGTGGTGTGAGTGGGATTCCGATCCTGACAAGGTCTTTCATGTTGTCAGTGAACTCCAGGAGGGGGGAGTCTGGGCTGAGTGGAGAGAGTGAGGAGGTGGGTCAGGTCTGGAGGGAGGCTTTGGGGCCCTGTTGGGGCTGAAGGGGGCTCCACTTGTTGTCCTGTGTCAGGTTTAAACAACCTGAACATTTATTAAACAGACAATAAGGAAGAAAGATAAAGTCAGTCAGTTTTCATTCATCAGCAGGGAGGACGGACAGAGAAACACTGCTCTGGTCTCTGTCTGCACCCCCCCTCTGGTGGCCTCTTAAGGTTTTTATTGAAAATAAGGAGGTCACCAATCACATGAAGAAGCAACAAGTACAAGATATATTCTGACGTGTACGATCAAGACAAGCAGTGTACATGCGTAAAATAAAGACGAGATAAAACAAAGAGCGTGTTAAAGTTTAACTCTATCATCCTGTTGGAGTTGGTGACGTATTAGTCTCTTCCTGGGTCTGCTGTCCTCTGTGGTCCTTCAGCAGGCAGCAATAGCTGTCCTTCAGAACGCCGTCCATCATTGTTGTTAAGTTCCTCGCCCCCTTTCCTAGGTGGAGGCTGCTGGTGTCTGATGCACAGTACAGAAGTATTGGAGGCGAACAGCTATGCTCCAGATCTGCCTTAAAAAGATGTCTGCGAGTCTGTAGACGGAGTTAAACGTGCCGAGTCTGCGGACGGAGTTAAACGTGCCGAGTCTGCGGGCGGTGTTAAACGTGCCGAGTCTGCGGGCGGTGTTAAACGTGCCGAGTCTGCGGGCGGAGTTAAACGTGCAGAGTCTGCGGGCGGTGTTAAACGTGCCGAGTCTGCGGGCGGTGTTAAACGTGCCGAGTCTGCGGGCGGTGTTAAACGTGCCGAGTCTGCGGGCGGTGTTAAACGTGCCGAGTCTGCGGACGGAGTTAAACGTGCCGAGACTGCGGACGGAGTTAAACGTGCCGAGTCTGCGGGCGGTGTTAAACGTGCCGAGTCTGTGGACGGAGTTAAACGTGCCGAGTCTGTGGACGGACTTAAGCGTTTCAAGTCTGCGGACGGAGTTAAACGTGCCGAGTCTGCGGACGGAGTTAAACGTGCCGAGTCTGCGGACGGAGTTAAACGTGCCGAGTCTGCGGACGGAGTTAAACGTGCCGAGTCTGCGGACGGAGTTAAACGTGCCGAGTCTGCGGACGAACTTAAGCGTTTCAAGTCTGTCGACGGAGTTAAACGTGCCGAGTCTGTGGACGGACTTAAGCGTTTCAAGTCTGCGGACGGAGTTAAACGCGCCGAGTCTGCGGGCGGAGTTAAACGTGCCGAGTCTGCGGGCGGAGTTAAACGTGCCGAGTCTGCGGACGGAGTTAAACGTGCCGAGTCTGCCGACGGAGTTAAACGTGCCGAGTCTGTGGACGGAGTTAAACGTGCCGAGTCTGTGGACGGAGTTAAACGTGCCGAGTCTGTGGACGAACTTAAGCGTTTCAAGTCTGTCGACGGAGTTAAACGTGCCGAGTCTGCGGACGGAGTTAAACGTGCCGAGTCTGCGGACGGAGTTAAACGTGCCGAGTCTGCGGACGGAGTTAAACGTGCCGAGTCTGCGGACGAACTTAAGCGTTTCAAGTCTGTCGACGGAGTTAAACGTGCCGAGTCTGTGGACGGACTTAAGCGTTTCAAGTCTGTCGACGGAGTTAAACGCGCCGAGTCTGCGGACGGAGTTAAACGCGCCGAGTCTGCGGACGGAGTTAAACATGCCGAGTCTGCGGGCGGAGTTAAACGTGCCGAGTCTGTGGACGGAGTTAAACGTGCCGAGTCTGCGGACGAACTTAAGCGTTTCAAGTCTGTCGACGGAGTTAAACGTGCCGAGTCTGCGGACGGATTTAAACGTGCCGAGTCTGCGGACGGAGTTAAACGTGCCGAGTCTGCGGACGAAGTTAAGCGTTTCAAGTCTGTCGACGGAGTTAAACGTGCCGAGTCTGTGGACGGACTTAAGCGTTTCAAGTCTGTCGACGGAGTTAAACGCGCCGAGTCTGCGGACGGAGTTAAACGTGCCGAGTCTGCGGGCGGAGTTAAACGTGCCGAGTCTGCGGGCGGAGTTAAAAGTGCCGAGTCTGCGGGCGGAGTTAAAAGTGCCGAGTCTGCGGACGGAGTTAAACGTGCCGAGTCTGCGGACGGAGTTAAACGTGCCGAGTCTGCGGACGGAGTTAAACGTGCCGAGTCTGCCGACGGAGTTAAACGTGCCGAGTCTGCCGACGGAGTTAAACGTGCCGAGTCTGCCGACGGAGTTAAACGTGCCGAGTCTGCGGACGGAGTTAAACGTGCTGTCTGTCTCACAGATCCAGATGGTTCCTTGACCTCCCGGGGTCGTCAGGACTCAGCGGCGGGTTCAAGTCTGGCTCAGACTCTGCAGCAGGAGTTCTCCTTGGTCAACCTGCAGATCAGAAACGTCAATGTGGAGGTGAGATGTTTAGGTGGAGGTGAGGCCCAGTTTGGAAGCTCCAGCAGATAACTTAAGAGTGTTTCTGTTGCAGATGGACGCCATGAACCACAGCTGTGTGGTATCAGCCCACTTCGGTAGCCATCAGGTCCACCTGGTGGTCAAGTTTCCTCCTCAGTATCCCAACAACGCCCCACCCACCTTCCAGTTTGTCTCTCCAACAACCATCTCATCTGCCATGAAAACCAAGATCCAGAAGGTGATAAGTTGAAGTGGTATGCTGAACCAGTTTGTCAGTCTCTATCGTGGTTGTGGATGAATTCTGGTCAGTTCTTCTTTCAGTTCATTGAGGTTTTTGGACATTGACTTGTACACAGCTCTCTGCAGGTCCCACCACAGCATTTCAGTCAGGTTCAGGTCTGGACATTGACCAGGTCAGACCAGGTGTAGATTTTCTGCTGCATTTATGATCGTTGTTTGTTCAGATCCTGAGAGACACGTCACTCCAGAAGGTGAAGAGGAACCAGAACTGTCTGGAGCCATGTGTCCGGCAGCTCGTGTCCTGCCTGGAGTCTGATATGGTGAGAAAACCTGAACCAGATCCAGAATCCGACCAGAGCCTGACCCTGAATCAGATCCAGAATCCGACCGGAGCCTGACCCTGAATCAGATCCAGTCCAAAATCAGATTTCGAACAAAACCACATTCAGAATTGATTGCGAAACAAAGTCAAACCTGAATGTAGTTAAAAAATGTGGTTAATTTCTGTGGCAGCTAAATTCAAACCAAATCATAAACCAGATTCAAACCTGGTCCCAAGCCAAATTCAGATCCTAAACCAGATTAAAACCAGAACCAGATTTAAACCAGATAATAAAATTCAGATCCAATTCTGAGCCTGATTCGGATGTGATTCTCGACCAGATATATACCAAATCCTGTACCAGATGCTGAACCAGAACAATCTGATTAGCAGTCTGACATCTGTCTGTCTGACTGTCAGACCCAGGAGGACAGTCCGGTGTCCGGCCCCTTTGCCCTGCCCAATCCGGTCACTCCATCGCTGCAGGCGTTTCCTCGAGTCACTAACGTGTACGGCTCATATCAGGTAACAGTTCCCTCAGATGTGAAGATGAAGGTCCTGCTCTTTATCATCGTCACACACCTGGAGTTTCACAGAAGTTAATCAGTCATCCCCCTCATTCTTTGTACCTTTCAGGATGCCAACATCCCATTCCCTCGGACATCTGGTGCTCGTTTTTGTGGGACTGGCTGTTTGGTTTACTTCACCCGACCAATCAGCATGCACCGCTCAGCCCCGCCCACAGAACCCACTCCCAGGTAAAAAACACTCACAAGTCAGCAGGTAAATGAACCAGTGTGGGTGTGGGGGTGTTGGTAGTACATGAAGACAGATGCAGTGTCTGGATCCAGAATTTGGGCTGCTCTTTACTGTCTTGATCACCATGGTAACTGAAGTGGAACTTGTTAGGAAAATAATAATATATAATAATAATAAAGAAGCTGCTTTTGTAAATCTCAACATCTATGGACTCTGAGGCATCTTGGGTGGACCATCACACAGTGAAATCATAGATTACTCTTAAGTGAGGAGTACCACAAGGCTCTGTATGAAGACCTATCCTGCTTTGATTTTACTTGCTAACACTAGACGTTTCTTGTAATTTAAGGAGTTTACTGTCATTTACCCAGCAGCCAACACTGTGCGATGGACTGTATTCTTTCCTTTACGCAACTCAGATGAATAAGTAAAATAAAATAAAAATCTTTACCGTAAGCATAAAAAGTTTACTGTGGCATAGATTTTGTTTTTAATTAATATACTATGTACAAAATGATGGGGTATTTGGGGTAGAAGGTGCATAGAACAGCTTAAAATGTTCAATGTTCGTTCTTTTTAAAAAGTGGATGTGCAAAATGAATGTTCAAAGTTGTACAGTCTGGTATTTAGGAGCCTGGTGGCCTGGATAGAAGCTGTTTTCGGTCTGCTTGTCCTTGCTTTTACACTCAAGTATCGTCTGCCGACGGCAGGACTGGAGATGGTCCTTGATGATGTTTTGGGCTCTTTGTGATGCGGGTGTTGTAGATGTCCTGTAGTGGCTGCACGGCTGCTGTAGCGCCAGAAGGCTGAACATCATTTTTAAGACTCACTGGACACACCGTCTTCCTACCCTGGATGGTGCAGTTTCCGTACCTCACTAAGATGGAGTTTGTCTGGATGCTCTCCACTGGCCACCTGTAGACGTTGCTGAGGAGTTTGGAGGATAATCCAAATTTATTCAGCTTCCGTAAAAAGAGTCTCTGTTGGGCCTTCTTGACAATCTGCTGCGTGTTGTGAGTTCAAGTAAGGTTCTCGCTGATGTGGGTGCAGATGAGTTTGAAGGTCTTCACCCTCTCCACCTGAGTGCCACTGATGGGGCATGCTGGTCCCCTTCCTTGGTCGATGGTTTTCTCAGCATTTAATCAGAGATTATTATCCTGGCACCAGGACACCAGCTGAGCCACCCCTTCACTGCAGCCTGCTTCCTCCTGCTTCCAAACGTGATGATGGAGGTGTTGCTCTGGGAGGGGACACAGTCGTAGGTGACTGTCTGGGGTCTGTATGGAAGTCCAGCGGCGGGGTGGGGGTGGGGGTGGGGGTGGGGGGTCGGTCACAGGGAGAGAAGCTTTGCAGACAGCTTTGTTCCTGATGAAGCAGTTAAAATTGAAGTCAGCTGTGTGGCTGGTCCTGCGCCACCTCCGGGTGTCAGCTGTCGGTCTGCGCTCTCTCGCACGCACGCACGCACGCACGCACGCACGCACGCACGCACGCACCACACACACACACAAATAAAAACTCCTCTGTTGCGAGATTAAATGCATATAATGTTATGCCAGACTTGGTACTGTAAACTATGACCAGCATTCAAGCATGTGACCTTGTTTTCACGGTGTGTCACGACCGACTGGATGGCTGCGAGGGCATCAGCAGTCCGACGGCTCTGACATTACACCAACTGCAGGAGGTCTAATGTGTCTGGGATGTTCTCGTTTGTGTTGGACATGAATGTTCCCTCACAACACTTCATCACAGTTAAAGTGAGTGCAATGGGGCAATAGTCACTCAGACAGGTTATTTTACTTTTCTTGGAGAGGGGCACTATGGTGGTGGACACGAAGCACGACATCTGCAGAAACTTTGGCCAGCTCTGAAGAGCACACTCTCAACTCTGGAATCGTCCTTCTGTGTTGGTTAAGGCAGTCGAAGCGAGCCTAAAACTCATGGAGTTCATCTGGTAGCATGTCGCTGCTGTCCGGGACCCTGCTGCTCATCTGCTGGAAGTCGGTGATGTTCTCCAGGTCCTGCCACATGCTCTTGGAGTCTGAGTTGTTATAGAATCCTCCAGCATCAGTTTGTACTGCCTGATGTGCTTGTCTTTCCTGATAATATAATGTAATCGTATGATTATTAGTATACATTCAGTTAATATGCAGATGACACTCTGGTTTATGTTCTCAACCAGTATTCCAAATCTTTCTTTGGAAAAAATGGGCACCGTAGGCTCTGGATCAAAAAGATAAAAGATAATCCAGACTGTTATTAGCAATCAGTCCAAAAGCCAGACTGTCTCGGTATGGCATCATTAGTAAGTGTTCTGTCCCAACCTGTTTTTCTTTTGGTTGTGTCGCATTCAGGTCCCTGTCGGCTCTGTCGGCCTATCACAGTGGAGTCCTGACTCCCATGAAGATGCGTTCAGAGTCTCAGAGCACGCTTCGACTGTACAGCGGCAGTCCAACTCGCTCTGACAAAGACACCGTCTCCATCTCGTCCTTCTACTACAAAGAACGGGTGAGACACAAAAACAGAGGCGATCTGCTCATCCTGAAACAGCAGCTGATTTACAGCAGAAAAGGAACCACAGCAGGTTTCTTTTGCCAGGTCTTAAAACCAAAAGTGCTTGTTATAGTTTAGGGCCATCACCATCACGCGTACCTCCAGGCGAGGAACGCGTGACAAACAAATGGACGGTGAAAAACCATCGAGTCGCCCACAACGTCCGGCTCCAGTAAACTTACTACATGAATTATCAATAGTTAGTTAAAGCTGGCTAAAGTTATCTGGCTTCAGTAAACTAGTCGACAGCTGGCTCTTGTAAACTTGTAATGTTAATTTAGTTCAAGTTAGATCAAGTTGATTAGCTTTATAAACTTGTAGAGTCAGAAACATTAAAGTTTACTAAAGTTATCTGGCTCCCGTTTACTTAGCTGAGTTAAAGTGTCTCTGGTGTCTTTGTAAAGTTATGCATGTAGAAGTGAACTGGTTTACTGGCACTCGTAAACGTAATAAGTTAGATAAACTTACCTCTCTCCCATAAACCTGTAAAGATAGCTGGCTCCAGGAAACCTGTTCTGGTCTGGCTTAGCTTCGACGGTGGACCGACGGCGTGCGTACGCACTGCCGGGTACCCTGCACGGTAATGTCAGCTCCAACCTACATCACATCTGCTTCTTTTTAGATAAAATATCCTATTTGCTTTATTGAGTAGCAGTGAATTGGAAAAGTGCTAACCACAAGTTTCCGCAAGCCAGATAACTTTACCGGGCTCAACATTACCGGTTTACTGGAGCCAGCTACGCTTTAGTGTCAAAAGTATTCCCTCACCCATCCCAATAACCGGATCAGGTGTTCCAGTCACTTCCATGACCAAGGGTGGATAAAATCCAGCACGTAGGCATGCAGACTGTTTCTACAACTATCTGTGAAAGAACCTGTCGCTCTCAGGAGCTCAGTGAAGTCCAGGTGGATCTGTGACAGGATGTCACCTGTGCAACAAATCCAGTCCTGAAATTTCCTGGCTCCTCAGCTGTATTATAAGAACATGGAAGAGTTTGGGAACGACAGCAGCTCAGACACAAAGTGGTCGGTCACGTAGACTGACGGAGCGGGTCAGCGGATGGCGAGGTGCATAGTGTCATAAGGTATAGCTTAAGGAGAGCTTCATGGATGGGTTTCCATGGTCGAGCAGCTGCATCCAAGACAAACATCACCAAGTGCCAAGAATCAGATGCAGGGGTGTAGAACACGCCGCCACTGGACTCTGGAGCAGTGGAGACCTTCTCTGGAGTGATGAATGGAGCTTCTCCATCTGGTGATCTGATGGACCAGTCTGGGTTTGGCGGTTGCCAGGACAACGGTTCTTGTCTGACTGCATTGTTCCAAGTGTAAAGTTTGGTGGAGGGGGGGGTTATGGTGTGGGGTTGTTCTTCAGGAGCTGGGCTTGGACCCTTAGTTCCAGTGAAAGGAACTCTGAATGCTTCAGCAGACCAGGAATGTTTGGACAACTCCAGCTCCCAACTTTGTGGGAACAGTTTGGATCTGGTCCCTTCCTCTTCCAACATGACTGTGCACCAGTGCACACAGCAGGTCCATGAAGACCTGGATGACAGAGTCTGGTGTGGATGAACCTGACTGGCCTGCACAGAGTCTAGACCTCAACCTGACAGAACACCTTTGGGATGAATTAGAGCGGAGACTGAGAGCCAGAACCTCTGGTCCAACATCAGTGTGACCTCATAAATGTGCTTCTGGAAGAATGATTCCCATAAACACTCCTAAACCTTGTGGACAGTCTTCCCAGAAGAGTTGAAGCTGTTATAGCTGCAAAGGAGGACCGACGGTATATTGAACCCTCTGGATCAGGAATGGGAGGTCCCTGAAGTTCATATGGAGTCGAGGCAGGTACTACTACTGATACTTTTGGACATATAGTTTATTTTTACAAGTTTATGGGAGATAGATAAAGAAGTTACCAGAGCCACTTTGACTTGCCTCAGTCTCCTTGTGGCATGTTCGACGGCTGTTTTCCTCAGGTTCAGGGTTTGTGTAGTTGCTTCAGTTTTTCTTTAGGGGCAGTATGAGTAAACCAAAGCCCCTGAAAACCAAAATTCATCTGCAGAGTTGAACAAACAAAACAAAAACAACTTGCCTTCACCCTTTCAGGTTCAGTCTCACCTTATTAAGTTCTGTAAAACTGTACCCGACTATAAAACGATGGGCGTTACCACGGTGATGAAAGCCTCCAGCTCAAAGGTTTGGTTGTTTCCGTTTCTCCTTCAAAAACAGTTCAAGTCCTGTTTAAAATTTAGTATGCCAGCTTTAGATACTGCGGTTATTGTGTAAAAACATAAAACTGAAGATAAAAAGGGGGAAAAAAACCAAGTCCCCCCCTTACTGCTTCCATGGGAGTAGGAGGGTTCAACGAGGTTCTGCTGATCGCCAGCTCTTGATGAACTGATCAGCTCCAGGTGTGCACAGCTCTATAAAGGCAGATGTTTGATCTGTAGACATCAGCTGTGTATCGACACAGCAAGAAGGAAAGAAACTAGCAGTGGTCTTAGAGAAGCACTGGTATTTGGAGTTCACCGTTTGACGGTGGGGGAAAGTATTCAAAAGGGCAACACATTAGAAAGGATTAAAAGAGGGGGTACAAACCTTTGGATTTAAATGTGATCTGGAGAATTTACACAACCTCATTCAGTAACAGGTTGCCAATCAGAGTGTGGCCCCGCCCCAAAGTGTTAACGCTTTAGTGTGTTTTTGACTATAAATCAGAAAAAAATCCTCACGTTATAGAAGAGTTCCCCAGCTGGACGTTAGTACGCTTCTATTTGCTGTTGTTGGCAAATTCAGGTAACCATGGTAACAGACGGTTAGACAATGATCTGCACCGGCTCTGAGTACAGAGTACTGGGTACAGAGTACTGGGTACAGAGTACTGGGTACAGAGTACTGGGTACAGAGTACCGAGTACCTAGTACCTGGGTCGCCTCTCAATGTGTTCTTGTCTGTACTCCTGTGTTCTTGTGTGTACTTGGGTGTACTTGTGTGTGTGTGTACTTGTGTGTAGTTGTGTGTACTTGTGTGTACTTGTGTTGGTGTACTTGTGTGTGTGTTTGTACTTGGGTGTACTTGTGTGTGTGTGTGTGTGTGTGTGTACTTGTGTGGGTGTACTTGGGTGTACTCGCGTGTACTTGTGTGTGTGTGTACTTGTGTGTACTTGTATGTACTTGGGTGCACTTGTGTGTAGTTGTGTGTACTTGTGTGTTTTTGTGTGTACTTGTGTTGGTGTACTTGTGTGTGTGTGTGTACTTGTGTGGGTGTACTTGTGTGTACTTGTGTTGGTGTACTTGTGTGTGTGTTTGTACTTGGGTGTACTTGTGTGTGTGTGTACTTGTGGGTGTACTTGGGTGTAGTCGCGTGTACTTGTGTGTGTGTGTGTACTTGTATGTACTTGGGTGCACTTGTGTGTTTTTGTGTGTACTTGTGTTGGTGTACTTGTGTGTGTGTGTGTGTACTTGTGTGGGTGTACTTGTGTGTATACTCGCATGTACTCATGTGTACTTGTGTGTGTGTGTGTACTTGTGTTGGTGTACTTGTGTGTGTGTGTGTGTACTTGTGTGGGTGTACTTGTGTGTATACTCGCATGTACTCATGTGTACTTGTGTGTGTGTGTGTACTTGTGTGTGTGTGTACTTGTGGGTGTACTTGTGTGTACTTGTGTGTGTACTTGTATGGGTGTACTTGTGTGTATACTCGCATGTACTCATGTGTACTTGTGTGTGTACTTGTGTGTGTACTTGTGTGTGTGTGTGTGTGTGTGTGTGTGTGTACTTGGGTGTACTTGTGTGTACACTCGCATGTACTCGTGTACTTGTGTGTGTGTACTCATGTGTACTTGTGTGTGTGTGTACTTGTGTTCTTGTGAAACATCATCTGTGGCTGAAGCTCCAGTCTCAAGAACCGTAGAGATACCCGGATGTGTTTTGGCTCCGCCCACTTTATTAAAGATGCGTCCAGTGGAGACTTGAGACAGCAAAGTATCCCAGAATGCATTTCGCACCAACAAGCAAAAGTAATAGAATGATAGAAGATTTCTGTTTAACAGAATGCAGTTTTAGGATGTTTTCATGCAAGAATATAGTTATTAAAACTTCTACTGAAATTTATTTAGCGTGTCCGACATTAAAAACAACTGTATAAAGTAATGGTTGTAAAAACGTAAGCGAGTGTAATTTAATGTTTATTCTCAGTTGTTGTAGCGTTTTTGGTTTGTTTTTTTAAACCAGTTAAACGGTACGCGGTACTTTACAGTGCAGGTAGGCTGTTAGCTAATCTGTGATGTCATCAAGAACACGTCATCAAGTTACGCCGAGAACGCAAGCCCGGACTTGCGTTCTCGGGAAATGCGCTGTTAGACGGTCTTCAGGTTCGGGGTCATGTGAAGGTGGTGATAAGCGCTTCAGGACGTCTGTCTTCCACCTCTGTTGATTGGCTTCTTTTTTTCTTTTGTTGTTCCTTTTTTTTTCTGTGTTGTTTTTCTCTGACCAATCACCCGTCCCTCCTCCCTACCGTGGGCCACACCTTCTTCCCACGCTTCTTTAATCTGAAGCTCCCAATCTCCACCTCCCGCCGCTGGTCTGTCCAAACCCTCCGTGATTGGCCGGTACTGAGCTTCATCCCTCCGTCTCACTTTGCTCTGATCCCTGCCTTCATCTCTCGTCTTCATCGCAGCGCTGTTAACACCGCTTCTGTTCTGCATGTCACTGATTGGCTGCAGCCTCATCCACTAACGGCAACAGTCGCTGCCCTGATGACACACTTGTGTTCTCAGTTTGAACATGAGATTTCCTGACCATCACTGCTTTACTTAAGTCTAAGCCTCCTGGAAATTGAAGGTGGGATTGCATCATCACACAGATATGTTTGTATTCCCAGAACACTCCGAGCGGGACTTTCTGGCTGGGTCATTCAGAATAAGACAGTCGGGATGGAATACTCACAAATGTTCCCTCAGAACAGGACAAGTGCAGGCTCACAAAAGGACTTTACAATGCAACGCTAACGACAGGATGCTCTGAATGGGCAGTCAGAACAGGACATCTGGAATAGGACACTCAGAGGAAGATAGTCTGGATGGGGATATTTGGATGCTCTGGGTAGAAGATATTGTGGTCTGCAGAAAGTGGGTGCTCAGAATACAATGCTAAGATAGGAACGCTCTGGATTGGAACCTCTGAATGGGGATGGGCAGGAAAACAAAAGTCACAATAGTCAGTCTGAATGTCTGATTCTGACTGAAGGGATGCTCTAGATGGGATGCTCAGAACACTCAGGCAGGGCCATTAGGACCAGGCCCCTCAGATCAGGATGCTCTGTCAGTCACTGCTCTCCCTCTGAAAGCTCAAACAAATATAAACTGAAATGAAACGTAAATATCTGGTACCAAACCACTGTAAATCCACATTTCCACGGACCGGTACAGCTCCGCTTGAGTCAGTACGGTACAGTTTCGAACAGTCAGGCCTGCTGTCGCTTGAGTTCCCGCTTGCAGGTGTGCTGCTGGATGGCTGTCGAGTGACATCAAACCCGACCAGTGTCTCTGGTCATTAAAATCAAGGAAGAACAAATCAAAACAGAGAACCTTGTGATTGTCACACGGGAGGAGACCATCCTTTGTTGACCAATCAGGTGACTGCACTTGTATTTAGCTCCACTTTTAGACTCTCAACCACCGTCCCTCTGGTGGTTCAGAAAGGGGCCAAAACCAGCATGGCAGCTTACTTTGGTACGGTTCCCAAACTTTTATACTGGAAATGCAAATACCTGTGAACTGTACCGTTCTGAAGTGCTGTGACCTGTACCATGCTGTACCGGCTGGTAGAGTCCTGTCAGAATGAGAAGGCATGGAAGTCCTCTTCAGTCCAGAGCTGATGGTCTCATCACGACCTTTAACGCTTCCTGTCAGAGCAGCCTCGGCAGAAGAACAAACACTTGTGTGTCGTCAGCATATTTAGTGCAATCAAAACTCTGAATTCTGGGCTCATAGCTGAAGTTAATCCTGCTAACGGCTGCCTGACGTCCCAGCTTCTAATGTCCACTAACCACAGGAGATGACTTCAAGGACTTAATTCATTTGGCTGTTGGCTTGTTAATGAAGATGGATCTGATTGCAACGCGAGACGACGGATCAGATGGAGTCCTGAGTCCTGAGGAGGTTCAGGAGGAGCTAATGCACGCTGGGAGCTCCTCCTCCTCAGGATGTCAGAATGATTTCTACCTGAAACACGTCGACTCACGGTGTGAACAGACTCTGCTGTTGTCGGACCACGTTTAATCAGGTGGGCTGGCGGTCTCTATCTGTCTCTTTGTCTGTCTGTTTGTCTGTCAGAAATCGCGGCGTTTCAAGACGAAGCGGGAGGGCGTGGACTACAGCAGCCGTCCAATCAAACTGGCCGGGAAGGTGATCATCCAGGAGATCTCCTGTCTGCTGCCGGTCCACAAGAGTCTGGGAGAGAGCTACATGTGAGAAGATGCTGAACAGACGCAAACATAAACCAGAGACGGTGTAAAACCGCTGTGAGACGTCACGCACAGGTTTCTGAAGAGTCGTCTTCAAGCCCGTGTTTTGGAGCGCTAGAAGACGCCATCTCTGCTCAACCCCCGATAAAGTCTTAATATGTAGGCCTCGGTGGACGGCAGAGGAGCCGCAGGTCTGGATCCAGGCCTCGGTGGACGGCAGAGGAGCCGCAGGTCTGGATCCAGGCCTCGGTGGACGGCAGAGGAGCCGCAGGTCTGGATCCAGGCCTCGGTGGACGGCAGAGGAGCCCCAGGTCTGGATCCAGGATAAGGAGTAAGAGCAGTCTCAGGATGGGGTCCTGAGGAACCCTGCGGTCTGAAAGACAACCCCGTCTTATGTTAAAGACAAATATCAAATAGACAAATTCAAATATCAGGAGTTTTACAGTTTTGGATTTACAATTGAAACTTCAACTCAGAGTTCCGTCGCAGACCAACAGATGGGTCCCATGAATGCTGTCACACTGCTGTGAACTACCTTCTACTGTTTGTTCCAGCTTTAGGTGAAATGAGACTTTAATTTGGACGATCAAAACTCATCCAGCCTCAAAATCCATGCAGGTGACAAACCTGACGAGCAAAACACTGAGCACAGAGATCATACAGCAGCCTTCAGTCAGAACTCAGGGCGACATTACAATACAACCCTCCACAATGAAGCTGCTTTTTCATTACTTTAAGCTGCTGTGTGTGTGTGTGTGTGTGTGTGTGTGTGTGTGTGTGTGTGTGTGTGTGTGTGTGTGTGTGTGTGTGTGTGTTCAGTCTGAATGTGAATGACATCCAGGAAACGTGTCAGAAGAACGCCGCAGCGGCGCTTGCAGTTGGACGCAGAGATGTGGCGAAGGTGAATTCAGCTCCACACACATGACATGTTCTTCATGGCAGGATGCCTGACTTCAAAGCAGCGTAAAACCATTTCACAAGAACCAAGTGTGAAATGTTCTGCTCTGAAGGTTGATTCTTGGTCGACACCGACTCCACTCAGCCCGGGTTGATCCAAGAACCAGCCAATGGGTGGACCTGGACACCTTACAGCCAAAAAGAGGATTTTTCAGAGAATAAGAGGGTTTCCAACCCTGATCTCCTCTGGTCTGTCTGCAGGTCTGGGCCCTGGCGGCAGCAGCCACCAGTCAGGACCTGAGTCCAGATATAGATCCAGACACGGAGACTCCCTGGGCCCGACACCCATTTGGACGCCGCCTGCTGGAAACTCTGTGAGTCATCCGTTACAGTTCAGTGGGGGGGGCAGCCTGAGCTGCTGCTGTAGACTGGAACTCCTCGGGTTCTGTTAAGGTTGAGCTCTGTGTTGGCGTGTCCTCCCTCCAGTTTGGATCACTACAGTCAGATGAGCGACATTCAGACTCTGGCCATGCTGTGCAGCGTTTTCAAGGCCCTGGCTCCGCCTCCAGACTGCTCCTCGCTATACGGACATCACTTGTCACGCCTCAATCCTCATCATCGATACGTGAGTCTGTTGGAGTCTGGCTCTGAGTCAGGATTTCTGCCCATTTGAATTTTGATAAACCAACCATGATGGTGGGGGGGGGGGGCAGGAGCAGCTAAGGACCACAAAACCTTTAGGCTTCAACAAAAACTCCGAGCCTGGTTACGTTTACCGTCACCATGGCAACGTGAAACAGGCTCATTCACCATTTTCCGATTGTGTCACTAAGTCTTGAGTGTCAGACGCTGTAAACTCTATTATATTCAAAGTTCCTGTTCCTGAGTCAAACGCAGACTTTGCTCATCCAGCGGGAATGTGATTAACTAAATCCAGATGTCAGAATCACTGCAGGTCCAGAGCTCAAATTAGTCCAGTGAATAGGAGTTTAGAGTGCTGGAGAAGGTAAAATGAATAAACAGAAATGAAAATAAAATGATCAGTTCTCATCTGTATTTTAGAAGTGAAGCGATGAATAGATCTCTAATGGAAATGTGGAAGTTGATCAGTTAAATGAGCTGGACAGGACATCAACCCAAATTCATCTGCACGTGTAAAAGCATCGTTACGCCAGCACTGTGGTCCCGTTGCTGAGGCGGCGTTGAAATCGTCAGCAGGCGTCACCCTGGAAACACGGCTGTATGCAGCATCCTTGTACCAGGACGGGACGTCTGATGAGGAGATGTTCAGGGTTTCGTTCAGACTGTCGGGTTGACAGCTCAACGAGGAACCCTGCAGTTGTGGCGCCTCACCACAACCGACCAATCAGGAGTTCAGACTGATGAGTTTAATCCTCACTTCGAAATACTCATCAGCCGTCTTCTCAACCAGCCTCAGCAAACACAAACAAGGACTTTAATGAAATAAAAGGAAGACATTTTCATTTCAGGGTAAAAGTATTTAAGAAACCTTTATGAAAACTAAGATTGACACATGTTGAGCAACCGATAATGGTCACAAAAATCTGTAACACTGCTCGTAAAAGTTGATAAATTAACAGTTATCACCTCTGATTCCGAATTTTATATAAAGTCATATGGTTTTAATTTGATCACATCTTTACAGTTCAACGATGGGGCGTCTTCCATTGATCTGGGCGGTTGCTATGACAACCCCGGCCCGTGGGCTTAGGGAGCCCTGGCAACCGTCATGAGTGTCTCTCATCTCGTCTCATCTCTCATCTCTCGTCTCGTCTCATCTCTCGTCTCGTCTCTCATCTCTCGTCTCGTCTCATCTCTCGTCTCCTCTCGTCTCTCATCTCTCATCTCTCCTCTCGTCTCTCATCTCTCGCCACTCCTCTCATCTCTCATCTCTCGTCTCTCCTCTCATCTCTCGTCTCGTCTCTCCTCATCTCTCGTCTCCTCTCTCATCTCTCGTCTCATCTCCTCTCGTCTCTCGTCTCGTCTCTCCTCTCATCTCTCGTCTCATCTCCTCTTGTCTCTCGTCTCGTCTCTCCTCTCATCTCTCGTCTCGTCTCTCCTCTCATCTCTCGTCTCGTCTCTCCTCTCATCTCTCGTCTCTCCTCTCATCTCTCGTCTTGTCTCACCTCTCGTCTCTCGTCTCTCGTCTCGTCTCTCATCTCTCGTCTCTCGTCTCGTCTCTCCTCTCGTCTCTCGTCTCGTCTCTCCTCTCGTCTCTCGTCTCTCGTCTCATCTCTCATCTCTCGTCTCGTCTCTCGTCTCGTCTCTCGTCTCGTCTCTCGTCTCGTCTCGTCTCTCATCTCTCGTCTCGTCTCTCGTCTCATCTCTCGTCTCTCGTCTCATCTCTCGTCTCTCATCTCTCGTCTCTCCTCTCATCTCTCGTCTCATCTCGTCTCTCCTCTCATCTCTCGTCTCGTCTCTCATCTCGTCTCTCATCTCTCGTCTCATCTCGTCTCTCCTCTCATCTCTCGTCTCGTCTCTCATCTCGTCTCTCATCTCTCGTCTCATCTCGTCTCTCCTCTCATCTCTCGTCTCTCATCTCGTCTCTCATCTCTCATCTCGTCTCTCCTCTCATCTCTCGTCTCTCCTCTCATCTCTCGTCTCGTCTCTCTCCTCTCGTCTCGTCTCTCGTCTCGTTTCTCATCTCTTCTCTTCTCATCTCTCGTCTCGTCTCGTCTCGTCTCTCGTCCTTTGCAGCAGCAGTGTCGGTCACAGACCGGTTCTCGGAGACCACCTGCATCTTACTGAGGGAAGCGGTTCATTAACGTCTTAAAAATGTCATCTGAGATTTCCTGACGCCAGCTACCCCAAAGGACACCAAGTTGGCTTTAGTATGTTGGCGTCGCTAAAACGGAGAAAAGTGTAATACCGCGGGCCTTGAAGTTGGGATTTTAGCTCAGAAACTCGGACAGGGTCCAGGGACCCACGAAGAGTCAGCTGACCTGACACACCAGCTCGTTTACAGTTATAAAACGTTAAATCCAGACTGTATGAAACAAACCCCACCCACTTCCGTCACATTCCTTGTTTGCCACGTTACTGACAGTTCTTGTAAATGTGACAAAAACGTACGTTTTAAAATTCTCAACAAAATCAGACATGTGTGGACCGTCTGGGTGGTAACAGGAAGTGATGTCATGTGTGTTTGGGTCACAGCCCAGCTACACGTCCAGCTCCGTCACGTCAGGCTCGTGCTCCAGCACGTCTGACTCCATCAGCACCAGCACCTGGACCACAGGTGAGGCTCTGCAACGCCACCCACACGCCTCCGCTGCTTTCTCTCGTTTCCTCTCTTCAGCTCGTCTTTTTTTTTTTCTTGTCTTCAGTCAGAGACTCTGAGCACGCCAACCCCTGGGGCGAATCCTCGCCAGATGACTATCGCTACAGCAGCCAGGGCTACACAGATCCTCGGGAGCGGGAGCGAGAGCAGCACGACATGAACAAGAGGTGAAGTGGCTCCGCCTCCTGCTCAGGCCAGGGATTGTGTGTGTCGTGTCACTCTGATGTCACTTCCTGTCCCCCTCAGGCTGCTCGACCCGACCAACACTGCGCAGTTCGACGACTTTAAGAAGTGTTACGGGGAGATCTTGTACCGCTGGGGTCTGCGTGACAAACGAGCTGATGTCCTAAAGTTTGCGTCCTGCCCCCCTGAACCCCACAAAGGCATTGGTATGTTTTCTGTCTGTGGCCACGCCCACATCAATACCACCAGGTGTCTAGTTTAGCCATGTAGCACTTTAAAAAACAACAAATGTATAAAAAATGTGCTTCACAGTCTGTAGAAATTAAAGATTTTTAAGCAAAAAACAGCATTTAAAATGTAAAAACATGATAAATTGTAAATGAATGAATAGTAAAATAAGGGGAAAAAGGACGGAAAACAAAGCCGGCACATACAGTGGAATCAGCAGGGGACCCCAAATGGAGCCCTGAGGAACCCCAACAGTTAATTAAAAGGTCCGACCATGGGTCCGACCATGGGTCCGGCCATGGGTCGGACCATGGGTCCGAGCAGGGCTCCGCTAGCCCTCGCTTGTGACGGCACCTGTTTTGATGGAGCCAGAACCAGATGCAGCGGCTCCGTAGGTCAGATTTTGCTCTAGTCTGTCTTTGTTCACAGCTCTAAGACAACTGGACAGTAAAAGACCCCTGATGATATGAAGGTTTTGCCTGATGAGAAACTGCTGGATGCTCTGTTTGTGTTTTCTCTTGGCAGAGTTCGGCGTGTACTGCTGCCACTGCC
This sequence comes from Xenentodon cancila, assembly GCA_014839995.1. Lineage (NCBI taxonomy): Eukaryota > Metazoa > Chordata > Actinopteri > Beloniformes > Belonidae > Xenentodon > Xenentodon cancila. The sequence goes on from CM026197.1 coordinate 34,770,705, forward strand.
GCAGTCAGGCTCGAGGGACGCAGTGCGCCGTCTGCAAACGCCTCACCTTCCAGTGCGCCGTCTGCCACGTGGCCGTGCGCGGATCCTCCAACTTCTGCCTGAGTTGCGGCCACGGAGGACACACGAGTCACATGATGGACTGGTTCCGGCGCCAGGACGAGTGTCCGGCTGGCTGCGGCTGCCACTGCCTGCTACAGAGCACCTTCTAACACCACGGCGACCAGTACGGAGGCGGGGCTGGGCAGCCCTACGAGAACGCCACAGATGAAGTTGATGTGAAGGCAGACAAATGAAGGACTCGCATGAGAAAGCATAAACTATTGAATAAAGATAATTGATTGGTTTCCATCCTCACCAGGGTTGTTTCTACCTACCCACACAACTTGCCCGAGCCCAACAAGGACCCAACAATCAGGTTATCGTCCAGCCGCTCTCATTACTGTAGATTTAAAAATCATTATCGCTCCGGACTAAAGAGGTCGGCTCTTACGTAACCCATCCAGACCAAACCTGTTTTATTAAAGGAGACGCCTCGGCATGTAACTCATTACTCATCGTGACAACAGGAAGATACTTTCACATCCACTTCAGATGCAGAAAAAGCTTTTGACGGAGTCAATTGGAATTTTCTCTTCACTATATTGCAAGAATTCAGTTTTGGGGTCCTTTAATAATTGGATCCAGAACCTGCACAAACCACCTTCAGAATAGCAATATTTAAAAGGGTGATTCTCCCTAAAAGGAACGATTATCAATGATCCCAACGCAGCCTTCTTGCACCTGGTTTAAATATTGAGATTCAATTATTACAAAATCAATGATCACTCCACCAGTCTGGCATCATTTTCCCATCTGGTCCAGGAGAACGGCATCAGGAACGTCCGTTTCTGGAACGTCTTCGTCTGAAATCAACGATCGAAGCTAAAATCTCCATTAGATCAGCAAACCTGGACCTTCCGCCTGCAGCAACACATCTAATAATTATCTCAAACTAATAGTTTGTTCAGATAAAATCACATCTCTCCCGTCAGTTCAATGGGAAACGGATCTTTTTGTTCCCAGGTTATTTGGTTATCCTCAACTCGCCGCGAGAGGAGCCAAAGCTCTGATTGACATGTGGTGGGCGTGTTTTCATCATGTCTGCTCCCCGTGCAAAGAAAGACAGGCTTCAAACCCGCTCTTCAGAAACCAGTGGGTCACATGACCTCATGCTGGCTCCATCGGTTTCAAACAACGTCCTGTTTGTAGAAGAAGATACTAAGAAAGACCAGAAAGGATGTGATGATGTCACTGTGGTGTCACATGACTGAATGTGAGGGCAGTGTGAACTGTATCAGATGTCTGTTAAAATATATAAATACAATGTCTGGAGATTAAAGGACAATGATTTTCACAAACATCTCAGTTTTATTTTAAAAGCTCCTGGTCCTGAGGAGGTCACATGACGGCAGGCGGTTGCGGTCGGTCCTGGGGGGTCGACAGCTGCCGCAGAGGATCGGCTGATCTGAGGAACGTGGACGCTGGGACGGAACTCCCGCGCGCCTCACACTGGAAACTCGGCACAGACGGTTACCACGACAACCGGCTCCTCCCGGCAGTTTCACTTCACTTCTGGATGTGTTTCACTCTTAAATCCTTCTGCAGCAGTAGGGGGTACTTAGGGTTGCATCAATTATTATTATTTAATATTATTATTATTATATAAACACAGTCACGGTGAAATGAGTTCGGCGTGTAGTTTAATACTAGGATCCGAGTATTTTCAGGACTCGCACCTTCAGGATGAGGATCTTCGTCAGTCCTCTTCCTCTGCTGGACCTTTCGGACCTGGTCAAGGTCCTCTATGTCCCAGAAACGAACGGTTCCATCCTGCAGACAGAAGGAATCACAGTCAGATCCACAAACATGGTTTAACTTACATCAGAAGACCTGAAGCTGCTGGTGGCTCTGAGCTTGCTTTGTCTCGATTATGGATCCAGCTTTAATCAGTCTATCAAACCTTGGAGGACGAGACCACCATCTTCTGGTCGGCGCCTATCGACACATCTGTCACCCAGTCGGTGTGACCCTGAAACCAAACAAACAGGAAATGATAACTCGTGACCCCCCAAACAGCAAGATGCCATTGCTGCAGCTGATCACCTTCAGGACGAAGGTCTGGCTGAGTGAAGATGAGTCCCAGACGAAGACGGTCCTGTCGTAGCTGCCGGACACCAGGAGAGAAGCTGCAGAGACACAACCTCACCCATGAAGGAATGTCAGGAGATTCCAAACACTCCTTCAGTAGCCAGGAACATCTGCACACTGATCTGCTGTCGCACACAGAAGATACAAGACACGACCAGGAGAAAAAACGCAATGACCAAGTGACTTGGCCAAGTCAACGGCAGCGACAACGGAGTCAACGACGCAGAAATGACCAAGTCAAGGGAAAGAACGGCCAAGTCAACGGCAGCGACAACGGAGTCAACGACGCAGAAATGACCAAGTCAAGGGAAAGAACGGCCAAGTCAACGGCAGCGACAACCGAGTCAACGACACACAAATTACCAAGTCAATGAAGAAAAAGGCCAAGTCAACAGCAGTGACGTCCGAGTCAACGATAGAAACGACCAAGTCATAGAAAGGAACGGCCAAGTCAACGGCAGCGACAACCGAGTCAACGACACAAAAGACCAAATCAAGGAAAAGAACGGCCAAGTCAACGGCAGCGACGACCGAGTCAACGATAGAAACAACCAAGTCAATGAAGAAAAAGGCCAAGTCAACAGCAGTGACGTCCGAGTCAACGATAGAAACGACCAAGTCATAGAAAGGAACGGCCAAGTCAACGGCAGCGACAACCGAGTCAACGACACAAAAGACCAAATCAAGGAAAAGAACGGCCAAGTCAACGGCAGCGACGACCGAGTCAACGATAGAAACAACCAAGTCAATGAAGGAAATGGCCAAGTCAACGGCAGCGACGACCGAGTCAACAATAGAAACGACCAAGTCATAGAAAGGAACGGCCAAGTCAATGGCAGCAATAGAGTCAACGATGGAAACGAACCAAGTCAATGAAGGAAATGGCCAAGTCAACAGCAGTGACGCCCGAGTCAACGATAGACACGACCAAGTCATAGAAAGGGAATGGGCAAGTCAACAACAGAAACTAAAAAGTAAAAAAAAAGCAACAGCCAAGTCAACGGAAGCATAACCGAGTCAATGGCAGCGACGACCGAGTCAATGACAGCTGCAATCAAGTCAACAACAGAAACGGCCAAGTCAACAACATTAGTGGTCAAGTCAACATTTCCAATAACCAAGTCAAGGAAAGCAATGACAGAGTCAATGACACCTGCAATCAAGTCAAAGTCAATGACTAGTTGACTTGTTGACTCATTAACTTGTTAACTTGACACTGCTGTTTGAATTCATTGTGAACTCATTGAGCATTAACTAGTTAACTCGTTTACTCATTAAGTCGTTATCTCCACGCTGCTGTGTGCCCGGTTATTGGTTTAGTCTGCGTTTCCGTACTGCGTTTCCGTACTGCGTTTCCGTACTGCGTTTCCGTTCTGCGTTTCCGTTCTGCGTTTCCGTTCTGCGTTTTCGTTCTGCGTTTTCGTTCTGCGTTTTCGTTCTGCGTTTCCGTACTGCGTTTCCGTACTGCGTTTCCGTACTGCGTTTCCGTACTGTGTTTCCGTACTGCGTTTTCGTTCTGCGTTTCCGTTCTGCGTTTCCGTTCTGCGTTTCCGTACTGCGTTTCCGTACTGCGTTTCCGTACTGCGTTTCCGTTCTGCGTTTCCGTTCTGCGTTTCCGTTCTGCGTTTCCGTTCTGCGTTTCCGTTCTGCGTTTCCGTTCTGCGTTTCCGTTCTGCGTTTTCGTTCTGCGTGACGTCCCACCGTCCTCAGAGAAGTTGCAGCAGCTCACACTCCCTTCGTGGCCTTTCTGCACCGTCGTCCCTCCCCGAGACCGGAACCCACCAGCCTGCAGGTCCCACAGCTTCAGCGTTCTATCCCATGATGCTGTGCACAGGAAGTGGCCGTTGCTAGTGAAGCAGCAGTCAGAGACTACGTTTCCATGGTTACTGAGATTGAGACAAAAATGAAGAAGAAGTAAGGAAGATGAAGGAGCATAAATGTAATGCAAGCGTCAGCCATCGGTCTGCGGCTTGAGCCTCACTGCCGTTCCTCAGTTCCTTCCTAACGGCAGCAGCCAGTGTTTTCTACAAACCCGGCGTCTAAACACCACATTCGTTTTGATTTCACCACTGAATACACGTTAAACGGTAAATTCCTCTTTGATTGATTGATTTTTGATTGGACGGCCAACATGGTAACATCGGACATACGATAAAACCTCAACATTACATCAGCTAACAGTCTTTTGGCATGAATGGAAATTATTGTAAAACAATTTCAGGAAAGGGCTCGTTAGACTATTTAGAATATCTCAATATAATATCAGAAAAATATCCCCATAAACTGAAGAAACTGCTGCATGCCAAGGTCAAGGCTGAATGTTTTTCTAGCCTTCAAATGTGAGAAAATCCTTCTCTAGAAAATATGATTTGTGGTTCCCAGTCACAAGCAACCAGCCTGAGCTCCCCCCCAGAGAGCCGGCCAGCTGACCGGGTCCCCCCCGGAGAGCCGGCCAGCTGACCACCAGAACGGGTTAGCTGACGACTAACGAGCTGACGTAACTATCGAGTTGACACAGGCACCGCTGGCCCTCAGACATAAACAAGTCTCAACTCAGTTTTGTCATTAATGCTGAGATTCTGACTCTTTGACCACAAAGCCAGACCAGACCTCCTGTGAAGGCCGTCCTGGGGTCTAAGAATCCTCTGAGGACCGAGACTCTGGACATGGGGGTCACCTGTGCACAGATATGGTGGTTCTTTGAGCTCTCAGGTCCCACAGTTTGATGGCCCGGTCTGCTGATACTGTCGCCACCCGCTGGCTCGGTGGGTCAAAACGACATCGTGTGATGGTGGAGCGGTGGTGATCTGGTGGACAAAACCAACCTCATGAAGGCTCACAGAAATATTGTAGGTTAGCGGGGTGGGTGCTGTCTTACCGCTGATGCAGTGCAGCGTCTGGCCACCGACTGTGTCGCAGACGTAGACGGCGTTCTGAGGATCTGCAGTGCAGACGAGCAGCCGACCGTTGGACGAGCAGCTGCAGGATGTCAACAGGCCGTCCATCCTCCGTTTCCACTGGACAGTGAGGAGACAAAACCAGCCTGAACCCCAGAGATCTCAGGGAACAAGAGTAAATACTCCTGGTGCTGCTCACGGACTCTGGACGCGACTACATCCTGGAATCAACTCGTCTGTCGTGTTTTCAATTATCCGACACACTTCAAACAGACGACAGCTTGTTAGAGATGTGAAATGATTCTCTAGTCTGGATAATGAGACGCTCACAGTGGTCCGTTTTCTTTGGTGCAAAAGCACAACCCCACAATATGATGCCGTAAGAATAAAAAGGTATTATTAATCCTTGTTTATTGTCCAGTAGCTACTCCTGCACTGTTCATGAGTCTGAGTCTGATAAAGCTGCAGCTTACCTTTGATAGATCCAGTTTAGACTTTCAGGTGTCACAGTTTTGGGGTTGTTTTTTTTCTGTTTTATTTTGAAAGTATGTGTCCTTGTGTTTTGAGTTTTGTCTTGACTTCCCTTGTTCCCATCTGCCCTGATTTTTTGCAGCTGTGTCTCGTCGGGTCCGTTGGGTATATCTGGTCTTAGGACAGTGATTCAGATTGTGTTTCCAAATAAACCTGCACTACTGCGGACACTGAGCCTGCCAGTTTATGGACGCCGGCAGTTACGCATCGAACCACGTCAACTCTGTCTGCCAAACGGATCCAGCCTCACTAGTGTCGTCGTCATTTTGTCTCTTTTTTTATTTTCACAACCCCAAATCAGAAATATTGGAGACAGCAAAGCTTTAACCGCTTTAACAATTCTAATAGTTCTGTCAGTGAGGAAACCAGAGATGAAGCGTTTCAGGTGTTATGTCCATTCTCCCTACAGTCACAAAGAGAGGCTGACAGGGATCTGAAAATAACACAACACAAAAAAAAAACTGAGACAGAAAAGTTTCTACAACTTTGTAATTTTGCTGTACCATCCCAGAGCCTGGCTTTTATGTTTCCTGATAACACACTTTGCTCATTTCTTCCAAAACAGATCTGGAATATTACTTAGGAATATAAATCAGACTGTCATCTGTATATAAACTTACATTTGTAGTAATCAACACAAGATGACCTGAGTTGGAGCAGGTAGAACTAAATAAATGCAGAGGTCCTCATACAGAGCCTTGTGGTACTCCTTGGTTAGTATAATGCATGTTTCCATGGTGATGGCCCATACCAAGTGATTCACGATTTACAACCTAGTTCTACAAACCATTTTTGTTTCCATTTTTAGATTTCACATGGTAACTTTGAGGGGGTGATTCTTAGTACCACATCAGATGAATTTATATAAAGCAATACAATACATACACTGGCAAATCATTGAGGAGGGCGCTCTAGGCTGGGTGGGTAACGCATTGCGTCACTTCCTGTTTGTTGTTCGCGGTCTGTGTCTGTCTGCACGGCGTTACGGGCTCTGATTCTTCGAATCCTTATACTCTGATTTTGGTTTGTTTTGATAATAAAACACTACATCTTGTAAACTTCTCTTTGAATCGAGCACTTGTACCTTTTCTCTGATTTAACTTTCATTTCCACCAGTCACCGGTACAGGTACCGTCTCCTGTCCTCTCAGCATGGCCTCTTCTCCCACCGTTTCTCCTTCTTACTGCTCAGTGTGTGAAATGTTTAGTTATTCCTCTGCCTCCTTTAGTGAAGACGGTAAGTGTATAAAATGTAGTTTGTTTGTAGCTTTGGAGGCGAGGCTCAGTGAGTTAGAGGTCCGGTTCCGCCAAATAGACCATAGTCCGGTTGACTTGGTAGCTCGTCAGGCTGAAGTAGCGGCGGACCGGCCAGGTGTAGCTGCTGGTAGCCGCCCCCCTGCAGCACCCGAGCAGCCGGGCAGTCAGGGCGGCTGGGTGACGGTTCGGAGGAAGCGTAGTCCCAAAAGGCGCACGGAACACCACCATTCGCTTCACGTGTCTAACCGTTTTTCCCCACTCAGCGACACACCCGCTGAGAAACCGACCTTGGTGATTGGCGACTCTATTTTGAGGCATGTGAGGCCGACTCCAGCGACCATAGTTAGGTGCATCCCGGGGGCCAGAGCGGGCGACGTCGAAGCAAACTTGAAGCTGCTGGCAAAGGGTAATCGTAAATACAGTAAAGTTATCATCCATGTCGGCGCTAATGACACCCGGCTACGCCAGTCGGAGGTCACTAAAATCAATATTGTCTCGGTGTGTAACTACGCCAAAACCATGTCGGACTCCGTAGTTTTCTCTGGTCCCCTCCCCAATCTGACCGGTGATGACATGTTTAGCCGCATGTTGTCGCTCCGTCGCTGGTCGTCTCGGTGGTGTTCAGAAAACGACGTGGCCTTTATTGACAATTGGAAGACGTTTTGGGGAAAGCCTGGTCTGCTTAGAAGAGACGGCATTCATCCCACCCGGGATGGTGCAGCTCTTATCTCTAGAAATCTGGCTGATATTATTAGATCCTCCCCCTGACAATCCAGGGTCCAGGCCGGGGTGCAGAGCTGCAGTCTTACACGCTTCTCTGCTGCTTCTCGAGGACTATCGCCTGCCAATAAAAAGGTAGAAGTAAATGATGTAATTGGAGATTCTAACGAGGTGCCAAGTAAAATAGATTTAGTATCGATTCCCCGTCCTCCAAATCTTCACCAAGCGCGACGTAATAGAGGCGTTAACCAAAATAACCTCGTAAAAATAAAAACAAATACGCATTTAGTGCGAACTAAAGACCAAACAATTAGATGCGGATTACTAAATATACGATCTTTAAGCTCCAAGTCTCTATTAGTAAACGATCTAATTACTGAGACCCGGAGTGACATTTTCTGCCTAACAGAAACGTGGCTCCAAGAGGAAGAGTTTGTTAGTTTAAATGAATCGACGCCGTCTGGTTACTTTAATTATCATATTCCTCGAATCACAGGTCGAGGTGGAGGAGTAGCGGCGATCTACGACTCCAGTCTTACAATAAAATCCAAACCTAAATGCGATTATAATACATTTGAAAGCCTCACGCTTAGCTTAAAACTGCCGAGCTGGAAATCAGAGAAGCCAGTCTTGTTGGTGGTAGTTTACCGGCCTCCTGCTGGAGCTTATCTGGAGTTTCTGTCTGAGTTCTCAGATTTCTTATCTAGTTTATTGATCAGTACAGATAAAGTCATCATAGTGGGCGACTTTAACATTCATATGGATGTTGACAACGACAGTCTTAAGTTGGCTTTTGATTCTCTTCTAGAATCGATGGGGATTTTACAAAAAGTTAACGAACCGACGCATTGTCTTAATCATACTCTTGATCTGGTCCTCGTCTACGGTGTAGAACTTGATAATCTGTTAGTGTCACATGTAAACTCCCTCCTATCCGACCACTATTTAATAACGTTTGAATTCAACATTGTCAACGTTACGCATAATAGGAGGAATTACTTTAGCAGGTGTCTATCCGATAAAGCTATCACTAAATTTAGGGAGGCCGTTGCTCTTCATCTTCTTACAGAGGAACATAGTGAAGCAGTTGAGGGCTGTGACCTCGGTTCTACCTCTGCAGACGTTGATTTCCTTGTTGGTAGCACTGCAGATGTGTTGCATACAGGTTTAGATGTTGTTGCTCCTTTGAGAAAGAGGGTCTCTAACTATAGGAGCTTAACTCCCTGGTTTAACTCACATATTCGTATGTTAAAACAGAAAGTGCGTAAAATGGAAAGAAAGTGGTACTCTAGTAGGTCTGTAGATATTTATTATGCATGGAAAGATAGTCTAATAGTGTATAAAAAAGCGCTTCGCAAAGCTAGAACAGCCTATTATTCAGTGTTAATAGAGGATAATAAAAATAACCCACTTTTTCTGTTGAGCACTGTAGCCAGGCTGACAAAGAGCCACAACTCTGTTGAGCCGTGCATCCCTGCAGCTCTCAGTAGTGAAGACTTTATGAGCTTCTTTAGCAATAAAATTGTCAGAATTAGAGAGGAAATCGTCCAGGCCCTCCCGGCAGTGGCTGTGGGAATTTCTTCAACCTCGGCGACCCCCTTATGCTCCGACCTGACTCTAGACTGTTTTGTTCCTGTTGACCTCTCTGAGCTGACCTCAGTCGTCAATGGATCTAAATCATCCACGTGTCTGTTAGACCCAATCCCAACTCGACTACTCAAAAATGTTTTCTCTCTTATTGGACCGACAATACTGAAACAGATCAACTTGTCCCTAGTCTTAGGATATGTACCACAGGCTTTTAAAGTCGCAGTAATCAAACCATTACTTAAAAAACCCTCTCTTGACCCAGACATTTTAGCTAACTATAGACAAATTTCCAACCTTCCATTTATCTCTAAAATTCTGGAAAGGGTAGTTGCAAGCCAGCTGTGTGAGCATTTGTATAGAAATGATCTATTTGAAGTTCTTCAGTCAGAGTTCAGATGCATCATAGCACAGAAACAGCACTGGTTCGAGTCTCGAATGACCTTCTTATGGCCTCAGATAATGGATTAGTGTCCATACTGGTTCTGCTGGACCTCAGCGCTGCTTTTGATACTATAGATCACAGCATTTTACTGCAGAGGCTAGAGTATGTTGTTGGGATTAAAGGGACAGCTCTAGATTGGTTTAAATCATATCTGTCTGATAGATTCCAGTTTGTTCATGTTCATGAGGTTTCTTCCGTACAGACGAGGGTCTGCTATGGTGTCCCGCAGGGTTCAGTGCTAGGGCCAATCCTGTTCAGTTTATACATGCAGCCCTTGGGAAGTATTATCCGGAACCACTGCATTAATTTTCATTGTTATGCTGATGATACGCAGCTGTATCTGTCTATGAAGCCAGATGAAACAGAACCATTAGACAAACTTCAGATGTGTATTAAGGACATCAAGGACTGGATGTCCAGAAATTTTTTGTTATTAAATTCTGATAAAACAGAGACTGTTGTTTGTGGTCCCAAACAGCTTAGGAAGGGATTAGATGGTCTTGCGATGGCCTCCAGTAAAACTGTGCGAAACCTTGGCGTTATATTCGATCAGGATTTGTCATTTAAACAGCATATTAATCAGGTTTGTAAAACTGCGTTTCTCCACCTCCTTAATATCGCAAAGATTAGGAGCATCCTCTCGCAGAGTGATGCCGAAAAACTAATTCATGCGTTCGTATCTTCTAGACTAGATTACTGTAACGTGTTGTTGGCTGGATGTCCAAGTAATTCTCTTAACAGCCTCCAGCTGATCCAAAATGCAGCAGCGCGAATGCTGACAGGAACCAACAAGAGAGACCATGTCTCTCCAGTTTTAGCTTCCCTCCATTGGCTCCCTGTAAAATTTAGAATCCAATTCAAAATTTTATTACTGGCATATAAAGTCCAAAATGGCCTAGCGCCGCGATATTTGCAAGACCTGATAGTACCGTACGTTCCTAATAGAGCTCTCCGTTCTCAGGGTGCAGGTTTACTCGTAGTTCCTAGAGTATCGAAATGTAGATTTGGAGGACGGGCTTTCTGTTATCAGGCACCATCACTCTGGAACCAACTTCCAGTTTGGGTTAAGGAGGCTGATACCACCTCCACCTTTAAAACTAAACTTAAAACATTTCTGTTTAATAAAGCATATAGTTAGTGTACATTTAGTACCTTAATGTGTCAGGGCCAGTAGTCAAAGCTGCAGCTACAGGACCAGATTAGAGAAGCTCATTTTAAACAGCTTCGGTGTAGATATGCTGTTATAGGCCTCTGCTGCAGGGGGGCACCAACATGATCCACTGAGTGGTGCCTTTCACCTTCTCTGTTTCTCGTTGCCTTCTCTGTCTCTTCTTCACCTCAACCCTCATTTATTAACAATATCCCATAAACTTAATTGTGGTCCATTGTTCTGGTAGTTTTTTGTGCTTGTCTGGCCCTTCTTTTCCTCTTCTTTGCAGGTCCTGCAGACCAGAACCTCAGGAGCTGCTTGCTGACCTGCAGTTCCACCTCTGACCATCCCAGTGTCTGCCTTCACCTGTCTGTGTGGATGTCTGTTGGATGTTTGCTGACACCCCGACCTGCAGTCCTCATCCCCTTGGATCACCGTCTATCCATATATCACCCATATACACAGAAGTCTAATTGGACTACTGATGATAGTTACTATTGTATCCTGTCTTGTACCTTTGACGGTGTCTCTATGTCTCTATTCTTTCTTATTTCTTGCTCTACCCGGCTGGCCTTCGGCAGGAGGGTCCCCCCTCATGAGCCAGGTCCTGCTCAAGGTTTCTTCCCTCTTAAAGGGGAGTTTTTACCTGCCGCTGTTTATGTAATAATTGCTCGGGGGTCATGTTCCGGGTCTCTGGAAAGCGCCTAGAGACAACTTGTGTTGTAATAGACGCTATATAAATAAAATTGAATTGAATTGAACATTTATTTCTAATATGGGGTGTAGCTTTTTGATTGACAGTCGGCTTAGCCAATGGCTAGCCTTTATCACCTCAGTCATCGTCATGCTACAAAGATAAATTAAGTAATCATCAGTTTGTACTAATTGAGTATCAGCGAAATGCAGTAGTAATTTTAATTTCTTCAACAAAACAATATCTGAAAGAGGATATTCCAGTGTTTGCCAGCAGCTCTGCACTTTTTTCAGCACGAATCACCTGAAGGGGCTGGTAGCCACTGCAAACTTTGTAAACAGTGGGCGTGTTCCTGCCAGCTTTCCTGGCAACTTTGTGCTGTGCAGTACAAGAAAAAAGAGGCTTCAATACGGTTCTCAGAAGCCTAAGGGTCATGTGACTGATGCTTTGTCCATTCCTTTCTGCTGTCTGTGGGCCTGATCTTCATGAGTGAAGTTTATGAGAAGAACAGTGGCTATGGGAATTTCTTCAACCTCGGCGACTCCCTTATGCTCCGACCTGACTCTAGACTGTTTTGTTCCTGTTGACCTCTCTGAGCTGACCTCAGTCGTCAATGGATCTAAATCATCCACGTGTCTGTTAGACCCAATCCCTACTCGACTACTCAAAAATGTTCTCTCTCTTATTGGAGCGACAATACTGGACCAGATCAACTTGTCCCTGGTCTTGGGATATGTGCCACAGGCTTTTAAAGTCGCAGTAATCAAACCATTACTTAAAAAACCCTCTCTTGACCCAGACATTTTAGCTAACTATAGACCGATTTCCAACCTTCCATTTATCTCTAAAATTCTGGAAAGGGTAGTTGCAAGCCAGCTGTGTGAGCATTTGTATAGAAATGATCTATTTGAAATTTTTCAGTCAGGGTTCAGATGCATCATAGCACAGAAACAGCACTGGTTCCAGTCTCCAATGACCTTCTTATGGCCTCAGATAATGGGTTAGTGTCCATACTGGTTCTGCTGGACCTCAGATGATGGATTTGTGTCCATACTGGTTCTGCAGGACCTCATATGATGGATTAGTGTCCATGCTGGTTCTATTGTACCTCAGATGATGGGTTATTGTCCATACTGGTTCTGCTGGACCTCAGATAATGGATTAGTGTCCATACTGGTTCTGCAGGACCTCATATGATGGATTAGTGTCCATGCTGGTTCTATTGTACCTCAGATGATGGGTTATTGTCCATACTGGTTCTGCTGGACCTCAGATAATGGATTAGTGTCCATACTGGTTCTGCTGGACCTCAGCGCTGCTTTTGATACCATAGATCACAGCATTTTACTGCAGAGACTAGAGTATGTTGTTGGGATTAAAAGGACAGCTCTAGGTTGGTTTAAATCAGATCTGTCTGATAGATTCCAGTTTGTTCATGTTCATGAGGTTTCTTCAGTACAGATGAGGGTCTGCTATGGTGTCCCGCAGGGTTCAGTGCTGGGGCCAATCCTGTTCAGTTTATACATGCAGCCCTTGGGAAGTATTATCCGGAACCACGGCATTCATTTTCATTGTTATGCTGATGATACACAGCTGTATCTGTCTATGAAGCCAGATGAAACAGAACCATTAGACAAACTTCAGATGTGTATTAAGAACATCAAGGACTGGATGTCCAGAAATTTTTTGCTACTAAATTCTGATAAAACAGAGGTTGTTGTTTGTGGTCCCAAACACCTCAGGAAGGGATTAGATGGTCTTGCGATGGCCTCCAGTAAAACTTTGTGAAACCTTGGTGTTATATTTGATCAGGATTTGTCATTTAAACAGCAGATTAATCAAGTTTGTAAAACCGCGTTTTTCCACCTCCGTAATATCGCAAAGATTAGGAGCATCTTCTCGCAGAGTGATGCCGAAAAACTAATTCATGCATTCGTATCTTTTAGACTAGATTACTGTAACGTGTTGTTGGCTGGATGTCCAAGTAATTCTCTTAACAGCCTCCAGCTGATCCAAAATGCAGCAGCACGAGTGCTGACAGGAACCAACAAGAGAGACCACATCTCTCCAGTTTTAGCTTCCCTCCATTGGCTCCCTGTAAAATTTAGAATCCAATTCAAAATTTTATTACTGGCATATAAAGTCCAAAATGGCCTAGCGCCGCGATATTTGCAAGACCTGATAGTACCGTACGTTCCTAATAGAGCTCTCCGTTCTCAGGGTGCAGGTTCCTCGTAGTTCCTAGAAGATCCAGATGTAGATCTGGAGGACGGGTCTTCTGTTATCAGGAACCATCACTCTGAAACCAACTTCCAGTTTGGGTTAAGGAGGCTGATACCACCTCCACCTTTAAAACTAAACTTAAAACATTTCTGTTTAATAAAGCATATAGTTAGTGTACATTTAGTACCTTAATGTGTCAGGACCAGTAGTCAAAGCTGCAGCTGCAGGACCAGACTAGAGCAGCTGATCTTAAACAGCTTCGCTGTAGATATGCTGCTATAGGCCTCTGCTGCAGGGGGGCACCAACATGATCCACTGAGTGGTGCCTTTCACCTTCTCTGTTTCTCTTTGTCTTCTCTGTCTCTTCTTCACCTCAACCCTCATTTATTAACAATATCCCATAAACTTAATTGTGGTCCATTGTTCTTGTAGTTTGTTGTGCTTGTCTGGTCCTTCTTTTCCTCTTCTTTGCATGTCCTGCGGACCAGAACCTCAGGAGCTGCTTGCTGACCTGCAGTTCCACCTCTGACCATCCCAGTGTCTCCTCCACCTGTCTGTATGGATGTCTGTTGGATACTTGCTGACATCCCGACCTGCAGTCCTCATCCCCTTGGATCACCGTCTATCCATATATCACCCATATTCACAGAAGTCTAATTGGACTACTGATGATAGTTACTAATGTATCCTGTCTTGTACCTTTGACGGTGTCTCTATGTCTCTATTCTTTCTTTACTTCCTGCTCTACCCGGCTGGCCTTCGGCAGGAGGGTCCCCCCTCATGATCCAGGTCCTGGTCCAGGTTTCTTCCCTCTTAAAGGGGAGTTTTTCCTGCCACTGTTTGGTTTAAGGTTTTTCTTCCATTAGTGAAGTTTTTACCTGCCGCTGTTTATGTAATAATTGATCGGGGGTCATGTTCTGGTCTCTGGAAAGCGCCTAGAGACAACTTGTGTTGTAATAGACGCTATATAAATAAAATTGAATTGAATTGAATTGAACATTATATATTTTGGGTTCAGTCTGTCGGAATCCCAACAATTTCTGATTTGGGGTCGCATTTATTTTCTGTCTCGTTCAGTTTTCTGGTGTCAGATCTGATCTAGCTACCAGAACTTGTCCGGTCTCCAGGTCCCAGGACACCATCTTCTTATCCCAGGACACCGTCACCATCCTGACACAAACACAAACACGATCAGCTAAAGCTTTCAGAAATGTACATCAATTCCAAGTCTTAAGTCATTGATTGTAGTAACTGAGGAGAACCACAAGGCTCTGTATGAGGACCTCTGCTTCTGTAATTCTACATGCTAAAAAAACAGCATCATCTTCTACCAAGACAAATGTCAGGTTATATGCAAATGACTCTGCTTTATGCTAAATCAAAGGTAACAAGACCCGTTTTCCTCTTTCTACAGTTCTGAAGAAAAAGATGACCTCACCTGTTGGTGTTTGGGATCAGAGAGCACTCACTGACGGTATTACTGTGAACGCCATCAAATGTCCTGAGACGCTGGCTGCTCCGGACATCCTGGATAACATGAGTTGGATTTTAACGTCATGTGACAGACGAAAAACCAATGAGGACATTCATACACAAGCCCACACAGAGCTGTATCAACGGTTACCCAGAGTGCAGCTGTGCAGTCTGATGAACAGGTGAGGATGCAGGCGTTGTCGCGGCACAGTCGTACGGCAGTGATGGCGTCACTGTGGGCTCGTAGCTCCTTCACTGGAACCTGAACACAACACGATGCCAATTACAATCCTAGTGAAGGGGCGGTTTCCTGTCCTGCTGAGAGCCGCTAATTATTAAAACTCCAGTGTGGTAGAGGAGTTGCAACCCTTTCAGAGGCTTTGTAATGATGCAGTAATCTGTTGTATTTTTAAGAAAATTTAATATATATAAAAATCTAAAGTTACTATTTAGGTTGACCTTAACAAACTTAACTCGCCTGAATTTAGCTGAAGCCAACTGATCAAGGGGCTGTTTGTAGGGAAGGAGGCAAAACCCCAACGACAATGTTTAAATTTAAATTTTACAAAAAAACTTTACAAACGTCAGAAACTGTGAACCTCGCTAGCCGTTGGAGTTCGCCTGGCAGAGACGGCGGTGGCGTGGGACTGGTTCCCGCCCATTCACAGTGCAGACACACGTACAGCGCGGCGGGGGCGGGCCTAACGTGATGAGTCATACAAGAGGGTCCAAGAGTCACTTTGAAAAACAACCTATGTGGCTGCAGAATTTGTCACTTGGGCCCGCCCCTCGAACACAGAAGAGCCAATGGCTGTTGAGTATCAGTTCCTCAGGGACCAGAACTCTGCAGCTTTCAGCTCCACAGAAAAACACTGAAGATCCTGAACTCACTTCTGACATACATAAAAAAAACTATGGTTTTAACTCTACTAACATTATTTAACTTACTTAATCACAACCATAATGTACAAATACAGACTTTTTATCTGATTAGTTAACATGAATCTCCAGTGGTGTCGTTAGTTTATCTCAGATTATGGATCCACCGAGCTCCAGACATAAATAATAATAATTTAATCCAGTCTTAGGTAACTAAGAATAGATGGTATAGGTAATTTCTTTCCAGGTGAAACTAATTAAAGTAATTTAGTTTAATCTTCCCCTGCCCTGCATAAACAGTGTTGATCCTGGATGTTGTCATCTGTAACCATGACGACAGTAAAATTAAGGTTCTGTACAGTTAAACCTCCAGTTTAAGCTGATTACCAACCAGATCTAGTTTTAGGTTTTCTACACACCCCTTCAGAACGTATTTTAGAACATTTAAATGTACAGTGAAGACATCAACATCCAAGTTCCTAGAAGATCCAGATGTAGATCTGGAGGACGGGTCTTCTGCTATCAGGAACCATCACTATGGAACCAACTTCCAGTTTGGGTGAAGGAGGCTGACACCACCTCCACCTTTAAAACCAAACTTCAAACGTTTGTGTTCAGTAAAACATCTAGTTGGTGTAAACTTTAGTGTGTCAGGACCAGTAGTCACTGCTGCAGCTGCAGGACCAGACTGGAGCAGCTGGTCTTCAACACAGCTTCATCTGGATCTGCTGCTGTAGACCTGCTGCAGGGGAACACCAACATGGTCCTCAGACCTGCAGTCCCACCTCTGACCACCTCAGTGTCTGCTGTCTACACCTGTTTAGATAGTGGTCTCTGTAGTCCACCAACTAACCAGGTACCAGTCTGGTGGACAGAAAACTCTCAGTTCTCCAGATAATTATACTGATGATCTGGTCTTTGGTACCTTTGACGGTGTGTCTGTGTCTCTACCTCCTGTTCTACCTGCTGCTCTTCAGCAGGAGGGTCCCCCCTTATGATCCAGGTCCTGATCCAGGTTTCTTCCCTCTTAAAGGGGAGTTTTTAACCTGTTGTTCATGTAATAATTGATCGGGGGTCGTGTTCTGGTCTCTGGAAAGATCCTGGAGACAACTTGTGTTGTAATAGACGCTAATTAAATAAAATTGAATTGAGAAAAACTGAAGTGGAAATAAAACGTTCTGAATCTCACACAGGTGTCATTTGTCCTCCACAAACCCTGGACGTTTCTACTCAAATTAAAATGAGTTCTATGAAAATGTTTCAGAAGATTATTTAAAAGCATATATCAGTACTCTGATACATAAAACTACAGGGCTGACATTACTGATCTCGGATTTGGATTCCGGGCTGGTGTCCAGTTCTGGTTCAGTTCTGGTGTACCTGACCGTCCCGGTTCCAACTCTCCTCCTCTCGTCTTCCTGAGGACTCCTCCACTGATAGAGGATCCAGCTCTTTCACCTCCATCGTACAACGTTTTCATCCGGGACGTTGGCATCCTGGAAACCGCGTGGTTGCCGAGGCAACGAGCCCACACTGGTGCCTTCAGGTGCCCCTGGACAAAAGAGCTTCAAGCGGTGCCAAGTTTTACATGAGGTTTTAAATGAACAGCCCTCACAATGACGTTCAAAACGGGCTTCCGTTTTGTTTCTTTGTGAGAATAAACTTTGTTTAAAGTTGGACAATACAAGAACCGAAACGCGTGACTACATGAACAACAAATGAACAGTGCTAGGGTATCGGTAGTTAAAAGAGTTCATACACGACTCTACATAAATGTTATGTAGCAGACAGTTTAAAACTAAAACCGAGGCCACCGGTTCGAACCAGCAGGTGTCGCCATTTCTCACCGTGTTCCTCTGCGCGGTTTGTCCCTCTGCGGATACTGTACTTGTTGTTGCACCATGGCGTCCGACGGCGACAGCGACGAGGACTTTGTGAGTTGCGGGACTCCGCTGGAGCCTCTGGAGGAAGGTAGACATGTTTATCCTCTGTCCGTGACGGCTCCCCGTCCCCGCCGCGCTCTGCAGCAGTCTACCGCAGCAGAGCGCGCGCCCGGTGTCCAGCACCGGTTACGTGGGGCCAATCTACCCACCAGCCAACGCTTGGTTGAGCCGGAATTCATAAAACCTCCAGATTGAAGGTCGCCACGCACATCTGGACGTTTGTTTGTTCTAGATCTCGGTCCACATGTGATTTCGGCTTGGCTTCGCTCCTCCTGCCCGGGACTCTCGGTCCCTCGGTCCCTCGCCCCCTCGGTCCCTCGCCCCCTCGGCCCCTCGGTCCCTCGCCCCCTCGGTCCCTCGCCCCCTCGGTCCCTCGCCCCCTCGGCCCCTCGCCCCCTCGCCCCCTCGGTCCCTCGCCCCCTCGGCCCCTCGGTCCCTCGGCCCCTCATCCCCTTGCAGATGTTCAGGGTTCTCCATGATCTCCTTTGCACAATCATTTCCTGACGACCCAGAACAGTCCCAGGAACAAAACCAGCCCTCATTATCAGTTTCTTCAGCGTATTTAAGTCTCTGGTTCTGATGCTGCTCCCCAACAGATGACTGCAGATGTTATTTCAGTCTCCACAACAGATTTGTAGAAGATATTCAACATCTTGCTGCAAACGAGGACCTCAGCTTCTCAGGAAGTAAAGTCTGCTCTGACCTTTCTGATAAACAGCATCAATGTTGTATCTGCAGTCTGCTGTCCAAGTGAACACCGAGGTATTTATAGTCCTCCACCTCCTCACTTCTTCTCCCATGATGGAAAAACTATCTGACTAAATCCTGGATCTCCTAAAATCCACAGTCATCTCCTTTGTCTTGTTGAGACAAGATGACATCATCGTTCCCACACCATGCCACAAACCGGTCCACCAGTTCTCTGGACTCAGTCTCTCATCCATCACAGATTCACCCCACAACTGCAGAGTAATCTGAGTATTCCTGCAGATGACAGGACTCTGACTGTCCTGGAGGTCTGAGGTGGACAGTGTGAAGATGAATGGTGAGAGTACAGTTCCCTGTGGTGCTCCTGATCTGCTGACCACCTGGTCAGATTCTCAAACCGTGGTCTGTTTGTCAGGTAGTCACTGATCTTCTTCATCCCTGACCACACGTCTCTTGGTTGTTCTGCTGGAGTTTGTTCTCCAGCTTCCTACTGAACACCTCCTTGTTGTCTCTGATTTCGTCTTCCAGTTTTTTTTTCTACTGCCCTCAGAAATTCTTCTTCTGCCTCTCTGAAGGCTCTTTAGTTCTTGTTGAGAAGCTCTTACAGGCCACTGGTGATCCAGGGTTTATTATAGGGGAAGCTCCTCACCCTTCTGGTGGGGATGCTGTTGATGGAGAAGATGTGGTCCCCACCCTTCTGGTGGAGAAGATGTGGTCCCCACAGAAGTTGATATAGTCAGTAACTCAGTCATGAGACTGTTGTCTCTATGTGGATCTCAGAGAACATCCCAGGCTGTAGCCTCCAAACATCCCTACAGTTTCTTCAGCTTCTTCTGACCTCCCCACAGTCCTTTTGGTCCCAGGTCTCCTCTGGATGATGAGTTTGTAGGTGGAGGAGAAAGAGACCTGATTATGATCCTCCTCGCTGAGGGCAGGTGGTGCAGAGGAGCAGTTTGCATCTCTGATGTTTGAATAAAACAAATCCAACGTTTAGTTTCTCTGGTAGAACATTTGACAGACCGTTGAAACGGAAATGTGGCAGAGACGTGGTTGAAACCACCAGTGATGGCTGGAAAGGCGCTGGGTTGTTGTCTGTAGCTGCCTCGCAGCATCAGGACCAGCCGACGGCGGGACGCAAACCGGCGAAGTCTCTCGGTAGAAAACGAGGAAGGAAACTCACGGCTACGGTTCGGCATCCTGCAGGAACGATGTCTCAGCGTAGCAGGTCCTGGCTTGCACCCCATGTTGTTCAAATGTTTAATTTGTTAAGAATGAAATTTGGAAATCAAGATTTAATAAAAACAAACATGCAGATCAGTTCTCCGCACTGGCTGGACCCCAAATCCCGGGTACCTGCATCCATCTCTCAGTTTACATCTGAGCTGACTTGGTGTTCTGAAGCTGCAGCTGTGAAGATCTGATGTTGGATTGTGTGTGTGTGTGTGTGTGTGTGTGTGTGTGTATTTGTGTATTTGGGTGTGTGTGTGTGTGTGTGTGTGTGTGTGCGTGTGCGTGTGTGCGCGTGCCTGTCTATAGACGAGCCTCTCAGGAAGCCCGTCCCGCTGCACGACCAGACGGTGAAGGATGAGAAGGGACGGTACAAGAGGTTCCATGGCGCATTCACCGGAGGATTCTCAGCCGGTTACTTCAACACGGTCGGATCCAGAGAAGGTCAGCCTATCAGCACGCACCTGAACTCACCTGTGAAAACACTCCTACACAGCATGAGGACAGGTGTCGCAGAGGTTTAAATGTGACGGGGAACCGGAGGAGGAGAAGTGCTCCTCAGGCTTTTCAGCAACATGATGGTTTGTTTTCGGTTGTGTGTAAAGTCTTCTGCAGTGATGGTGAAGTGATGTCACAGATGTTTCCATCACTGAACTCCTGTGGTTTCTTCAGGAGTTAGTCTGTCTCGTCTGTGGTCCTGCGGTCCAGACTAACTCCTGGACCTCCTGGATGTTGAAGTGTGTGAGTGTTTTTGATCGCTCGATCCTCCTGATTCCAGGCTGGACTCCTTCTGCCTTTCTGTCATCACGACAACAGAAGGCTGAGAAGCATCATGCCAGACCGGAGGACTTCATGGATGAGGAGGTACGTGGAACCAACTGGAATAAGCCTGTGTTGGTGCTGGTTGTTTCTAGTTCTGTGAGGAAGAAACGAGGACAAACAAACGGATAACAGCAGTAACGACACTTATAACCAGTACCCAACCAGTGGGAGACATGTTCAGAGTCTTCCTTCGGTCCGTGTAGAACCAGAACCAGAACCAGGCCCGCCGGGTGTGGGGTTGTTGTAGGGCGGTCGTGTTGGTGCTCGTGTGGGTTTGACTGAGTCATTGCTGATGGCAGGACTTCGGCGAGCACGGCATCGCTCCCAGAGAGATCACCACCAGCCAGGAGTTCTGGTCCGGTCGGAGAGACGAGGCGGCGGAGAAGGCCAAGGCCGTCAACGCTCAGAGCGCTCTGATCCCCGGGGACACGCTGCTGGAGGAGCTGATCGCCCCCGCCAGGTAACAGCTGCCCACCACACCCTTGCAGTGACCTCATCCAGCAGCTGGTGTTTAAGAGCTGCTTCACTTTCACCTCTTCATCCTGAGTGGACCGAGTAAAGGTCTTCACCTGTCCTTGTGGTTTCTCTTCATAACAAACTGGAATGTAAACGGTTTCTGTTCTGTTTCCGGCGCTGGATCCACGGTGGTCGGGGCGGGGCCAGCGTTTGTTTCAAAGGTCATTTTGGTGGTGAATAATGACCACTGCGTTCAGCTACTGCGCGGCCGACAACAAGCCCCCCTGAGGTGCCTCGGTTTTGTCTCTCAGGTCATCCATCGGGGTGGAGCTGCTCAGGGGGATGGGGTGGAGGGAAGGTCAGGGTGTCGGACCTCGGATGAAGAGGAAAGCTCGCAGACAGCAGACCGGTACGTATGAGCACTTCAAATCTGGGGGGCCGTGCACGCTATTGCCTTTCTTCTGTTCCAAACTCATTTCTCCACCACTGAACTGTTCCAGTAAACGGCTGCTGCACAGTCATCATTGGTGGGTAGACTAACAGAACCAGGTTTTCTTTCATCCATCCGTCCATCCATCCATCCATCCGTCCGTCCATCCATCCGTCCGTCCGTCCATCCGTCCATCCGTCCATCCATCCATCCATCCATCCAATCATCCATCCATCCATCCATCCATGATGAGGACCACACCTCTTTTCCCAGTCGCCACCTCCGGCCCCTCCCAGCCAAATACTGAGGTGTTCTCAAGTCAGCTGATAAATATAATCTCTCTGCAGTTTTTTAAAATTTAACTCTGCAGTAATCTGCATTTTTTTAAAATAAAAAAAAAGTATTTTGACAAATGAGCAGTGTTCTGGATCAGCATCTCTGCAGATGAAGATAGCCCGTAATTAGAAGAGGGTTAGTTGAGTGACCTCCATCAGTCGGATCACATACAAGGCAAAATATATCCAATTATAGTGTCCAGAGGGAAGTTTAAACTGGTCCCTAATGTGTCCTATCATTGATAGTGACAAATTATTTTTACAGAAAATGAAGACGATCCATCATTGATCCTTGAGGAATCAAGGAATCTGCTTGTCTGCCTGTTGTTGGTGGAGCAGTGATAGCAGTAAAGGATCTTCACGTGGACTCCAAACCATGTTTAATGTTCAGTCAGTCTTCATGTGTTTTACATGATTTCATGACTGATGTGTTCATTTGTGAAAGGAGTTGTATTTGTTTTCTGTTCCTCCTGACAGAAGGTGGAGTCAAAGTTCATGGCTGTGTGTTACCCGCTGCTGGTTCCGAGGACTCAGAGGTGGGTGAGGAGGCACGGATGTTCGGACAAACCGGCACTGCTCGGAAAACCCAGCATTTGTTTGCAGTAGGTGGAGACTGATGTCATTCCTCTCTGCTTAACTAGGGTGAAGAAGACGATGAGTTTGCCCCCGAGAATACAACGTTTGCGCCGAAGGACGTGACTCCGGTAGACTTCACCCCAAGGACAGGGGTCCAGGGTCTGGGGTACCACGGACTGGACCCAGGTCTGGCGCTGTTGGGCCGTGGAGCAGCAGAACACATCGACCTGTTTAGGCCTCAGTCCAACACGAGAAGTCGCCTCTTTGGAGACAAAGGAAGCAACTCGAGGAGAGGAGTCGTCGCTGGACAGGTGCGTTACTCCATCTGAACTTCTTTAAGCAGTTATCAAGGGCTGCAACAATCCGTCTTTATTGGCAAAGATATATATATGCTTCCTGAAGTAGACCACAAGGGTGGCATTTGGAGGAAAAAAGTTAGGTGCCTAACAGTAAAACCTTGGAGAGCTCCAGAAGAAAGGGAAAAGTCATCAAACGGTACAGAGAAAGTCTTGTCAGCCAGATGTGACTCGAACCGTCCAGGTGTCTTAGTCATTATTCCACTCGATACTTCTGCTGGAAACTCTGTTTTAGGCTGTTTTAGGCTGTTTCATTTTAGAACAGGACTCTCAAAAAAAAAAAGGTCTTGTTAGGAAGCATTAAGACAAAGGTCTGGTGATCTTTGACCTTCAGGCGTTTGGTGTGGGGGCGCTAGAGGACGATGATGAAGACATCTACCACCGAGACTCCATGTCCAGGTACGACACTGTCCTGGGTGGAGAGGAGCCTGGAGACGGACTGTACGGGTGGACAGCGCCGCAGCAATACACCAGGAAGACAGGTAACCCCGCCTGGAACCACCTGGAGAGTCTTTTCTAGAAGGGGGCAAATACCACACCTCATTCATGGGAGCACGCATACACTGAACCAGAACATCTGCATGCCTCCTAGTTCAGGTTCGGCCGCGGTCCCCACAGTTTCAGATTTTTATCGCACACATTTGCTGGTTTATAATGTTTTTTCTTTTAGTCAAAGTTTCTTTGTTAAGGTTTAAAATCTCAGTCTGCCCTTTCTAAAGCCTTCTAGCCCCACCCTGTCGCACAGGTGTTGTCCTTAAATGGCTCAAATAAGTGATCACGCTAGCTCAGCTATCCTGAACAGATGCAGGCTTGCTAGTGAGGTTTATTCATTAAGCTCAGCTTGAACTTTGTATTCACAAATTCAGCCTGGTTTCTCCAGGTATGGAGAAAAGGTATGGTATCCAGACCATGGATCAGCCTGGAGTGTCTGAACTCATCATTCTGGAGTTTTACTCAATGGGGGCCCCTCTTGCCCAGGACCCTGCAGAAAGTAGAAACACCCCTGCAGAACCTGCTTTCAGGTGTCGGTGCTGAAATTTTGCGTTTGTGTGTTCAGACAGAAGCAGAGACGCGGCGTACATCGGGAAGATTCTGGATGGCTTCACTTTGGCCCAGAAACCAGCCGAGGAGAAAATGGTGAAAAGCTCGCCATCTGCTGACACGTTGCTGTCTGTCTCAGTGAAGGTCCTCTCACTCCTCTGTGTCTCCATAGATCTTCCCTCCTCCCATCCTTCCTCGTGATTATCGGCCAGTCCACCATTTTCGTCCGTCAGTTGATGTCTCAAGGCTCTCCGGGGTCAGTCCTGCGCTGGCGGAAGCCTTGAAAGCCTCCAGGGGCCACATGGTCAAAGAGGAGCCCCAGCAAGGAGGGCGCCACCAGCTGGACTCTTCCCAGAGGAGGACACTGCTGGGAGAGGATGCTCTGCAAGGTTCTCACACTTAAATATTATGTACTGCAGAAAATTGACTTAATTATCAGTACCAGACTGATCCCACCCTTGCTTCCTGTTTCTGGTTCTTTCCAGGACCCAGTTCAGTCATGGAGCTGCTGAGGCCTGAAGACAGACAGCGTCTGCTGAGCCTCCGTGGCTCCTCCACTCAGAAGACCTCGACTCCTGCCTCCTCGACTCCTCCGTCCTCAGGTCTCCAGCAGCATCAGGAGGCCCTGGCAGCCTGGAGGGGAGTCTCCCCCTCCCCACAGACCTTCAAACCATTTGAGCAGAACCCCAGCAAGCAGGCACGCTACGAGCTCTACCTGACTCGCCTCCGACAGGGGGACAAAGGTAGGGCGCTGCACCGCCTGTGTCCTGGCCTTCATCACGTGCCTCCGCCCGGCTCCTGGCAGCCTTACAGCCGGTGTCCGTTATACAAGGACCTGGTTTATGTTTCTGTGGGAGGCTGTTGCTGTTAAAATGCATCCAGAAGAGGGAACATGGCGTGATGTGATATCCCTTAACAGCTGGTGCTTAATCAACTTAATATTACTACCATTACTGAAATTCATTCTGATCAAATGTGTCCAACCGTCCTCGTTTCAAGTGTCGCTACAGAAACATCTGAAACAAGGGCTGCCAGAACTGAAACGAGGACTAGTGGAGCATCACTGGGACTCGGGGTCACTTGAACTGCAGTTCTGGATCCAGACCCCGGTGGTCTGTAGAGGAACTCCAGGTCTGGATCCAGACCTCGGTGGTCAGTAGAGAAACTGCAGTTCTGGATCCACACCCCGGTGGTCAGTAGAGGAACTGCACTTAAGCCCAGACAACTTTAGTGCCCAACACAACAACCCGTGCCCGTCCTCTGACTGTGGACTCGTGCCCGTCCTCTGACTGTGGACCCGTGCCCGTCCTCTGACTGTGGACTCGAGCCCGTCCTCTGACTGTGGACCCGTGCCCGTCCTCTGACTGTGGACTCGCGCCCATCCTCTGACTGTGGACTCGCGCCCGTCCTCTGACTGTGGACTCGTGCCCGTCCTCTGACTGTGGACTCGTGCCCGTCCTCTGACGGTGGACTCGTGCCCGTCCTCTGACTGTGGACTCGTGTCTGTCCTTTGACGGTGGACTCGTGTCTGTCCTCTGACGGTGGACTCGTGTCTGTCCTCTGACGGTGGACTCGTGTCTGTCCTCTGACGGTGGACCCGTGCCCGTCCTCTGACGGTGGACCCGTGCCCGTCCTCTGACGGTGGACCCGTGCCCGTCCTCTGACTGTGGACTCGTGCCCGTCCTCTGACTGTGGACTCGTGCCCGTCCTCTGACTGTGGACCCGTGCCCGTCCTCTGACTGTGGACCCGCGCCCGTCCTCTGACTGTGGACTCGTGTCCGTCCTTTGACGGTGGACTCGTGTCTTTCCTCTGACGGTGGACCCGTGCCCGTCCTCTGATGGTGGACCCGTGCCCTTTCCTCTGACGGTGGACTCGTGTCCGTCCTCTGACGGTGGACCCGTGCCAGTCCTCTGACGGTGGACCCGTGCCCGTCCTCTGACGGTGGACCCGTGTCCGTCTTCTGACGGATGATTCGTGCCCGTCGTCTGACGGTGGACCCGTGCCCGTCGTCTGACGGTGGACCCGTGCCCGTCCTCTGACGGTGGACCCGTGTCCGTCTTCTGACGGATGATTCGTGCCCGTCCTCTGACGGTGGACCCGTGTCTGTCCTCTGACGGTGGACTCGTGCCTGTCCTTTGACTATGGACTCGTGCCCGTCCTCTGACTGTGGACTCGTGTCTGTCCTTTGACGGTGGACTCGTGTCTGTCCTCTGACGGTGGACTCGTGTCTGTCCTCTGACGGTGGACTCGTGTCTTTCCTCTGACGGTGGACCCGTGCCCGTCCTCTGACGGTGGACCCGTGCCCGTCCTCTGACGGTGGACCCGTGCCCTTTCCTCTGACGGTGGACTCGTGTCCGTCCTCTGACGGTGGACCCGTGCCAGTCCTCTGACGGTGGACCCGTGCCAGTCCTCTGACGGTGGACCCGTGCCAGTCCTCTGACGGTGGACCCGTGCCAGTCCTCTGACGGTGGACCCGTGCCAGTCCTCTGGCGGTGGACCCGTGCCCGTCCTCTGACGGTGGACCCGTGTCTGTCTTCTGACGGATGATTCGTGCCCGTCCTCTGACGGTGGACCCGTGTCTGTCCTTTGACGGTGGACCCGTGTCTGTCCTTTGACGGTGGACTCGTGTCTGTCCTCTGACGGTGGACCCGTGCCAGTCCTCTGACGGTGGACCCGTGCCCGTCCTCTGACGGTGGACCCGTGTCCGTCTTCTGACGGATGATTCTGGCCCGTCCTCTGACCGTGGACCCGTGTCCGTCTTCTGACGGATGATTCGTGCCCGTCCTCTGACGGTGGACCCGTGCCCGTCCTCTGACGGTGGACCCGTGCCCGTCCTCTGACGGTGGACCCGTGTCCGTCTTCTGACGGATGATTCGTGCCCGTCCTCTGACGGTGGACCCGTGTCCGTCTTCTGACGGTGGACCCGTGCCAGTCCTCTGACGGTGGACCCGTGCCCGTCCTCTGACGGTGGACCCGTGTCCGTCTTCTGACGGATGATTCGTGCCCGTCCTCTGACGGTGGACCCGTGTCCGTCCTCTGACGGTGGACCCGTGTCCGTCTTCTGACGGTGGACCCGTGCCCGTCCTCTGACGGTGGACCCGTGCCCGTCCTCTGACGGTGGACCCGTGCCCGTCCTTTGACTGTGGACTCGTGCCCGTTCTCTGACGGTAGACCCGTGCCAGTCCTCTGACGGTGGACCTGTGCCCGTCCTCTGACGGTGGACCTGTGCCCGTCCTCTGACGGTGGACCTGTGCCCGTCCTCTGACGGTGGACCCGTGCCCGTCCTCTGACGGTGGACCCGTGCCCGTCCTCTGACGGTGGACCCGTGTCCGTCTTCTGACGGATGATTCGTGCCCGTCTTCTGACGGTGGACCCGTGCCCGTCCTCTGACGGATGATTCGTGCCCGTCCTCTGACGGTGGACCCGTGCCCGTCCTCTGACGGATGATTCGTGCCCGTCCTCTGACGGTGGACCCGTGTCTGTCCTCTGACGGTGGACCCGTGTCTGTCCTCTGACGGTGGACCCGTGTCCGTCCTCTGACGGTGGACTCGTGTCTGAGACATTTTGTTCCGCTTCCATCACATCCCTCTGGAATGACCAGTAGGATCGCCAACTTTGGATCTTTGGTAAAGGTTTTGTCAGAGGACAGACACGAGTCCACCGTTAAGGGTGATATTTGGGGATGTCCAGGATACATGTATGATTCCTGATATGGTCACCACAGATTGACCAGCAGACATCTGAGTTTACAGGGTTCATTTCTATGACATCTAATAGAAAAACCTAATTAGTTTCTGTTTGAACTTGAGTGAGTCACTTAGTTGGGACTTAAGTGCTCCCGTACGCAAGTCCTCCCAAACCTCCTTTGATAAGCAAATGTTTCAGATTCCCATTTAATCTTCATCTTTGATGTGGTATTCATGTTCATACTTGTTAAATGCTTGGTAGAAGTGACAAATACGTTTTGTACTGCTGTTCCCCCGTTTTACCTCGAGCGCTCCTCATCTACTTGGGGTTCCAGCACTTTGTTCCGTTTAAAAGCTTCATCAGGAAGCTCCTAAGTTGTAAGTACCTAACAGTTGTATTGAGTTTCAGCTCCTCAATACAGATTTTTTTGAGATGTTTTCAGATACCCAGGTCTAGTGATATGATGCAGTTTACTGATCCCGCATCCAGGTTGTTCATGTTCTCAGCTGAGCAGCTCAGAAATAGTGTTTCAAAGCCGGGACTTTGAGCTCTCCTCTGGAAATTGGTAACGTTATATTTGTAGCCTGGTTCCTGGGTGCTTCCCTTGCAATATGAATTTAGAAAAATACTTATCCAACTTGTGAGGTCTTAAAGTAGATGTATTTACAGGAAACATCTGAAACGTGTAAAAGCCGTGGTAAGACGTTCATATGCATGCGTGCATATGAACTGCCCATCGAACCACATCTTTCTTGATTTTTCCAACACAGCTTTATAGTTCACGTCATACAGGATTGTCATTAATAGAGGGATTTGAAGACCAACATATTTAATGCCGCCATTAGAACATTGAAACTCTTTGCTCTTTGAAAGTTTGTAGTACTTTGCCCCCTGTATCTATGGCCAATGTTTTGTCCAGAATAACTTTACCCAGAGAGGAAACTATTTATAGGTCGCCTTCTTTAAAGGGAGGAATAGATTTCTGTGAGTCATATAAATACAACAGCATATCTTCTGCATATATGAATAATTTATGTTCTCCCCGTTAATTGAAAACCCTGTTATATTATTTTTGTCTCTGATTAACTGGCTATGGGCTCAAAGCTGATCTTAAACAGCAAAGGGGCTGCATTAAACTGGTTTAAGTCATATTTATGACTGATGATTCCAGTTCAACGTAAACGAACAATCTTCCTCACAAACCGGTTCTTGGACCGGTTCTTGGACCGGTTCTCCTCTCCTCATATTTGCTTCCATTGGGTTTATTATTATTATTAGACGGCATGTCATTAATGTCAGTTACTATGCTGATGACACTTGACTGTACCTGTCCAGAAACCAGGGGACACTAACCAGTTGGTCAACCCACAAATTTGTCTTAAATGACTTTAAACTTTCTCCAGCTCAAACTGAAGTTGTTGTATTTGGACCCGAGTACTTCAGGGACGTGATGCCCAGCTGTGTAGTTACTCTAGATTCAATTCAATTCAATTCAATTCAATTTTATTTATATAGCGTCTATTACAACACAAGTTGTCTCTAGGCACTTTCCAGAGACCATAACATGACCCCCGAGCAATTATTACATAAACAGCGGCAGGTAAAAACTTCCCTTTAAGAGGGAAGAAACCTGGATCAGGACCTGGCTCATGAGGGGGAAGAAACCTGGACCAGGACCTGGATCATGAGGGGGGACCCTCCTGCTGAAGACCAGCCGGGTAGAGCAAGAAATAAGAAAGAATAGAGACATAGAGACACCGTCAAAGGTACAAGACAGGATACATTAGTAACTATCATCAGTAGTCCAATTAGACTTCTGTGAATATGGGTGATATATGGATAGACGGTGATCCAAGGGGATGAGGACTGCAGGTCGGGATGTCAGCAAGTATCCATACAGACAGGTGGAGGAGACACTGGGATGGTCAGAGGTGGAACTGCAGGTCAGCAAGCAGCTCCTGAGGTTCTGGTCTGCAGAACATGCACAGAAGAGGAAAAGAAGGGCCAGACAAGCACAACAAACTACAAGAACAATGGACCACAATTAAGTTTATGGGATACTGTTAATAAATGAGGGTTGAGGTGAAGCAGAGACAGAGAAGGCAAAGAGAAACAGAGAAGGTGAAAGGCACCACTCAGTGGATCATGTTGGTGCCCCCCTGCAGCAGAGGCCTATAGCAGCAGATCTACACCGAAGCTGTTTAAGATGAGCTGCTCTAATCTGGTCCTGTAGCTGCAGCTTTGACTACTGGTCCTGACACATTAAGGTACTAAATATACACTAACTATATGTTTTATTAAACAGAAATGTTTTAAGTTTAGTTTTAAAGGTGGAGGTGGTGTCAGCCTCCTTCACCCAAACTGGAAGTTGGTTCCAGAGTGATGGTTCCTGATAGCAGAAGACCCGTCCTCCAAATCTACATTTGGATCTTCTAGGAACTACGAGTAAACCTGCACCCTGAGAACGGAGAACTCTATTAGGAACGTACGGTTCTATCAGGTCTTGCAAATATTGCGGCGCTAGGCCATTTTGGACTTTATATGCCAGTAATAAAATTTTTAATTGGATTCTAAATTTTACAGGGAGCCAATGGAGGGAAGCTAAAACTGGAGAGATGTGGTCTCTCTTGTTGGTTCCTGTCAGCACTCGCGCTGCTGCATTTTGGATCAGCTGGAGGATCTTCAGAGAATTACTTGGACATCCAGCCAACAACACGTTACAGTAATCTAGTCTAGAAGATACAAACGTGTGAATTAGTTTTCCAGCATCACTCTGGGAGAGGATGCTCCTGATCTTTGAGATATTACGGAGGTGGAAAAACGCAGTTTTACAAATCTGATTAATATGCTGTTTAAATGACAAATCCTGATCAAATATAACGCCAAGGTTTCGCACAGTTTTACTGGAGGCCATCGCAAGACCATCTAATCCCTTCCTGAGGTGTTTGGACCACAAACAACAACCTCTGTTTTATCAGAATTTAGTAGCAAAAAATTTCTGGACATCCAGTCCTTGATGTCCTTAATACACATCTGAAGTTTGTCTAATGGTTCTGTTTCATCTTCATAGACAGATACAGCTGCGTATCATCAGCATAACAATGAACATTAATGCTGTGGTTCTGGATAAAACTTCCCAAGGGCTACATGTATAAACTGAACAGGATTGGCCCTAGCACTGAACCCTGCGGGACACCATAGCAGACCCTTGTCTGTACTGAAGAAACCTCACGAACATGAACAAACTGGAATCTATCAGACAGATATGATTTAAACCAATCTAGAGCTGTCCCTTTAATCCCAACAACATACTCTAGCCTCTGCAGTAAAATGCTGTGATCTATGGTATCAAAAGCAGCGCTGAGGTCCAGCAGAACCAGTATGGACACTAACCCATTATGAGGTCCAGCAGAACCAGTATGGACACTAACCCATCATCTGAGGTCCAGCAGAACCAGTATGGACACTAATCCATTATCTGAGGCCATAAGAAGGTCATTGGAGACTGGAACCAGTGCTGTTTCTGTGCTATGATGCATCTGAACCCTGACTGAAAAATTTCAAATAGATCATTTCTATACAAATGGTCTCACAGCTGCTGCAACGACCTTTTCCAGAATTTTAGAGATAAATGGAAGGTTGGAAATTGGTCTATAGTTGTCTAAAATGTCTGGGTCAAGAGAGGGTTTTTTAAGTAATGGTTTGATTACTGCAACTTTAAAAGCCTGTGGTACATATCCCAAGACCAGGGACAAGTTGATCTGGTCCAGTATTGTCGGTCCAATAAGAGAGAAAACATTTTTAAGTAGTCGAGTAGGGATTGGGTCTAACAGACACGTGGATGATTTAGATCCATTGACGACTGAGGTCAGCTCAGAGAGGTCAACGGGAACAAAACAGTCTAGGGTCAGGTCAGAGCATAAGGGAGTCGCCGAAGTTGAAGAAATTCCCACAGCCACTGCCGGGAGGGCCTGGCCGATTTCCTCTCTAATTCTGACAATTTTATTGCTAAAGAAGCTCATAAAGTCTTCACTACTGAGAGCTGCAGGGATGCACGGCTCAACAGAGTTGTGGCTCTTTGTCAGCCTGGCTACAGTGCTGAACAGAAAACGTGGGTTATTTTTATTATCCTCTATCAACGCTGAATAATAAGCTGTTCTAGCTTTGCGAAGCGCTTTTTTATACACTATTAGACTATCTTTCCATGCATAATAAATATCTACAGACCTACTAGAGTACCACTTTCTTTCCATTTTACGCACTTTCTGTTTTAACATACGAATATGTGAGTTAAACCAGGGAGTTAAGCTCCTACGGTTAGAGACCCTTTTTCTCTGAGTGCAGCACATCTGCAGTGCTACCGACAAGGAAATCAACATCTGCAGAGGTAGAACCGAGGTCACAGCCCTCAACTGCTTCACTATGTTCCACTGTAAGAAGATGAAGAGCAATGGCCTCCCTAAATTTAGTGATAGCTTTATCGGATAGACACCTGCTAAAGTAATTCCTCCTATTATGCGTAACGTTGACAATGTTGAATTCAAAAGTTATTAAATAGTGGTCGGATAGGAGGGAGCTTACAGGAGACACTAACAGATTATTAGGTTCTACACCGTAGATGAGGACCAGATCAAGAGTATGATTAAGACAATGCGTCGGTTCGTTAACTTTTTGTAAAATCCCCATCGATTCTAGAAGAGAATCAAAAGCCAACTTAAGACTGTCGTTGTCAACATCCATATGAATGTTAAAGTCGCCCACTATGATGACTTTATCTGTACTGATCAATAAACTAGATCAGAAATCTGAGAACTCAGACAGAAACTCCAGATAAGCTCCAGCAGGAGGCCGGTAAACTACCACTAACAAAACTGGCTTCTCTGATTTCCAGCTCTGCAGTTTTAAACTAAGCGTGAGGCTTTCAAACGTATTATAATCACATTTAGGTTTGGATTTTATTGTAAGACTGGAGTCGTAGATCGGCGCTACTCCTCCACCTCGATCTGTGATTCGAGGAATATGATCATTAAAGTAACCAGACGGCGTCGATTCATTTAAACTAACAAACTCTTCCTCTTGGAGCCACGTTTCTGTTAAGCAGAAAATGTCACTCCGGGTCTCAGTAATTAGATCGTTTACTAATAGAGACTTGGAGCTACCAAGGTAGATGGTACTACCTTGGTACTAGTACTGCAGGTGGGAAGCTGGGAGTTAATTTGGACCAGAATGTTTCCTTTGATTCACATATCAAACAGGTTTGTGGCTCCGCCTTCTTCCACCTTGGCAGTATTGTTAAAATCAGGACCATCCTGTCTCTGACTGACGGGAAACTGATCCGTGAATTGGTTCCTTCAAGATTGGACTTCTGTAATTCTTTGTTATTGGGTTCTCTGAAAAACTCATCCAAAATGCTGCAGCCAGGGTTCTGAGGAGAACCACGCAGGAGAGCTCACATTTCTCCAGCTTCATCTTCTCTTCATTGGCTACCTGTCAAATCCAGAATAGAAGTTAAACTACTTCTTCTCACATATAAAACTCCTACTGACCAACCTCCATCACATCTTAAACAGCTCATAGTTCCAGATTTTCCAAGCAGAACACTTGTCTCTCAGACAGCAGGTGTACTTGTGGTTCTTGGAGGTTCTAACAGTAAAACGGGAGGTAAAACCCTCTGGTATGAGGTTCCTCTCCTCTGGAACCAGCCACCAGTTTGTGTTGAGGAAGCAGACACCTTCTCTACCTCAGACTAACATAGGATGGAGGGATCTGGGTAGGATTTATTGAAGCCAAGGAGGTCCATGAGCTCTGCATCGTCAGCGCTGAGGACTCCATAAATCGGCATAGTACTAAAACTGTAAGATGCCACTGACGACTCAAATGACAGACAGTTTCAAACAGTTCCACATCAGCAGGAGAGGTGGAGGAAGACTGGACTGGTCATATTTCAGTTTGGGCTACACCAGGTGAGGGGGAGTGAAGGTACGGTAACGCTTGTTAGCTTTGGTGACAGGTGGGCGTGTTCCCGTCAACTGGCGGGCTTGTTTGCTCCACCCATTTGATCATATTTGTGTTGGGTTGGGTTGGGCAGAGTTGATTTCTAACAACAAGTGATGAAAAAAAACCCGTTTGCTCTTCAGGAACCTGCTGGTGACTTGACAGAAGGTTTGTCCAGTCCTTAAACGGCTGTTCTGCCCTGAAGAAGCTTCCCTTTTGGATCACATAAGTAATGTTTGTGTCCTTCAGACGGTCTGGAGCAGAGTCTGGATTCAACCATGACGGAGTGGGAGCGCAGCAGGGAGAGGGAGGAGTTTGTCCGAGCCTCCATCCTTTACCGCCCCTCATCCTCCTCGCTGTCTTCGCGATTTACCCGAGCTAAACTGCAGGAGGACGAAGAGACCGTGGAGGTCAACCGTGATGAAGAGGTAGGGCAGTGACATGGTGAGGCTCCTCATTTTTACCTGTAGTACACGTCGTCAGCTTGTTGTGTGGTGGTTTGGTTGCCAGGGCGATGTGGACGACAAACATACTGCGGTCGGGATGAAAATGTTCGGAAAACTGACCAGAGAGACGTTCGAGTGGCATCCGGACAAACTGCTGTGCAAGAGGTTCAATGTGCCCAACCCTTACCCCGGGTATGGCCCAAACCCAACACACACACACAGAACCACACAAAACACTTTCTAATTTTAGGCCCATCTCTGCAGAGTACAACAGTCTTTTGATGTTCCAGTCTGGATTTAAAACCTGCCCCAGAACTGAATCGGCTCTGTTGAGGGTTTTTAATGACGTTCTTTTAGCCACAGATGCTGGTCACTGGGCTGTTTTGGTTTTATTGGATTTATCAGCAGCCTTAGATACAGTCAGATCCTCCTGCCTCGCCTGGAGAGCTGGGTGGGTATTTGGGTGTTTGCATTAAGCTGGTTCAGGTCCTACTTAAGTGTCAGGAGTTTTTGTGTCCATCTTGGAACTGTGGAGTCTTCCAGAGCACCTCTTACATGCGGAGTGCCTCAGGGTTCTATTCTTGGCCCTATATTTACTTCTGCTTGGATCAGTTCTCCGAAAACATGCAATCATTACACTTTTGTGCTGATGACAGCCAAATATGTATATTCCACCAAAGCATAAAAAAGCTTACTCTGCTAAGGAATTACTAGTGTATTGATGAAATGAAGGCATGAATGGCACTTAATTTCTTACACTTTAATCAAGATAAGACTGAGGTCATGTTGTTTGAGTGATGCCTCTAAGGTGCATGTTGACTTGGGCTTTCTAAGCAAACATGAAACCTACAGCAACAAGCCGGGTGTAAAACTGGACACCAACTGTACCTTTTAATACTCATTAGTTTAGTGGTCAAGTCCAGCTCTTTTCACCTACAGAAACTGTCCAAGTTTAAGCCTTTTCTTTCCCATAGTCACTTTGAGATTTTGATTATTGTAATGCTCTTTGCATTGGAGTTACCCAGAAATCAGTTGCTCGGCTGCAGTCGGTTCAAAATGCTGCTGCCCGACTTTTAATTGGCGCAGAAAACGAGAGCACGTGACTAAAACCGGAGCGCGTGACTAAAACGAGAGTGCGCGTGACTAAAACGGGAGCGCGTGACTGCCGGACACCCGCTGGACACCCCTGCACACCCCTGGACACCCCTGGACACCCCTGGACACCGCTGGACACCCCTGGACACCGCTGGACACCCCTGGACACCGCTGGACACTGCCGGACACCCCTGGACACCCCTGCACACCGCTGGACACCCCTGGACACCCCTGCACACCGCTGGACACTGCCGGACCGGCTGGACACCTCCTTCACTTTAGTACTTTTTCAACTTTTCAGATATCTTAAAGGATCTAGGAGTTCTGGTTTTGAGAAGATGACTGGATGGTCAAAGAAGTTTTGTTTTTTATAGTCTTTTGCGCTCGAGTCTGTTCATCATACGAGTTAAACAATCACATTTCTGACGGAAGAAATGGTTTTTATGTTGTTAGTTTGCACATGCTTGAAACAATCGTAGGGCGAATTTTAAAACTTTATAGCGAAATGAAATTGTTTCAATTACTGTGCAGTTTATTACCTGATTATTCGATTAATTGTCTCAATAATCAATGGATTAATTGACCATAAAAATGGTCATGAGTGGCAGCCCCACCAGACCGGATGCCGTCGTAGTCGTCGCCTTCAGCAGGCCTGGTATCATTGGAACATTCTAGAAATGATCTTCACCTGGGATGAGTTCACCCGAGTCTTCTTACTGATTTTCCTAAGACGGATGTCATTTCATTTAGGTTCCCTGTTTCACTCTAGTCTGCTGGCGTTGGTATTCCCTCTTGAATTCCCAGATACACCCGTTAAATCAGAGTTCTACACTTACAAATCCCAACTTCTACGACTCCATGTCTGCTTGGGTTCAGCTCTGATCTTCTTGGTCCTGCAGGTCTGGTCTGGTGGGTCTGCCAAAGGTGAAGAGGGACAAGTTCTCAGTCTTCAACTTCCTGACGGTGACGGAGAACCGCGAGATGGCAGGTAACTCCGCCCACAGCTCAGGTGTGGCAGGTGGAGCCCTCCGATCCGTCCCTGGCTGGGTCTTGGTCCTTCTGTCTGTTCAGAACAGGACACCAAACCGACCGGGATATTTTCAGGTTGGCGTGAAGACGACCCATGAAGACCTGAGGGTCGGACCTGTTCTTAACTTGCTAAATGCAGCGTTGGCCTTGATGGGACAGGTTGTTTCTCCCATTTTCAGCCAGTCAGAACCAGGTTCCGGTCCTGGTTTCGCTTTAGAACCGTGTAAGAAGCAGCTGAAAGGCATCAGAACCTTGGACTGACCATGCGCTGACCCTTTTGTGGTTTCCGTCCTTATGACATGTTGTGACGTTGCACCCGTGACTCCTTATTTTTGATAAACAGTTTGGGGTTTGATTCCAGCCAAAGTCGGCTTTGAACACGAACGTGAAGATCAGATCGTTTTAGAGCTCCAAGTGACACCGCTCTTTACCCTCCCTGTAAGTATCAGCAGCAAACAACGCGGCGTAAAGACAAGGACGCCGGGACACAGACCGGGACACAGACCCCTTAAAGACCTCCGATGAGCTGATGGTTTGCCTTTATGTGCCTGTAGGTGGTGCTGTCATCTTTAGATTCACGCTTAGGTCTGGTGTTGGAACAAGAACTGTTGGTTCCTCTGAGGTCTTATGATCTCCTGACCCTAACGCACCCGCTACCACCAGCCCTGCCAAGAAAACACCTGGAAGTAAAACAAACCAGTGAGAAGTTTGGCGTAAACTTTATCTGCAGACCATTGAAATGCAAAGTTGTAAAAACATTTTGATCCTTCCAAAGTTACGCGCTGTTGAAGGATGGCAGGAGTTGGCGTGTTGGTGACTTTTGTGTTTTTGATTTTCCGGTGCTGGTTTTTATGTGTTCTTCAGATTCGGTTTCTCATGCGAACTTCAATAAAACACGCTGCTTCTTTGCTTCTCCTCAGCGCCTCCAAAACCTCCAGAGTCAGGAAAGAAGTCTAGATGGGATGTTTCAGAGCTGAAGGAGGAGAAGAAGAAGAACAAGGATCCCCTGAGTGAGCTGAACGCCACACGGAACCAGACGGAGACCACACAGGACCAAACGGCAGCTCCTGCGTCGCCTGGACCACCTGAATCCATCAGCAGCAGTCAGCCGGAGGTCTGAGAACACGGACACCGAGACTGAAATCTGGGACTGGACCTGGACCCTGGGCAACATTTCAGGACCCAGTTTACTCAAACTCCAGTCTGATGGAAGAGTTGGAGATGACCCGTGGAGATGTTAAAGTCCGGGTTCAAGTTTGGGGGAAAGAAATTGATTTCATGAATCCACAGATTTGTGATGGAAAACTCAAGGTTTTAGTAGATTCTAAAACTTTCAGGAGAAAAAGTCTCTTTATAAACGTGCACATTTGCAACAGAACTCCGATATGTCCACAAATCCGAATCCGTCTTCAGAAACTGGAAAACGTTTCACGTCTTTCACCTCAGAAACTCGCAGATTTGTAAACAAAAATAATTTCTGGCTTTAAAAACTTGTGAATTGGAATGTAAAAAACACGGCAGCTCTTCAGACCCAGACACGGATCTGAACCGTAATTAAGCTGTAATTAAGGATTTAAATGTTCCGATTCAGGTGGCGGGTCTTGGTTCTATTACTGATACTGGATACTGATACCGACCCTGTATCTTGGAGGCCCCCTGGTGGCCACGGGGGCTCCGTACATCTTCACAGCTTGTGTCTGACTTTTATGACTGATGAATACATCTGATCGTTTATTTTACTTTGTTCAGGTGAAGTCAGCAAAGCAGCAGAGTTCAGAGAAGAAGACGGAGGGCGATGAAGAGGAGCAGGAGGAAGAAGAGGAGGAGAGCCGGCCTCCCATGGACCTGTTCAAAGCCATATTTGCTAGCTCCTCAGATGAGAAGTCCTCGTCTTCATCAGAGGGGGAGAACGACGGTGAGGAGGAGGAGGACGAGGCTGCGGCGGCGGAGGGAAACACCGACTCTCAGCCGCTGAACCTCTTCAGCATCACCTCCTCTTCCTCCTCATCAGTCGTCAGGAGCAACCAGGCCACAGGTGCTGTTGATTGTGGTTCTGGTCTGATGTAGGTATGACCTCCAGGTGTCTTTCTGTTAACTGGCGACTTCCTGTTTTTCTTCAGAAGCAGCAGTTCCCTCCCTGATGTCAGCGCATAAAGAGGAAGAGGAGGAGGAGTTCGGTCCAAAGCTGCCACCTCCTTCAGCAGCTGTTGGTGAGTGTCACTCTGGCTTCACTTTTTACATTTTTACAGTGGTATGAAACCACAATCTAACTAAAAGCACTTGTAAGGCCAGCGTCGCCGCTCTGAATGCGCTCGGTGCGGCGCAAACGGCAGCCTGTTGTCTCCATTGGGTGACTGTTTCTGAGGTTGATCGTGGCTCTGGGAGAAGTAGAATCAGCTCAGACAGCAAGTGAAACAGTGAGTGAAACAGAAGTGGACCAAGTCTAGAGCCCTGGGGCGCACCAAGCTCAACCACACTGACCTTCAGGACTACTGATGATGATCTAGACCAGGATCTGTGGCTCAGACTTGATCTGAACCTGTTTGGAACACTGAGAGCTGTTCAGAACTGGGTCCAACAAAACCGAGGTTGAAAAGAACTTCAGCCACAAGGAGAAATGGGAGCTGTGATGTTGACTGGAAGACCTCAAATAAAAAAACAAAAAAACAGGCTACAGAGTAATTACCATGATCAGAGGCCTGCCGATAGCCATACCCCGCTGTCACTCAAAGCTCTACACCTCTATCCATCCGTCTTCTACACCGGCTCAATCAAAGGTCAAGGGGTTCTGCTGGAGCCTATCCCAGCGCACTACGGGCCTCATGGGTTTCATAACAAAATCAACCCCGATGTGACATCTGAATACGGAGACCAAAACTGTTTTTGTACCAGACTGTAAATGTTTCTTTCTGCTGTAAAGTTGGACATTTATTATAGAGGTCAATGGAGATGATTACTGTTGAATATGGAACTGCAGGTCTGGATCCAGACCTGCACTGGTGGTGGGATCCAGAACCCGGTGCTGGGTAGAGGAACTGCAGGTCTGGAGCTGGATCCAGAACCCGGTGGTGGGCAGAGGAACTGCAGGTCTGGACCTGGATCCAGACCTAGGTGGTTGGTAGAGGAACTGCAGGTCTGGATCCAGAACCCGGTGGTGGGTGAAGGAACTGCAGGTCTGGATCCAGACCTAGGTGGTTGGTAGAGGAACTGCAGGTCTGGATCCAGACCTAGGTGGTGGGTGAAGGAACTGCAGGTCTGGATCCAGACCTCGGTGGTGGGTAGAGGAACTGCAGGTCTGGATCCAGAACCCGGTAGTGGGTGGAGGAACTGCAGGTCTGGATCCATGGTTATACATGGTCTGATAACTGCAGGAAGTGACTCTTGTTTTTCCCCCGTCCAGACAGAGGAGGGGCCACCTCCTTCTGCTGCCCCAGTGAGGAGGAGAAACGCAGCAAGAGTAGCAAAGAGAAGAAAGTGAAGAACAAGAAGCAGCACAAACACAAGAAGGACAAAAAAGTAAAACAAAAAAAAGAAAGTGAAAATATGCAGAAACGGCAGGTTCTTTTGACTGAAACCCTGATTCTTTTCCTCTGCAGAAGAAGAAACACAAGAAGCACAAACACAAAGGCAAAGAACAGAAGAAGAGTAAGAAGGAGATGGACAGCAGCTCGGATGACGACGATGACGACGACAAAGACGGACAGGTGTCAACAGAGCATCTGCTGAAGAGGTCAGTCACAGACGGTGAAAGCTGTTGAAGGATGGAAAAGAGAGTTAATGGTGTAAACAGAACCAGGGCCTGGACCTGGTCCTGCCTACCCGGTGGAGACCTGGTCCTGCCTACCCGGCGGAGACCTGGTCCTGCCTACCCGGCGGAGACCTGGTCCTGCCTACCCGGCGGAGACCTGGTCCTGCCTACCCGGCGGAGACCTGGTCCTGCCTACCCGGCGGAGACCTGGTCCTGCCTATCCGGCGGAGACCTGGTCCTGCGTACGCGGTGGAGACCTGGTCCTGCCTACCCGGCGGAGACCTGGTCCTGCCTACCCGGCGGAGACCTGGTCCTGCCTATCCGGCGGAGACCTGGTCCTGCCTACCCGGCGGAGACCTGGTCCTGCCTACCCGGCGGAGACCCGGTCCTGCCTACCCGGCGGAGACCCGGTCCTGCCTACCTGGCGGAGACCCGGTCCTGCCTACCCGGCGGAGACCCGGTCCTGCGTACGCGGCGGAGACCCGGTCCTGCGTACGCGGCGGAGACCCGGTCCTGCCTACCCGGTGGAGACCCGGTCCTGCCTGCCCGGTGGAGACCCGGTCCTGCCTGCCCGGTGGAGACCCGGTCCTGCCTGCCCGGCGGAGACCTGGTCCTGCGTACGCGGCGGAGACCTGGTCCTGCCTACCCGGCGGAGACCTGGTCCTGCCTACCCGGCGGAGACCCGGTCCTGCCTACCCGGCGGAGACCCGGTCCTGCGTAAGCGGCGGAGACCCGGTCCTGCGTAAGCGGCGGAGACCCGGTCCTGCGTAAGCGGCGGAGACCTGGTCCTGCCTACCCGGTGGAGACCTGGTCCTGCCTACCCGGTGGAGACCTGGTCCTGCCTACCCGGCGGAGACCTGGTCCTGCGTACCCGGCGGAGACCTGGTCCTGCCTACCCGGTGGAGACCTGGTCCTGCCTACCCGGTGGAGACCTGGTCCTGCCTACCCGGTGGAGACCTGGTCCTGCCTACCCGGTGGAGACCTGGTCCTGCCTACCCGGCGGAGACCCGGTCCTGCGTAAGCGGCGGAGACCTGGTCCTGCGTAAGCGGCGGAGACCTGGTCCTTCTTACCCGGTGGAGACCTGGTCCTTCTTACCCGGTGGAGACCTGGTCCTTCTTACCCGGTGGAGACATGGTCCTGCCTACCCGGTGGAGACCTGGTCCTGCCTACCCGGTGGAGACCTGGTCCTGCGTAAGCGGCGGAGACCTGGTCCTGCTTAGGCGGCGGAGACCCGGTCCTGCCTACCCGGCGGAGACCCGGTCCTTCCTACCCGGCGGAGACCCGGTCCTTCCTACCCGGCGGAGACCCGGTCCTGCCTACCTGGCGGAGACCCGGTCCTGCCTACCTGGCGGAGACCCGGTCCTGCCTACCCGGAGGAGACCCGGTCCTTCCTACTCGGCGGAGACCTGGTCCTGCGTACGCGGTGGACTCTAGGCTTGAAAATCTGGGATTCTGTTAGCCTTTCAGATTTTCAGGTAACCTGACATCACAGACCCAGGTCAGAGTTGTGGGATGTGAAGATCTTAGATGACTGAAAATCCTGCAGTGTAAAGGAGCACTTGACATTAATTTCTGAACGAAATAGGATGTTGTATCAAGTGTGAAAAGAATATCGCTGCAGTTATTCAGAGCACAATATAGAACAGAAATAATCCGAGGCCGCTGCCCTGTGGAACTCCACACACAAAAGTACCATTGAAGCAACACAGAGGAGGTTTTCACACTAAATATCAGTTTAAATGGGATTTGAAGGAGTATTTGATTGCTTTTAGGAAGCATCGTCCCATTCTCATGGACTTGTTCTCATGGTTCTCATGGTTCTCATGGTCTGTGCTGTCAGCAAGAACAGCCAGGGTAACTGCGGACTCTCATCCCAAGCTGCATATCGTTTTACAGAACTACTTTACATCAGCAGTTTCAAAGCCGTTAGAAACGTTTAACCAAAACTCAGGAGCACAATTGATAAAGATCTAGAACCGGTCAAGTAATATAAGACACTAAACTGTTTAAAACGTAAAACCACAGTGAATAACAATGACATGTTTTAATCCATCTAAGTGTCGGTCTGTGGTCTCTCCTTCCAGACTGAAGAACATCCGGTCCCATCAGAACCACTGACCCTGCTGGAGCTTTGTCCTCCATGAGGACCCGCAGTCAGCTGACCTCATTTCCTGTGACATAACATGCCAGCTGATGCAAACTTCAAAAGTTTAATAAAGTCTAATAAAATATGCATCATGGAGTTCTGTGTTTAAGTTTTTACTGATCAGGTTTCCCCAAAATTTTCAAGAACCTAGAAAAACAAGTCCAGATCCAGACCCTGGTGGTCAGTAGAGGTATTGCAGGTCTGGATCTAGACCCTGGTGTTTGGTAGAGGTATTGCAGGTCTGGATCCTGATGTTCGGTAGAGGTATTGCAGGTCTGGATCCAGACCCTGGTGGTTGGTGGAGTTATCGGAGTGCAAAGCCTTGTCAGCATCTGGGCCTCAGAGCCATGTCATATGTATTCCTGTGGCAGGCCTGTCACCCTGCCTGACAGACCACCAGGCCCTTACAGCCCTGCTCGGCTCGTCTGGCACGGACCACTGAGGCTTCACAGCTGGTCCAATAGTCTCCAGCATTATAACTTCAATCTGAAATTCACTCCTCTTAGGGAAGATGTAGTGGCAGATTTGCTGACACAGGGTTCCCTCTTGCCCTTCTTCAGGTTTAGGCTCAGCTGCCTCAGACCCAGTCATTATCCAGATGCTTTATTCTCCTCTCTAACCCACAGTTTCACTCCAGGTTCTTCAACAGCATCTTACAGCACCATCCAGTAAGATGAAAGAAACTTTCCTCAGTCGGTTGATTCGGACTGTGGTAAAAACAAATGAGTCAATGGCATTCCAAAATCCAGCATCCATCCTGGATCGACTGCAGACTATGTGGTTCTGCAGGATCACTTCACATTCTGGATCCTGAATTTTCTGGTTCTGTTTTTGTCCACATTTGGCAACATATATCAAATAAACCTAAAATATTTAACATCTAAAACAGCATCTGTTTTCATCGAGAATCAACCTTTTCAGGGTAAAGTTGCTTTTTTTTTTTTTTTTTTTTTATTGCTAAATTTAAAAATTTGAAATATGTTCAATTTAAATTGAAATAAATGTTGAAATATGATCATTTTACTTTCGATGAGTCATTTTTAAGCAGGAATCCCTAAAATAGGCCTGAGAAAAGAGTGGTGACGTTACACTGACGGTGCAGTTTCACGTTTGGTCCAGCGGGGGGCAGTGTTTTTCCATGTCCCCACTGTGGAGCATTTGCAGTGTGATTGCGTAAGAAAGATGATGAAATAGGCTGAAACGTGTGCGCGTGTGTGGCTACGCTCTTGCCCTCTCAAACACACTCACAAGTTTGTGAAACTGTCCATATGTGGACGTTGCTTTGACTTCCATTCATTTTTTGCATCCTCATCCGAGCCTTAACGGTGATCTTCATTTACGCCCCATCTCTAACCCTAACCGTGACTCCAGAAATGACAGTCTGCCTCATTTGGTCCCCACAGGGACTACTGTCCCAGGACGTATTCCCACAGTGATTATACTCATGTCTTTGTGGTGGATCAGAAACAAGGACACACACACACACACACACACACACACACACACACACACACACACACACACACGACTCTGGCCAAACTGATAAACCAAATCTGCAGTTGATTTTTTCACTCCTGGCTCTCACTCAGTAGATCAATCTGTGATGATGACAGGTGACATTTCAGGCCACACCCCTCCTTGGCCTGTGCTGAATCACTATTCCCAGTGGAAGTCCGTTGCCATGACAACCAGACCAAACGAAGCCAGTCCTCGAAAGAATGGCACAAAGTTCTCGCTGTATTTTGCCTCTTTCGTTCTTTCTCGGATGGTGAAAACTGTCTAAATGCACGAGGAAAGAAAGAGATGAGAAGGAGAGAGGGAAGGAAGGAATGAAGGAGGAAAAAAAGCAGGTAACAGGGAAGTAAATAAGAGGAAGTGGGATGTAAAGAGAACTGAAGAAGTATTAAATATCCAGACATCCTCTCAAGGTTTGGTCCCACTGGGACAGAGTATGTTTACGTGAGAACTGCAGGTCAGTTTGAATTTCCGCACATGTGAGATGCCACGCCACGCCACATTTGACCCGTACGCTGCGAACGAACACCGGTTCCCAAGTGGCTGCTGGCTTGGATGCTGCTGTAGGAGTCGTGGTGTGCAGCCCATCCTGCCCTGTTCTGCTTGGTTCAGTCTGTTCTGTAATGATGGAACTGGCTGTAAATGGAGGGGAACCACGCCCACTTGACCAGCGATGACTTTTGTAAATTTAATGGGATTGGTTGACAGTTTTCACCAGCTGTGTTTTGATTCTTTTGTCTGATGGCTGACATGTGGCTGGCGCCCTCTGCAGGTCTCAGAGGGCACTGCAGCGCTGACTTTACTGGATCAGTGTGAGCGCGAGATCGAGGTTTACAATCGCTTCTTTAGTCCGGCGATGCTGCTTTGAAACGCTGCATGTGGGGCCTTTAAGGACA
The DNA here is from genome assembly GCA_014839995.1 of Xenentodon cancila. Lineage (NCBI taxonomy): Eukaryota > Metazoa > Chordata > Actinopteri > Beloniformes > Belonidae > Xenentodon > Xenentodon cancila. The sequence goes on from CM026197.1 coordinate 34,815,199, forward strand.
CGCCAGAGTTCACCATTTGAGTCTCTGCTGCCAAAAACAACACAGATGCTGTCAGCAGATCAGACTCTGTACAAACATGAAGAGAGTGTGTCATTGAAGCTTTTCAGTGTTCATGAATGCAGCAGCAGGGAAGTCCAAGCATGTGGTAAACACGCCTTTACCCACCAACCTGGTCGTGCTGTCACTGCGTCTTCTGTAGCAACAGGAAGTCCAGGTTTGAGTTTCCTGTTCTACTGTGAGATGGAGTCGTCTCGGTTTCATTTCCTGCATCATTGTCCCACCTGTTGCCTGTTTTACCTGCATCTGATTATGGTTTTACAAAGATCTGTGTGTGTGTGTGTGTGTCTGTGAGTGAGTGTGTGTGAGTGAGTGTGTGTGAGTGAGTGCGTGTGTGTGTGTGTGTGTGAGTGTGTGTGTGTGTGTATATGTGAGTGTCCGCGGTCCACGTGTCCGCGGGTCCGCGGCTGTAACATCAGCTTCACGTCCCTGCATGCAGGTTTGCAAACACAGATTTTCCGTAAGCGTCCCTGATGTCCGTTGTGATAGCTCAGCTACATTTATGTTAGACTTATTTTTTTGGCTCAACTTGAATTTAGATGTCAGATTGACAAATCCAGCCATTTTCCTCTAAAGGTTTAGAGTAACCCCAGATCCTCTTACAGGGTCACTTCTCAGGTGCTCTGGAGCATCACGGAAGGGGACCCCAAGAGCTCTGTTTAGGGCCCCTAAACTGAAGGTTTATGTCAATTCTTTAGAGAAGTTTAATAAAGTCATTGTAAAATCACTGGCTGGTTTTTGGAGTTCCAAAGGTTCTTCTTGCGATGCCATTAGAGGCGCCGACATGACTATAGGGGTCTAGGAGGATTATGGGGGCTTCCTCTCTCCAGAAACCTCCTCCGTGGCTCCCTCTCAGACCACCTCAACACGGATAATCAATACTGGACTGAGAGAACCCTCTGCTGCACCGGAGCGGTCCAGTGTAATGAGGTCGGAGGTGACCAGAACCTGGATGAGAGCTGCAGATGGCTCTCTGGCTTCCATCACCTCCCGTCTCCTCCTCTGGTTCGTAAGCGGCTTCATTAACCTCCAGCATCCATCCTGCTGAGCCAGCACTCTCCGCCAGTTCACCCCACGAGCAAGCGAACATGACACAACAGCAGCCAGCCAGCTGTTTTGCAACCTCTGCATCGGCCCGGTTTCCAGAGAGAAGACAAAAATACACACAGAGGGATCAGATAAACAGCCCGGGGTCAACTTGTGCAAGCTGCTCTGAGCTGTGTGGGGAGGACACGACGAGTGATGGACAGAGCTCCCAAACGTCGCCCAACACCTCCTCGTCCACCCTCAGAGGAGTGCAGAACCCTTCTAGACACCAGAACCACAGAGGAGCCTGGATGGTATGGAAATGTGAATGTTTCTAGGATTAGATTTAATCACTTATTTCTTCGCAGACAACAGGAACCCATCATATTTAATTTAATTTGTTATGAAACATCAACTTTTGCGTTTTAGACATGAAAAAATTATAATTTTAAAAATCAGATGAAGGAAGAGAGATGGTGCTATTTCAGGTGATTTTGGTGATGACTTGGTCCCAAGTCAGTTTTCAAGAAAGGTTGAGTTGTTGAAGAGCAGATATACACAGTTCGTCCAGAAAATGATTGAAATGTTTAAAATGAAGCTTGTCGGACAGAGATTAGGAGGGGAAGTTTGTATGTGAAGGACACGACTGCCAGAGTCCACATATATTGTAAGAACTGAGGAAGTCCACAAGGCTCTGTTCCAGGACCTCTGCTTCTCTGGGCCCCCGTCATCTTGCATGAAGAGAGATGTCACTTTATGTGCAGGAAACACACTAATTTATGTTCCCAATCCATTTTTCAGCTTTTCTTCACCACTCCTCCTCAGCACCTGCACCTCATCTGAGGAGCCACAAAAAGCCCAGACCAGGTCTGGTCTGGTCTGGTCCATGGTAAAACCCGGCCAATGTCCTAGCAAATCCTGGAAATAAACCGACTGACTTTCCCTCGGACTCAGACTGTGACTGACTGGTTTTTTCTCTGCAGTTCTTCCTCAGCCATTAACCGTTGAGGACTCCCACCGCGTTGCAGAACATGAGACTGAAGAAATAAACGTCCAGACAGTATTTAAAATCTCTGCATTATTTTCATATTTCACTAAAATAATCTCGGGGGTTTGAAAACAACAGGAACATGCAACAGACACCAGCCGTTATTAATTTATGCTGTTTTCTGTGTTTAATTGAACATAATTAAACCCATAAGGGCTCTTTTACCACATCTTTATGCATTTGCAGAGGTTTTGCACGAGACCCCTGAGAACTGGACGGACCCGATGGGAGTCTTGGATGGAAACCGTGAGCGGGTTCCTCCTCATACCTGAGACGGTCACCGTGACGTTTCTATTGTCTCTGGCAGGTTTTGAGTGAGCGCTGCAGCTGAAGCGCGGAGCGGTACTTTTCCGCTGTGCTGCCGCGCAGCATTCACTGCTCTACTGCGTGATCAGATGTTCTCTGCGGCGGCGTGTTTGTCGGTCTTGATGAGTGTGAACCTGCAGCTGGTCCCACGCCAGGAATGCTCTGGCTGCAGGTACGAAAGCACCGACGGGTGCAGGTTTTTACAGCTCTGTGGCCGTAAATATCTGCTGTCACTGCTGATAAAACCAAACACCAGGTGAGTGTGTCGTCGTGCAGGTGCGCCGTGGTCTTTTCAGTATGTGAGGATCAATAAATATATCATCATTATCAGTCTGGAGACCTGCCCCATACAGGTCTGGGTCCATACTGGCTCCATGGTCTCTTACATGGTTGGCCCAAGTAGAACCCTGATAAGACACTTTTTGGCACATTCGTCACCCAGGTACCGGAGCAGAACCACTGAAGAATTCACAAGAGGTGGCAACCTCCGGTTTTTAAACCTGGGTTTTGTTTTCAGCCACTCCTGTAGTTCTCGCAAGGAAGTCGAAAACGAGCAGTTCCAGGTTCCTGGAGCCCAGTGCCTGTATGAGAGTCAACAACAGTACTGCTGAGCCAGTTTTCTGATTGTCTGAGACGAGAAGATGCCACAAGCAGCAACTTGTCTTCTTTCTGTCAGGTGTGTCTGTTCGCACTGCTTGAAGGCGTAGAGGAGGAACGAGCACACTTTGTACCGTCAGAGAGCGGTTCTGACCCACACAGCAGTAAAACCTGGAGGGTGAAACACCAGGAATCAGGGCAAAACGCCAAATCAGCGTGTCAACATCAGTCGACTTGCACTCATTTATCAGATTACAAACAAGTTACGGACTCAAGAAACTGCTAGAGAAAACCAAGCATTTCCTGCGTTGTGAGGTCCGTCCATCCGTCCATTATCTGAACCCGCTTATCCTCATTAGGGTCACGAGGGTCTGCCGGAGCCTATCCCCGCCCCCTTCAGGGGAAAGGCAGGGGTCCACCCTGGACAGGTCCCCAGTCCATCACGGGCGTGTTGGGAGCTTTCTAGCCTAAAGTCATAGCTAATTAATTAAATTAAAAAGGTTTATCTCAGCTACTGCAAAGTGTATTTAAATTAGTTCGGGACCAAAATTAAGGTAACGCACACAGCAATGAAGTTTTTTATTGGCAAAATTCTGGACGTTAAGGACAAAACCCAGCGTTCATCTCATAAACCTGTTGTCATGGCACCTGCACCCCACAAGTGGTCCTCTTTTAATAGCTCAGGTTGATCTTTCAGCTCTGGAAAGCACCGACGGGTGCAGGTTTCTACAGCTCTGTGGCCACGATGAAACCTTCCGTAGACTCTTTGTAAAAGTATTTGATGTTATTGGTCTCTGGGTCACCAAGATGATTAACCTCTGGCTTTCGACTGGTGTTGTTCCCAGTTCAGTTGAACATGCTTTTGTGGAACCGTTCCTTAACAAACCAAATCTGACCCAGCAGATCCCAAAAATGTCCGGTCTATTTTGATTTTGGCCCATTTCTCTCTAAAGTACTGTATAGTACCGTATAGTACTGTATAGTACCGTATAGTACTGTATAGTACCGTATAGTACCGTATAGTACTGTATAGTACCGTATAGTACTGTATAGTACTGTATAGTACCGTATAGTACTGTATAGTACCGTATAGTACTGTATAGTACTGTACAGTAGTATACTACTGTATAGTACTGTATAGTACCGTATAGTACTGTATAGTACTGTATAGTACCGTATAGTACTGTATAGTACCGTATAGTACTGTATAGTACTGTACAGTAGTATACTACTGTATAGTACTGTATAGTACCGTATAGTACTGTATAGTACCGTATAGTACTGTATAGTACTGTACAGTAGTATACTACTGTATACTACTGTACAGTACTGTATAGTCATGTATACTACTGTATAGTCATGTATACTACTGTATAGTACCGTATAGTACCGTATAGTACTGTACAGTAGTATACTACTGTATACTACTGTACAGTACTGTATAGTCATGTATACTACTGTATAGTACCGTATAGTACTGTATAGTACCGTATACTACTGTATAGTACTGTACAGTACTGTACAGTACTGTACAGTACTGTACAGTAGTATACAGTACTGTACAGTACTATACAGTACTGTACAGTACTATACAGTACTGTACAGTAGTATACTACTGTATAGTACCGTATACTACTGTATAGTACTGTATAGTACTGTATAGTACCGTATAGTACTGTATACTACTGTACAGTAGTGTACAGTAGTATACTACTGTATAGTACCGTATAGTACTGTATAGTACCGTATAGTACCGTACAGTACTGTATAGTACTGTATAGTACCGTATAGTACTGTATAGTAATGTATAGTACTGTATAGTACTGTATAGTAATGTATAGTACTGTATAGTACCGTATAGTACCGTACAGTACTGTATAGTACCGTATAGTACTGTATACTACTATACAGTACTGTACAGTAGTATACTACCGTATAGTACTGTATAGTACTGTATAGTACCGTACAGCATTCGTGGTCTCAGCAGCACTCGTCCTGCCGGTGGCTCCGTGCACCGCGTGTTCGTCAACGCTCCTGGGACTTGAACCCTTCGACCCTGGATGTGCTTGCTGCTGCGCGTCCCGGCAGAGCGCTGCTCAGGGGCCCCGATGCTGCTCTGCCATCTTCCATCCACATCGTTAGTGTTCACCAACTGGGTGAAGGGTGGTGGTCGGTCCGGTAGGCCTGCTGCTGCTGCTGCTGTTACTCAAGCGGGCTGCCCGACCAGGCCTCCTCCTCCTCCTCACTGCTGAGCGTCTGCGTTCATCACGACCTCCTCACTCTCCAAGCTGTGTGTTTCTGCATTTCTCGTTTCCCATGGGAGACGTTTCAACAGCAGCTGGCGCAACAAAGCAGCTCCGTCCAGTTAAGGACCAGATGCAGATCCAGCTCCTGATGAAGCGGCGCTGACTGAGTGTAAACAGTGAAGGTTAGCCGAGGCTTTGCTCATTCATCTCTAACTTCTCGTGTGACCCACTTTAGATGACCTGCCTCCTCACAGAGCTGCAGTCAGAACTACAGCATGAAACCAAACTGTTGTAGAGCCTCCTGAGCCTCACCTGCGCGTCCACCTGGACCTCTGATGCTGGACATCAGCACCCCAGCAGTCATTAGGACTGAGCATCAGCGCACCAAACCAACAGGAAACTGTAAAGACCGCTTCCACCTAATCAAAACAGGGGGGATAGATAGAAGCTCGATGATGAATATTAAAGTAAACGTGTTAACAAAGGCTCTCTGAACCTAGAAGTACCACAAGGCTCTGTATGAGGACCTTCTTTGACTCTGCATGTCAACAGCAAAAACACTAATTTATTTTTCTTTTCCAGACCTTTTTTAGATGAAACTTGTGCTTTGTGCTCTGGACCAAGGCTGTGCTCTGGATCATCTAGACTGCTACCAGCAGCCAGACCTGAATCCAGATTCTGTGATGGTCTGGGGTTGTATCGGTGTCCAAAGTTCAGTTCCACTTCTGTGATGGCAGCAGTGAGATTTTAAAGCAAAACCTTTTAAAGCAAAAACGTCCTCATCACGTATGTCCTCAGTGCCGTCTGGGTGTTTGGAGAAGGAATGGAAACAATTGTGTTGAAAGTAAAAAGTATATAACACCAAATGAAAGGAACCTGAACTGAAATATGTTTGGTTCATTCTGTCTGTAAAAAAACGAAAAGTCAAAGGTTTGTTTCTGCGTCTGTTCCTTCGTTGGGATGATTAACGGTCACATGAGTCACCGCCGCCTGTAATCTAATTAAATCCTCTGCTGGGCTGTAATTTACTGTCTTTCCCAAATGGGTTATGACGCTCACATGTAATAATTTATGTTTGATTATTGTGCATCTGATCCAGCTCAATCAATCCCAGCTTTCCCATCTGACGAGGCGCGTTCTCGACTTTCTGCCTGGTAACCGCGACCGATCCCGTCCAGCGTGATAGCAGGATGGCTTTGTCTCGGACTGCTGAGGTGTCTGACGTGACGACGCGCCGGCTGAAGGAGATAAGACTCTAGGGCCGTCAGCACTCTGAGGCCAGACCTCGTCAGACCTGGGACCTGCAGAGATGTGGCCACCTGATCAGTGTTTACCCAGCGAGGAAACGATCGCGTTTAAAGCTTTGTTGTCACTTTTCAGGCAGGCGATTCCCTGATAACGCAGAGCTGCAGGTTTTATCTGTCTGCACTCGATAAGAGCCGGTAAAAGAATGAAGAAACCAGAAGATGTTTCACATCAGGACTGTGGCAGCTTCCAGCTGTGCCCCAGAGGTGTGCAGGTCAGCCGGAGGGTTGTCCGAGGGGTCGTGCCTGACCAGAAACCTGAGTTTTATTTCCAGTCCCAGTCATGAAGAGTGGGGACATTTAGATAAACAAAAAACTTACTTCAGTAACTGCTTTGCAGACACTCTGAACCCAAGACGCCTCCTGCTTTTCCTCCTGGGTTCATTTCATTTAAATCACCCATTTCTTGCATTCCAGGCCTGCGACACATTCAAGAAAGTTAGGACACTAAAGCTTTTATTGCACTTTAAAGGTAACACTATTTTATTGAAAAATAGGATTTTAACTAGCTTTAACACACCTCACTATCTCATCTCTATATTAGAAAAGAAATAGTGTAAAATAATAAATGAGCACCCAATCAAACATGCAGCGTCACGAGTGGATCAGCTGGTCTTTGTTAACTATAGTTGACTCCCTCACCAACCCCGTTTTGATAGGCTCCAATTTAAAACGTTCCTTTGCGTGGCTCTAAATGACTGGATTTAGTTCACACCTCAGCCTCTACAGCGCCCGGCAGCTGAGCGACCTTCGTCTGTCATCGGTGACCATGACCAGCATGCAGCCACGTGTCTGCTGTAACCAGGTCCCAGCAGATCACTGGCGCTGCGCAGCAGGACACTAGGAAACACTCCACAGCGGGTGATGTCACAGGGGGGCTGTCCCTCCACAATCCACAATCCCAACAACACCAATGCTTCAGTCGCAACACCTCCTGAATGGTGACTGTACCGGCGTGTTCACGCACATCTGCAGAGCTGAAGAGCTGCAGAGCTGAAGTCCTGCAGGTCGCCTCAGAGCTTCTGATCTTCCAACATCAGCTTGTGTTTCATCTGTGAGCAGCGGTGATGGGATTGAGCAATGCTTCTGGACCTTCAGACAACTGCCAAACCTGGCTGCCAAACACTTTCATAACCAAACCTGACCAGAGCTGAAGAACTCCATGACCCAGCAGTCCAACATCTCCATCCTGATCACAGATCACTTTAGAATCAGAAGCTGCTGAATAGGACCAGTTACAGCACAGGAGGTGTGGTCTCATCACTGCAGCTGCAGCATGATCCTGATGAAGAAATGAAACAAAAAAATCATTCCACTGGTCCACGGTGACTGTAAACCCTCCTAGTCTCTAGTCCACTGGTCCACGGTGACTGTAAGCCCTCCTAGTCTCTAGTCCACTGGTCCACGGTGACTGTAAACCCTCCTAGTCTCTAGTCCACTGGTCCACGGTGACTGTAAGCCCTCCTAGTCTCTAGTCCACTGGTCCACGGTGACTGTAAACCCTCCTAGTCTCTAGTCCACTGGTCCACGGTGACTGTAAGCCCTCCTAGTCTCTAGTCCACTGGTCCACGGTGACTGTAAGCCCTCCTAGTCTCTAGTCCACTGGTCCACGGTGACTGTAAGCCCTCCTAGTCTCTAGTCCACTGGTCCACGGTGACTGTAAACCCTCCTGGTCTCTAGTCCACTGGTCCACGGTGACCGTAAACCCTCCTGGTCTCTAGTCCACTGGTCCACGGTGACCGTAAACCCTCCTGGTCTCTAGTCCACTGGTCCACGGTGACCGTAAACCCTCCTGGTCTCTAGTCCACTGGTCCACGGTGACCGTAAACCCTCCTGGTCTCTAGTCCACTGGTCCACGGTGACCGTAAACCCTCCTGGTCTCTAGTCCACTGGTCCACGGTGACCGTAAACCCTCCTGGTCTCTAGTCCACTGGTCCACGGTGACCGTAAACCCTCCTGGTCTCTAGTCCATCGATCCACGGTGACCGTAAACCCTCCTGGTCTCTAGTCCACTGGTCCACGGTGACCGTAAGCCCTCCTAGTCTCTAGTCCACTGGTCCACGGTGACTGTAAGCCCTCCTGGCCTCTAGTCCACTGGTCCACGGTGATTGTAAACCCTCCTGGCCTCTAGTCCACTGGTCCACGGTGATTGTAAACCCTCCTGGCCTCTAGTCCACTGGTCCACGGTGACCGTAAACCCTCCTGGTCTCTAGTCCACTGGTCCACGGTGACCGTAAGCCCTCCTAGTCTCTAGTCCACTGGTCCACGGTGACTGTAAGCCCTCCTGGTCTCTAGTCCACTGGTCCACGGTGACTGTAAACCCTCCTGGTCTCTAGTCCACTGGTCCACGGTGACTGTAAACCCTCCTGGCCTCTAGTCCACTGGTCCACGGTGATTGTAAACCCTCCTGGCCTCTAGTCCACTGGTCCACGATGATTGTAAACCCTCCTGGCCTCTAGTCAACTGGTCCACGGTGATTGTAAACCCTCCTGGCCTCTAGTCCACTGGTCCACGGTGACTGTAAGCCCTCCTAGTCTCTAGTCCACTGGTCCATGGCCACTGTAAACCCTCCTAGTCTCTAGTCCACTGGTCCACGTTGACTGTAAGCCCTCCTAGTCTCTAGTCCACTGGTCCACGGTGACTGTAAGCCCTCCTAGTCTCTAGTCCACTGGTCCACGGTGACTGTAAGCCCTCCTGGTCTCTAGTCCACTGGTCCACGGTGACTGTAAACCCTCCTGGTCTCTAGTTCCCTGGCCCATGGTGATTGTAAACCCTCCTAGTCTCTAGTCCACTGGTCCACGTTGACTGTAAGCCCTCCTAGTCTCTAGTCCACTGGTCCACTGTGAATGTAAGCCCTCCTAGTCTCTAGTCCACTGGTCCACGGTGACTGTAAGCCCTCCTGGTCTCTATTCCACTGGTCCACGGTGACTGTAAACCCTCCTGGTCTCTAGTTCACTGGTCCATGGTGATTGTAAACCCTCCTAGTCTCTAGTCCACTGGTCCACGGTGATTGTAAACCCTCCTAGTCTTTAGTTCACTGGTCCATGGTGACTGTAAACCCTCCTAGTCTTTAGTTCACTGGTCCACGCCATTGTATACCCTCGTGGTCTCTAGTCCACTGGTCCATGGTGATTGTAAACCCTCCTAGTCTCTAGTCCATCGATCCACGGTGACTGTAAACCCTCCTAGTCTTTAGTTCACTGGTCCACGCCATTGTATACCCTCGTGGTCTCTAGTCCACTGGTCCACGGCCAATGTAAACCTTCCTAGTCTCTAGTCCACTGGTCCATGGTGATTGTAAACTCTACTAGTCTCTAGTCCATTGGTCCACGTGACTGTAAACCCTCCTGGTCTCTAGTCCACTGGTCCACGGTGACTGTAAGCCCTCCTGGTCTCTAGTCCACTGGTCCACGGTGACTGTAAGCCCTCCTAGTCTCTAGTCCACTGGTCCACATTGACTGTAAGCCCTCCTAGTCTCTAGTCCACTGGTCCACGGTGAATGTAAGCCCTCCTAGTCTCTAGTCCACTGGTCCACGATGACTGTAAGCCCTCCTGGTCTCTAGTCCACTGGTCCACGGTGACTGTAAACCCTCCTGGTCTCTAGTTCACTGGTCCATGGTGATTGTAAACCCTCCTGGTCTCTAGTTCACTGGTCCATGGTGATTGTAAACCCTCCTAGTCTCTAGTCCACTGGTCCACGGTGATTGTAAACCCTCCTAGTCTTTAGTTCACTGGTCCATGGTGACTGTAAACCCTCCTAGTCTTTAGTTCACTGGTCCACGCCATTGTATACCCTCGTGGTCTCTAGTCCACTGGTCCATGGTGATTGTAAACCCTCCTAGTCTCTAGTCCATCGATCCACGGTGACTGTAAACCCTCCTAGTCTTTAGTTCACTGGTCCACGCCATTGTATACCCTCGTGGTCTCTAGTCCACTGGTCCACGGCCAATGTAAACCTTCCTAGTCTCTAGTCCACTGGTCCATGGTGATTGTAAACTCTACTAGTCTCTAGTCCATTGGTCCACGTGACTGTAAACCCTCCTGGTCTCTAGTCCACTGGTCCACGGTGACTGTAAGCCCTCCTGGTCTCTAGTCCACTGGTCCACGGTGACTGTAAACCCTCCAAGTCTCTAGTCCACTGGTCCACGGTGATTGTAAACCCTCCTGGCCTCTAGTCCACTGGTCCACGGTGACTGTAAGCCCTCTTAGTCTCTAGTCCACTGGTACATGGTGATGGTAAACCCTCCTGGCCTCTAGTTCACTGGTCCACGGTGACTGTAAACCCTCCTGGTCTCTAGTTGACTGGTCCATGGTGATTGTAAACCCTCCTAGTCTATAGTCCACTGGTCCACGGTGACTGTAAACCCTCCAAGTCTCTAGTCCACTAGTCCACGTTGACTGTAAACCCTCCTGGTCTCGAGTCCATCGGTCCATGGTGACTGTAAACCCTCCTAGTTATTAGTTCACTGGTCCACGCCATTGTATACCCTCGTGGTCTCTAGTCCACTGGTCCACGGCCAATGTAAACCTTCCTAGTCTCTAGTCCACTGGTCCATGGTGATTGTAAACTCTCCTAGTCTCTAGTCCATTGGTCCACGTGACTGTAAACCCTCCTGGTCTCTAGCCCACTGGTCCACGGCCACTGTGAACCCTCCTGGTCTCTAGTCCACTGGTACATGGTGATGGTAAACCCTCCTGGCCTCTAGTCCACTGGTCCATGGTGATTGTAAACCCTCCTAGTCTCTAGTCCACTGGTCCACGGCCACTGTAAACCCTCCTAGTCTCTAGTCCACTGGTCCATGGTGATTGTAATCCCTCCTAGTCTCTAGTCCACTGGTCCATGGCCACTGTAAACCCTCCTAGTCTCTAGTCCACTGGTCCACGGTGACTGTAAGCCCTCCTGGTCTCTAGTCCACTGGTCCACTGTGACTGTAAGCCCTCCTAGTCTCTAGTCCACTGGTCCACGGTGACTGTAAACCCTCCAGGTCTCTAGTCCACTGGTCCACGGTGATTGTAAACCCTCCTGGCCTCTAGTCCACTGGTCCATGGTGACTGTAAGTCTTCCTAGTCTCTAGTCCACTGGTCCACGTTGACTGTAAGCCCTCCTAGTCTCTAGTCCACTGGTCCACGGTGACTGTAAGCCCTCCTAGTCTCTAGTCCACTGGTCCACGGTGACTGTAAGCCCTCCTGGTCTCTAGTCCACTGGTCCACGGTGACTGTAAACCCTCCTGGTCTCTAGTCCACTGGTCCACGGTGACTGTAAACCCTCCAAGTCTCTAGTCCACTAGTCCACTAGTCCATGTTGACTGTAAACCCTCCTGGTCTCTAGTCCATCGGTCCACGGTGACTGTAAACCCTCCTGGTCTCTAGTCCACTGGTCCACGGTGACTGTAAACCCTCCTGGTCTCTAGTCCATCGGTCCACGGTGATTGTAAACCCTCCTAGTCTTTAGTTCACTGGTCCATGGTGACTGTAAACCCTCCTAGTCTTTAGTTCACTGGTCCACGCCATTGTATACCCTCGTGGTCTCTAGTCCACTGGTCCATGGTGATTGTAAACCCTCCTAGTCTCTAGTCCATCGATCCACGGTGACTGTAAACCCTCCCAGTCTTTAGTTCACTGGTCCACGCCATTGTATACCCTCCTGGTCTCTAGTCCACTGGTCCACGGCCAATGTAAACCTTCCTAGTCTCTAATCCACTGGTCCATGGTGATTGTAAACTCTCCTAGTCTCTAGTCCATTGGTCCACGTGACTGTAAACCCTCCTGGTCTCTAATCCACTGGTCCACGGTGACTGTAAGCCCTCCTGGTCTCTAGTCCACTGGTCCACGGTGACTGTAAACCCTCCAAGTCTCTAGTCCACTGGTCCACGGTGATTGTAAACCCTCCTGGCCTCTAGTCCACTGGTCCACGGTGACTGTAAACCCTCCTAGTCTCTAGTCCACTGGTCCACGGTGACTGTAAGCCCTCCTGGTCTCTAGTTCACTGGTCCACGGTGACTGTAAACCCTCCTGGTCTCTAGTTCACTGGTCCATGGTGATTGTAAACCCTCCTAGTCTCTAGTCCACTGGTCCACGGTGACTGTAAACCCTCCAAGTCTCTAGTCCATTGGTCCACGTGACTGTAAACCCTCCTGGTCTCTAGCCCACTGGTCCACGGCCACTGTGAACCCTCCTGGTCTCTAGTCCACTGGTACATGGTGATGGTAAACCCTCAAAGTCTCTAGTCCATTGGTCCACGTGACTATAAACCCTCCTGGTCTCTAGCCCACTGGTCCACGGCCACTGTGAACCCTCCTGGTCTCTAGTCCACTGGTACATGGTGATGGTAAACCCTCCTGGCCTCTAGTCCACTGGTCCATGGTGATTGTAAACCCTCCTAGTCTCTAGTCCACTGGTCCACGGTGATTGTAAACCCTCCTGGCCTCTAGTCCACTGGACCACGGTGATTGTAAACCCTCCTGGCCTCTAGTCCACTGGTCCATGGCCACTGTAAACCCTCCTAGTCTCTAGTCCACTGGTCCACGGTGACTGTAAACCCTCCTGGTCTCTAGTCCACTGGTCCACGGTGACTGTAAGCCCTCCTAGTCTCTAGTCCACTGGTCCACGGTGACTGTAAGCCCTCCTAGTCTCTAGTCCACTGGTCCACGGTGACTGTAAGCCCTCCTGGTCTCTAGTCCACTGGTCCACGGTGACTGTAAACCCTCCAGGTCTCTAGTCCACTGGTCCACGGTGACTGTAAACCCTCCTAGTCTCTAGTCCACTGGTCCACGGTGACTGTAAGCCCTCCTGGTCTCTAGTTCACTGGTCCACGGTGACTGTAAACCCTCCTGGTCTCTAGTTCACTGGTCCATGGTGATTGTAAACCCTCCTAGTCTCTAGTCCACTGGTCCACGGTGACTGTAAACCCTCCAAGTCTCTAGTCCATTGTTCCACGTGACTGTAAACCCTCCTGGTCTCTAGCCCACTGGTCCACGGCCACTGTGAACCCTCCTGGTCTCTAGTCCACTGGTACATGGTGATGGTAAACCCTCCAAGTCTCTAGTCCATTGATCCACGTGACTATAAACCCTCCTGGTCTCTAGCCCACTGGTCCACGGCCACTGTGAACCCTCCTGGTCTCTAGTCCACTGGTACATGGTGATGGTAAACCCTCCTGGCCTCTAGTCCACTGGTCCATGGTGATTGTAAACCCTCCTAGTCTCTAGTCCACTGGTCCACGGTGATTGTAAACCCTCCTGGCCTCTAGTCCACTGGTCCATGGCCACTGTAAACCCTCCTAGTCTCTAGTCCACTGGTCCACGGTGACTGTAAACCCTCCTGGTCTCTAGTCCACTGGTCCACGGTGACTGTAAGCCCTCCTAGTCTCTAGTCCACTGGTCCACGGTGACTGTAAGCCCTCCTAGTCTCTAGTCCACTGGTCCACGGTGACTGTAAGCCCTCCTGGTCTCTAGTCCACTGGTCCACGGTGACTGTAAACCCTCCAGGTCTCTAGTCCACTGGTCCACGGTGATTGTAAACCCTCCTGGCCTCTAGTCCACTGGTCCACGGTGACTGTAAGTCCTCCTAGTCTCTAGTCCACTGGTCCACGTTGACTGTAAGCCCTCCTAGTCTCTAGTCCACTAGTCCACTAGTCCACGTTGACTTTAAACCCTCCTGGTCTCTAGTCCATCGGTCCACGGTGACTGTAAACCCTCCTGGTCTCTAGTCCACTGGTCCACGGTGACTGTAAGTCTTCCTAGTCTCTAGTCCACTGGTCCACGTTGACTGTAAGGCCTCCTAGTCTCTAGTCCACTGGTCCACGGTGACTGTAAGCCCTCCTAGTCTCTAGTCCACTGGTCCACGGTGACTGTAAGCCCTCCTGGTCTCTAGTCCACTGGTCCACGGTGACTGTAAACCCTCCTGGTCTCTAGTCCACTGGTGCACGGTGACTGTAAACCCCCCAAGTCTCTAGTCCACTAGTCCACTAGTCCACGTTGACTGTAAACCCTCCTGGTCTCTAGTCCATCGGTCCACGGTGACTGTAAACCCTCCTGGTCTCTAGTCCACTGGTCCACGGTGACTGTAAACCCTCCAAGTCTCTAGTCCACTAGTCCACGTTGACTGTAAACCCTCCTGGTCTCTAGTCCATCGGTCCACGGTGATTGTAAACCCTCCTAGTCTTTAGTTCACTGGTCCATGGTGACTGTAAACCCTCCTAGTTTTAAGTTCACTGGTCCACGCCTCTGTATAACCTCGTGGTCTCTAGTCCACTGGTCCACGTTGACTGTAAGGCCTCCTAGTCTCTAGTCCACTGGTCCACGGTGACTGTAAGCCCTCCTAGTCTCTAGTCCACTGGTCCACGGCCACTGTAAACCCTCCTGGTCTCTAGTCCACTGGTACATGGTGATGGTAAACCCTCCTGGCCTCTAGTGTACTGGTCCATGGTGATTGTAAACCCTCCTAGTCTCTAGTCCACTGGTCCATGGCCACTGTAAACCCTCCTAATCTCTAGTCCACTGGTCCACGGTTACTGTAAACCCTCCTGGTCTCTAGTCCACTGGTCCACAGTCACTCTGAACCCTCCTAGTTTTTATTTAGTCCACTGGTCCATGGATGGATGGATGGATCCAAAAAGACAACTGAAACAAGTCCTGGCAGAGCTGAAATGAGAAGTAGCAGAGCTCCAGTTGGACCCTCTGTGCTCTACCTGCTGGACCAGTACCAGGCATCCACTACCAGCATTGTTGGTCAATGTACTGCAGATCCCAGCATACCTTTTGCTGCGTGCAGCGTGTAACACTGTTTCCATTGTTGTTAAGTGATGAAATCAGAAATAACCAAGACACAAAGCAAAAGCTGCATTGGACCTTTCTGGAGAATCCACATCCAGGTGTGGTAGTAGAAATACACACCAGACACACAAACAACAACATTCTCTTTCAAATATGAATGACCATGATCTGTTTGTCAGGGTTTAGTGTGTTCATGTCCTCTGTGTTTTCCCTGTCCATGCAAGTCTTATCCCTGTCTGTGGTCTGTTCTGTGTGCTGGTCTTCCTGGATGGCGGGCATGTCTTCTGGTCCTGGCAGCTCTCACACCTGTTGCAGATCCATTAATCAAGCCACCATAAATGCCTGGTCCATCCAGATTGTTCCGTCTGCTGACGGTGTCAGAACCAACTACACCTTGCGGTGTACCTTGAATTATTGGCTCCTTATTATGTATTACGTATCCTTTCTCTCTATTGGTTTTAATGATCCCCAGAGCGCCATTCTGTTGCTGCCTGCCTTGCCATTGCGTCTACTGACCTCCACCGAGAGTCCCGGTCATCCGTCTGCCACTGGCCTGCCTGCTGTCTCTGTAATCCAGAAGACTTTACTCTTTCTGAACTTCCTTACTAAAGGAAACATTTGCTAAAGTCACTTCCTGTTTTTGGAGCCTATTTGTGGATCTTCCAAGTTGGTCATGACACTGTTAGGTCTTAATTTACAGCTCTGAAAGTAAAACGTTGTTAAGTAGCTAGACTGATGACAGCTGACCATCAGTTGTGATGGCTGCCAATCAAAAGTCCACACTGATGACCACCATACAGTCGTCAGGGATGTGAAATGTAACCCTGGAGACCAAGTGTGTTCTTTGTACCAGACTGTAACTGTTTATTTCTGCTGTAAAGTTGAATATTTTAACATGGCGGTCAATGGAGATGAACTCACTCCTGAATCCAGAACCTGGTTTTCAGAAGAGGAACTGCGGGTCTGCATCCAGACCCACAGTTTCGCTACTGACCACCAGCTTCTGGATCCAAACTTGCAGTTCCTCTACCGACCACTAGGGTCTGGATCCAGAAGCTGGTGGTCGGTAGAGGAACTGCGGGTCTGGATCCAGAACCTGGTGGTCGGTAGAGGAACTGCGGGTCTGGATCCAGAACCTGGTGGTCGGTAGAGAAACTGCGGGTCTGGATCCAGACCCTAGAAGTCGGTAGAGGAACTGCGGGTCTGGATCCAGAAGCTGGTGGTCGGTAGAGGAACTGCGGGTCTGCATCCAGAACCTAGTGGTCGGTAGAGAAACTGCGGGTCTGGATCCAGAAGCTGGTGGTCGGTAGAGGAACTGCGGGTCTGGATCCAGAACCTGGTGGTCGGTAGAGGAACTGCGGGTCTGGATCCAGAAGCTGGTGGTCGGTAGAGAAACTGCAGGTCTGGATCCAGAAGCTGGTGGTCGGTAGAGAAACTGCAGGTCTGGATCCAGACCCTAGAAGTCGGTAGAGGAACTGCGGGTCTGCATCCAGAACCTAGTGGTCGGTAGAGAAACTGCGGATCTGGATCCAGAAGCTGGTGGTCGGTAGAGGAACTGCGGGTCTGGATCCAGAACCTGGTGGTCGGTAGAGAAACTGCTTTGTCAGACCAATCTGGTGTTTTCTTTGAGAGTTATGAAGCTTCCAGGCAGAAATCATCGGGAAATGGTACATAGATGAAAATACCTGTGAAATGTTTATCCAGATCTCCTCCATCCCCCCAACTCACCTTCAGTTCAAGTCAAAGTCACGTTTATTGTCAATTCTACCACATGTGAGGTTCATACAGCTTATCGGTCTGGTTAAAGTGACCTGGTGCAGATACTGAGGTCAGAGTGAGTGACGGGTGGGTGGGGTCTCTCACGATGCTGAGGGAATCAGACGGGTCTGTAAATGTCCTGTAGTGAGGGAAGAGAGACACCAACGATCTTCTCAGCTGCTCTCACGACACGTTAGAGAGACTTGCGGCAGGATGCGGTGCAGCTCTGTACCACACGGTGATGCAGCGGGTCAGGATGTGGTGCAGCTCTGTACCACACGGTGATGCAGCGGGTCAGGATGCGGTGTAGCTCCGTACCACACGGTGATGCAGCTGGTCGGGATGCGGTGCAGCTCCGTACCGCACGGTGATGCAGCTGGTCGGGATGCGGTGCAGCTCCGTACCACACGGTGATGCAGCTGGTCAGGATGCGGTGTAGCTCCGTACCACACGGTGATGCAGCGGGTCAGGATGCGGTGTAGCTCCGTACCGCACGGTGATGCAGCTGGTCGGGATGCGGTGCAGCTCCGTACCACACGGTGATGCAGCTGGTCGGGATGCGGTGCAGCTCCGTACCACACGGTGATGCAGCTGGTCAGGATGCGGTGCAGCTCCGTACCACACGGTGATGCCGCTGGTCAGGATGCTCTCAATGGTGTTGAATGCTGAACTGAAGTCGATGAAGAGCATTCTCACATAAGCATTTCTAGTGTCCATATGTGTGGAGATGGGAGTCAGTGCAACTGTGGTCACTGAACCAGGAGAATGTTCGTGGCTTTGAAGCACCTGGGAACCATCGCCTGACTCAGTGACATGTTAAAGATGTGAAGACAGACAGTTAATGAGCTTGTGAATAAACTCAGTAATAAGATTATTGATATGTGGTATTATTGATACCACTGATCCCACCAAGGTGAAGGAGATCACTGCTAAAAAGAAACCTCCATGGAGAAATGCTGCACGGGTCAGAGCTGAGAAAAGAGTTTTTTACTGGCAAAATTCAGAAAAATCAGTCAGTGTTCCTGTGTCCACCTGTATCCTCTGAGACAAACCAGGACACAGTTTTGTCCTGTTGTCTTGATGTTCAAATGTCTTATACATTTGGCCCGGGCCGGGCCTTGCCTTGCCTTGCCTTGCCTTGCCTTGCCTTGCCTTGCCTTGCCTTGCCTTGCCCTGCCCGGCCCGGCCCGGCCCGGCCCGGCCCGGATGGTGGACTTGTTGGTTCAGTGAGAACGAGTGTTATCATCTGAATGCGACGTTTTCCCTGCTGGATGTCACAGCAGTTGCAGCACTTCGTCTTGTTATGAGACTGGATTCGTACCCTCATCCGTCTGAAACAAGCCAGAACGGAACCAGGAGTATTTGTTGCCAGACAGAACTGATGTTACTGTACTGTGTCTATACCGTTACTGCACAGGTAATTACAGAGACTCCCACACCTGACTGGATCAGGCAGCCAATCAGAGCACAGAAGCAGTTTGACACTGTCTCTACTTGGATGCTGTCCATCCTCTTCTCCCTCATCTGCCTTCTCTGCCAAACGACCGAGGTCATCGTCATCTCGGGCAGACGGCCAATCTGATTGGCTCAGCAGAGACCCCCCCCCCCGCCACACACACACCTCTCAGGAGATTCCTTCTGAGGAGGAGCAGGACAGACAGACAAGTGGAGGGAGGAGGACACATGATCAGCACCCCTCCAGTGTTGCTCAAAGGTCCCTGGGCAGCCGTTCATCCCCCCTGTCCTCCACAGACAGACCCACTAATGTGTCTGTACAGAGGTTAGACAGCTGCACACACAGTTCATGTGACATCCCAACGTATCCCACAGTTCCTTGCAGCATCCTCACAAACACAGTCATGACCATATAAACGAAGCTGCTCTGGCAGTTCGGGCCCTGCATTCAGCCGTCAATCATGTGACCTCATTGTGCTCGGATACCTGTGGCGGTGACCTCGCTGTGCCAGGCCGCAGCCGCCGGCTGACGCTTCAGTTTAATGTGACACAGCAGCAGACGCTCAGCTGACTAATCACCTCCAGAAACATAACTCACTGATACAGGGTGGAGGCCTGCAGGGCTGACGGCTCCGCGACTGGTCCAGCTCCACCCAGGTCCTGATCTCCGAACGATGCACCTCCAGCTCCAAGACTACATGTGTCCAACTTCTACCCAGAGTCCATGCAGTCATGTGGACCTTAGTATTAGAAACAACAGAGGAAACTAAATCTAAAAAGGAAAAAAAAAATTGTATGGGCTAAATACCTCTTCACTGGCCTTCTACGGACAGATGAGACCAAAGTGGAGATGTTTGGTCTTAATGTGCACAGGCATGTTTGGAAAAAAACCCAGCAGAAACACCTCAGACCCACTGTCAGGCACGGTGGTGGAGGGATAAAGGTTTGGGGTTCAGAACCTGGCCAGACCTGAACCTGATTGAGATGCTGTGGTGGGACCTTCAGAGAGCTGCGTAGAAGTGAACGTCCAAAAACCTCAAAGCACTGAAGCAGCCCTGGAAAGAAGACTGGGGCAGACTTCCTCCCCAACCATGACAGAAACTGCTCAAGCTGTGGATCTACCAGACACAGAATCATGGGGGTTCTTGGTTTTGCCCACATGAGACGCACCTGCTTTGCGCTGCAGTGACTGACAGTTTGGAGGCAGCTGACAAAGTATCTACAGGGTGTTCGTCACCTAGTTACTCACGTCGGCCTGAAGTCTGTGCTTTGACTGCAGTATAAATAAAAAGAGAAAGCAGACCCCCGAAACAAAAGTAAAACGAGGAAAAGCTGGAAAAGAGATGTGAAAAGCAAACGAGGAGAATGAAAATCATCTGAATATGTAGCGGCAGGACGAGCAGTTTTCAGCCTGGATTCAACCAGACAGAAACCTGAGCGTAGACGCCATCGACTCATGGAAAACGTCACTGCTGAATCTCATCTCATACACACTTTCACATCAGTTGAACATGAAGTTCCAACAACAAGTTTAGCAAGCCGTTTCTTCTTCTGCTGCACGCCAAAGAGCAGGAAACCAGTCGGAGGCCCCTGATGGGCCCCTGGACCGCAGCTTGTGAAACCGTGTGACTGAGGTCAAACTCATCGTCCGTAAAAAAGAAGCCAGCAGACAAATTGGCCCATAATGATCTCCCGTTACGACAGTAACGACCTGGTTCATTAATCATTACTTAGACGACAAGCCTACGAGGATCTGTGGAGGTAAAAGTTCAAAGCTTGATTCGTCTGAGAGCTCAGACGGGTCATGATGACCAGCAGCAGGTCACCGAGTGCACGTAGCGCAGCTCCAGCATCTGCACCTGCTCACTGAAATAACTGACCCTGCAGGAGACAGAAACCTCCAGAAACGCCATCAGGCTTCACCCACGGCTGGTTTTAAACTAAGGGCTGGTCTGAAACCAGGCAGGAACCAGGACGTATAAAAGCCTGAAACTCAGTCCAACCTCTTCTGCTGCCGACTGCTCCGGCCGGTCCACAGCTACCTCTGCCGGAGCACCACCATCTGTCTGAGCTCGGACAATCCTTGATTCAGGTGCAGTTTCTGAATCTGAAACGAGAACCGACCGATTCTGTCCAGAGTTGATGTCAGGTTACATTAGTTAGGATCTGGTACTGTGTTGAGTGTGCGACTGCAGACGGACAGAGGGTCCGTGACGTCATCGTGTTGTAAACGGGTGGAGCGAACAGGCCTGGGAACCTGACTGGAACACGCCTGCACAGCTGTGTCCGTCTGGGGTTTTGGTTGGAATCGATCTGCCAAATTGGCAGAAAAATTGGCTTTGAAAGCTCTCGTTATAAACCTACACCACAACAGGGTCTGAGGAACATGTAGACCTATACACGGCCTGTAGGCAAGAACCAGGGCAAATGCAAGTCTAACACTGGTCTAAAACGAAATCAACAACCAGTCAAAAACCAGGTCAGAAATCTGTTCTCATCAAGTTTAAAAGCAGTCAAAAACAAACAAAAAAGCAGAGCCTTCAACCCTGTTTTTACGGACAAGCATGGTTTTAGAATTTGAGATGCTGATTGTCATCACTGCTTCTCCACAATCGACCGTCAACGACACCAGAGCTGAAGATCTTGGCTCAGTCACACCAGCCGGACCATGTCATTGACAGAAAAGCTGACATGAAGAGATGACTTTACAACATAACTGAACTGGAACCCCTGAAGTTCACAAAGCATGAACCCTTTTGCATGACCCATGCTCCGTTTAGGACCCTAGTCAGGGTACAGGTACATATGTGGACAATGTTCCACCGTAGTTGGTAGTCTGAGGAGTAGGATCCCCATCCCTTTGGAGCATCTGGTTCTGCTAAAACAGGGGAACCACCCCAGTCTGTTAATCCAGAGGAACTGCCCCCAATGTCAAAGCAGTATTGCAGAAATGTGCCAACTGAGACAACCTCACAACATCCAGAGTCTTTACAATTCAGGGGGACTTCATTCACCTCCAGAGCCCAGCCACTGCAGAACAACCTCTGCAACCTCGGCCCGTGTTGGAGAAGCTCATTCCAGAGTCTGCAGACCCAACTTCCTTTGGGGAAGATGTGTTGGAGGTATTGAGAAGGTCCTCATGGTACCTGTTCCACTGCCTGATGACTGATGTACTCTGGATCAGTGGATCATCAGAAACACGGTGCCATGCATGGATGCAGCTGACGGTGCAATTTTCTGTTTTAAAGTTTGGCAGAAGGACTGCAGTTCGAAAACCCCACCACAGGGTCACATGAATCAGGGTTCGGACTGGGCAGCTGCATTCTGCTGCCTCAGCAACGGAGAAAGGAATATACCCATGTAGACTCAAGATCACCAACAGGTCCGACATCTTCCCTCCCATTTCATCCAACTGACCACCAGGTGCTGATCAGTAGACAACTCAGCTACTCTCTTCACCCGCAGGTCCAAAACATCAACTGAAGTCAGGAATTGAATTACAGCCTGGAGTGAAGCCATGTGCATTTGTGAACACTCATATGTTCCAACGCTGGGGCTCACTATGGAGAACTCTGACTAGCACACAAGTCCAACAACAGAGATATACTGTAGATCAGAGAGACCTTACTTCCAGGCACACCCCTCCAAGTAGCAGCGTCGGTGCCCATGTGAATGCTGAAGTCTCCCAACACAACATTAGAGTGGCACAAAGGCACAGATGACAGTTACACCTGAAGAAGGAGAAACTATCCCCCCATCCACAGCATAAAATCCCAACACACAAAATCTCTGGTGGGGGGTGCGACTAAGCCAAGTCCAGCTTAACAGTTCTCACCCTAGGTAACCCGGAGCGGAACGAGATCCAGGTTTTCTAAAAGAGATGGTTCCAGAGCCCATGCCGTGGTTGCGGTGAACTAGGATAACTGGTCAGTACTGCTCAGCCAAACCCTAAGTTAGGTCCGATCCCATCAAAGACGTGATATTCCATATCTTATGAGCCAGTTTCAGAGAACAAAATTCACTTGCAACCCTCCTGCAGGCTGTGTTCCCTCCTCATTTACTCTGGCCTGGTGATATGTATACTTACTCTTACACTGCTGTCATCTCACATTCATTACTTTTATTTTGATAGCAGATCTATTCAAATACACTGTGTAGTTGCTAAGATATACTCATTTGAAACTAGGTATGTCATTTAGGGCAGGAATCTCAACAACAGGTCCAGTTAGGAAGGGGTTAAAGACACCAGTTTAAGGGGATCTTAATGTGTCACATAGCTTTACTGTCATGGACTGAGTTTTATAAGCTCTCATTCAGGTTATCTCTGAGATAAAACGCTCTAAAACCTGTCTGCAGCGGTCATACTGCTGATCCACAGACCTGGCAGCTCTGTGAGTGTGTGGGTCAGGTGAGCAGAGTCTACCTGTTTCAGCATCTGTTATTGCTCTGTACAGACAGTGTGTCCTATCACAGCTGGAACTGACTGAGATTCTCCTGTCTACCTGACTGAGTGCATCCAGGTGCATCTGGGTCACCAAGGTGATACCTGTAGGAGTTTCCTTCAAGCTGCAGAGAGCAGAGCTGGGATCTCATGTTCCAAAGTTGCATGGATTTCATTTTAAATCATTGCCTAGACATCTTGCCA
Source organism: Xenentodon cancila (assembly GCA_014839995.1). Classification (NCBI taxonomy): domain Eukaryota; kingdom Metazoa; phylum Chordata; class Actinopteri; order Beloniformes; family Belonidae; genus Xenentodon; species Xenentodon cancila. The sequence goes on from CM026197.1 coordinate 34,838,415, forward strand.
ATGCAAAAAAAAATAAAAAATAAAAAAATAAAAAAATTCAGATGTTCAGAACTATGCTTTGTTTCAGGTGTTTTGGTGGATTCTGTATGTTTCAGGTGTTTTGGTGGATTCTATATCTTTTTTTTGAGTTTTGGTGGATTCTGTATGTTTCAGGGTTTTTTTGGATTCTGTATGTTTCAGGGGTTTTGGTGGATTCTTTATGTTTCAGGTGTTTTGGTTCTTTGGTACTTTTGGTGTTTTGGTTTGATTCTGTATCTTTTATGTGTTTTGGTGGATTCTGTATGTTTCATGTGTTTTGGTGGATTCTGTATGTTTTAGGGGTTTTGGTGGATTATGTATGTTTCAGGTGCTTTGGTGGATTCTGTATGTTTCAGGTGTTTTGGTGGATTCTGTATGTTTCAGGTGTTTTTTGTGGATTCTGTATGTTTCAGGGATTTTGGTGGATTCTGTATGTTTCAGGGGTTTTGGTGGATTCTGTATGTTTTAGGGTTTTGGTGGATTCTGTATGTTTCAGGTGTTTTGGTGGATTCTGTATGTTTCAGGTGTTTTGGTGGATTTTGTATGTTTCAGGTGTTTTGGTGGATTCTGTATGTTTCGGGGGTTTTGGTGGATTCTGTATGTTTCGGGGGTTTTGGTGGATTCTGTATGTTTCAGGGGTTTTGGTGGATTCTATATCTTTCAGGTGTTTTGGTGGGTTCTGTATGTTTCAAGTGTTTTGGTGGATTCATTATGTTTCAGGTGTTTTGGTGGATTCTGTATGTTTCAGGTGTTTTGGTGGATTTTGTATCTTTCAATGGTTTCGGTGGATTCTTTATCTTTTATGTGTTTTGGTGGATTCATTATGTTTCAGGGGTTTTAGTGGCTTCATTATGTTTCAGGGGTTTTGATGGATTCTGTATGTTTCAGGTGTTTTTGTGGATTCTGTATGTTTCAGGTGTTTAGGTGGATTCTGTATGTTTCAGGGGTTTTGGTGGATTCTATATCTTTCAGGGGTTTTGGTGGATTCTGTATATTTTAGGGTTTCTGTGGATTCTGTATGTCTCAGGTGTTTTGGTGGATTCTGTATGTTTCAGGGTTTTTTGGTGGATTCTGTATGTTTCAGGTGTTTACGTGGATTCTGTATGTTTCAGGGGTTTTGGTGGATTCTGTATGTTTCAGGTGTTTTGGTGGATTCTCTATGTTTCCAGTGTTTTTCATGGATTCTGTATTTTTCAGCGGTTTTGGTGGATTCTGTATGTTTCAGGGGTTTTGGTGGATTCTGTATGTTTCAGGGGTTTTGGTGGATTCTGTATGTTTCAAGTGTTTTGGTGGATTCTGTTTGTTTCAGGGGTTTTGGTGGATTCTGTATGTTTCAGGGGTTTTGGTGGATTCTGTATGTTTCAAGTGTTTTGGTGGATTCTGTATGTTTTAGGGTTTTGGTGGATTCTGTATGTTTCAGGTGTTTAGGTGGATTCTGTATGTTTCAAATGTTTTGATGGATTCTGTATGTTTTAGGGTTTTGGTGGATTCATTATATTTCAGGTGTTTTTTGTGGATTCTGTATGTTTCAGGTGTTTTGGTGGATTTTGTATGTTTCAAGTGTTTTGGTGGATTCTGTATGTTTCAGGGGTTTTGGTGGATTTTGTATGTTTCAGGTGTTTTGGTGGATTCTGTATGTTTCAGGTGTTTTGGTGGATTTATTATCTTTCATGGGTTTCGGTGGATTCTTTATCTTTTATGTGTTTCGGTGGATTCTTTATCTTTTATGTGTTTTGGTGGATTCTGTATCTTTTATGTGTTTTGGTGGATTCTGTATGTTTCAGGTGTTTTGGTGGATTCTATATCTTTCAGGGGTTTTGTGGATTCTGTATGTTTTAGGGTTTTGGTGGATTCTGTATGTTTCAGGTGTTTTGGTGGATTCTCTATGTTTCCGGTGTTTTTCATGGATTCTGTATTTTTCAGCGGTTTTGGTGGATTCTGTATGTTTCAGGGGTTTTGGTGGATTCTGTATGTTTCAGGGGTTTTGGTGGATTCTGTATGTTTCAGCGGTTTTGGTGGATTCTGTATGTTTCAGGGGTTTTGGTGGATTCTGTATGTTTCAGGGGTTTTGGTGGACTTCCATCTGAGCAGCAGCCCTCGGTCGCGGACCTCTGAGGATGTAGAATACATTCTTTGGTATCTCCTGTGTGGTTTTGGTGGATTCTGGGGTTTTGGTGGATTCTGTATGTTTCAGGGGTTTTGGTGGATTCTTTATGTTTCAGGTGTTTTGGTTCTTTGGTACTTTTGGTGTTTTGGTTTGATTCTGTATCTTTTATGTGTTTTGGTGGATTCTGTATGTTTCAGGTGTTTTGGTGGATTTTGTATGTTTCAAGTGTTTTGGTGGATTCTGTAGGTTTCAGGGGTTTTGGTGGATTTTGTATGTTTCAGGTGTTTTGGTGGATTCTGTATGTTTCAGGTGTTTTGGTGGATTTATTATCTTTCATGGGTTTCGGTGGATTCTTTATCTTTTATGTGTTTCGGTGGATTCTTTATCTTTTATGTGTTTTGGTGGATTCTGTATCTTTTATGTGTTTTGGTGGATTCTGTATGTTTCAGGTGTTTTGGTGGATTCTATATCTTTCAGGGGTTTTGGTGGATTCTGTATGTTTTAGGGTTTTGGTGGATTCTTTATGTTTCAGGTGTTTTGGTGGATTCTCTATGTTTCCGGTGTTTTTCATGGATTCTGTATTTTTCAGCGGTTTTGGTGGATTCTGTATGTTTCAGGGGTTTTGGTGGATTCTGTATGTTTTAGGGTGTTTTGGTGGATTCTGTATGTTTCAGGGTTTAGGTGGATTCTGTATGTTTCAGGTGTTTTGGTGGATTTTGTATCTTTCAATGGTTTCGGTGGATTCTTTATCTTTTATGTGTTTTGGTGGATTCTGTATGTTTCAGGTGTTTTGGTGGATTCTATATCTTTTTGGAGTTTTGGTAGATTCTGTATGTTTCAGGGTTTTTTTTGGATTCTGTATGTTTCAGGGTTTTGGTGGATTCTGTATGTTTCAGGTGTTTTGGTGGATTCTGTATGTTTCAGGTGTTTTGGTGGATTCTGTATGTTTCAGGTGTTTTGGTGGATTCTGTATGTTTCAGGTGTTTTGGTGGATTCTGTATGTTTCGGGGGTTTTGGTGGATTCTGTATGTTTCAGGTGTTTTGGTGGATTCTGTATGTTTCGGGGGTTTTGGTGGATTCTGTATGTTTCGGGGGTTTTGGTGGATTCTGTATGTTTCAGGGGTTTTGGTGGATTCTATATCTTTCAGGGGTTTTGGTGGATTCTGTATGTTTTAGGGTGTTTTTTGTGGATTCTGTATGTTTCAGGGTTTTGGTGGATTCTGTATGTTTCAAGTGTTTTGGTGGATTCATTATGTTTCAGGTGTTTTTTGTGGATTCTGTATGTTTTAGGGGTTTTGGTGGATTATGTATGTTTCAGGTGCTTTGGTGGATTCTGTATGTTTCAGGGTTTTTTGGTGGATTCTGTATGTTTCAGGTGTTTACGTGGATTCTGTATGTTTTAGGGGTTTTGGTGGATTCTGTATGTTTCAGGGGTTTTGGTGGATTCTGTATGTTTCAGGGTTTTTTGGTGGATTCTGTATGTTTCAGGTGTTTACGTGGATTCTGTATGTTTTAGGGGTTTTGGAGGATTCTGTATGTTTCAGGGGTTTTGGTGGACTTCCATCTGAGCAGCAGCCCTCGGTCGCGGACCTCTGAGGACGTAGAATACATTCTTTGGTATCTCCTGTACACAAGACAACATTCCCATGCCTGTAGCTCACCAGCATGGAGCTGAATTTTCGCTGAGCGTTTATCTTGTTTATGAGTTGAGAAACCTGGAATAAATCAGCAGCGTGGAGAGCGGGCCTGCCAACCTCCCGGTGACGTAATCAGCCCTTCCACCACCAACCATTAATCAGACACACGTCTCTTCTTCTCGTCTCGCATAATTCATCCTGACATGGCGAGCCTGTCCTTGTCAATCAGAGCGACACTGATTGCTTACAGATATCTGGAGGTCTGGCAGCTCTTCCAGAGCTGAGGCTTCCTGATCAGTGGCTGTATGAACACCGTCATCTTCAGCCTTCTCCTCTTCCTCAGGAAACCCATCGTCTGACTCTCAGGAGGATTCTGTAGTTTCTGTTTCACAGAAACATTTCACTCATGACCTGTTCAGACCATTTCAACATCACAGCAGAGGTCTAGGGTCCGGATCCAGACCTGCAGTTTCTCTATAACCACTAGAATCTGGGTACATATCTGCAGCTCTTCCACTTACCACAAGCGTCTGGATCCAGACCTGCAGTTCCTCTAGGAACTGCTAGGGTCTGGATCCAGACCTGCAGTTTCTCTATGACCAATATGGTCTGGATTAGGATCTGCAGTTCCTCTAATGACCACTAGAATCTGGATCCAGATCTACAGATTTCTTCTACTGACCACTAGGGTCCGGATCTGGAGTTGTAGTTCCTCTACTGCAAACTAGGGTCTGTATCCAGACCTGCAGTTCCTCTATGACCACTAGGATCTGGACCACTAGGGTCAGGGTCCAGAGCTGCAGTTCCTCTATGACCACTAGGATCTGGTTCCGGACCTTCAGGTCTTCTACTGACCACTAAGGTCTGGTTTCAGATCTTCAGGTTATCTACTGACCACTAGGATCTGGATCCAGAACTGCAGTTCCTTTAGAAACCGCTAGGGTCTGGATCTAGATCTGCAGTTCTTCCACTGACCAATAGAGTATGGATCCAGACCTGCTGTTACTCCATGAAACACAATGGTCCCGATTTAGGCCTGCAGTTCCTCTTTGAACCACTAGTGTCAGGATCCAGACTTGCATACACTCTAAGGGCCACTGTGGTCTGCAGTTCTGTTATGAACCACTAGAGTCTGGACTCAGGCATGCAGGTCTTCTACTGACCAATAGGATCTGGATACATATCTACAGCTCCTCTACTGAACACTAAGGTTTGGATCCAGACCTGCGGCTCCTCTACTGAACAATAAGGTCTGGATCCAGACCTGCAGCTCCTCTACTGAACAATAAGGTTTGGATCCAGACCTGCGGCTCCTCTACTGAACAATAAGGTCTGGATCCAGACCTGCAGCTCCTCTACTGAACACTAAGGTATGGATCCAGACCTGCAGCTCCTCTACTGAACAATAAGGTCTGGATCCAGACCTGCAGCTCCTCTACTGAACAATAAGGTCTGGATCCAGACCTGCAGCTCCTCTACTGAACAATAAGGTCTGGATCCAGACCTGCAGCTCCTCTACTGAACAATAAGGTCTGGATCCAGACCTGCAGCTCCTCTACTGAACAATAAGGTATGGATCCAGACCTGCAGCTCCTCTACTGAACAATAAGGTCTGGATCCAGACCTGCAGCTCCTCTACTGAACAATAAGGTCTGGATCCAGACCTGCAGCTCCTCTACTGAACAATAAGGTCTGGATCCAGACCTGCAGCTCCTCTACTGAACACTAAGGTCTGGATCCAGACCTGCAGCTCCTCTACTGAACAATAAGGTCTGGATCCAGACCTGCAGCTCCTCTACTGAACAATAAGGTCTGGATCCAGACCTGCGGCTCCTCTACTGACTACTATGGTCAGGATCCAGACCTGCGGTTCCTCTACTGAACACTAAGGTCAGGATCCAGACCTGCAGTTCCTCTACTGACTACTATGGTCAGGATCCAGACCTGCAGTTCCTCTACCGACTATTATGGTTAGGATCCAGACCTGCAGTTCCTCTACTGACTACTATGGTCAGGATCCAGACCTGCGGTTCCTCTACTGAACACTAAGGTCTGGATCCAGACCTACGGTTCGTCTACTGACTACTATGGTATACTGTGGCTGGTTGTGGGTTGGTCCTGAAGGATGACATTCAGGTACAAGCAGGCAGCGTGTTGGCTAAATGCAGCAATCATTTCTGATTTCACCATCAAAACCACATTTGAAACAAGAACCTGCTGCCACTGTCAATCAATCTGCGATGCCCAACTGCAGTGGGTCTAACCCAGCCCAGTGCTAGTCCTCAATTTAGGCCAGGCAGCACCTGTTTCAGATGTAATTTCAGAAGACTTGATCGAAATTCATGACAAGCGATATCAATTAGATATCAATAGATCAGTTAGGAACATTTAGGATCAGTTAGGATCTGTTAGGATCAGCTAGACTCAGTTAGGATCAGTTAGGAACATTTAGGATCAGTTAGGAACATTTAGGATCAGTTAGGATCAGTTAGGATCAGTTAGGATCAGTTAGGATCTGTTAGGATCAGCTAGACTCAGTTAGGATCAGTTAGGAACATTTAGGATCAGTTAGGATCAGTTAGGAACATTTAGGATCAGTTAGGATCAGTTAGTATAAATTAGGAACATTTAGGATCAGTTAGGATCAGTTAGTATAAATTAGGATAAGTTAGGAACATTTAGGATCAGTTAGGATCAGTTAAAATCAGCTAGACTCAATTAGGATTAGTTAGGAACATTTAGGATCAGTTAGGAACATTTAGGATCAGTTAGGATCAGTTAGGAACATTTAGGATCAGTTAGGAACATTTAGGATCAGTTAGGATCAGTTAGTATAAATTAGGAACATTTAGGATCAGTTAGGATCAGTTAAAATCAGCTAGACTCAATTAGGATTAGTTAGGAACATTTAGGATCAGTTAGGATCAGTTAGGAACATTTAGGATCAGTTAGTATAAATTAGGAACATTTAGGATCAGTTAGGATCAGTTAGGAACATTTAGGATCAGTTACGATCAGTTAGGAACATTTAGGATCAGTTAGGAACATTTAGGATCTGTTAGGATCAGTTAGGATCAATAGCAAGTGCAATCAGCTACGTTTTCATAGGCCTGCTCATTCCACTCATTGATGACATGGTACTGTGTCGCACAAGGAGGAGGAGGCTTCTAAAGCTATCTTCTGGAAACAGGACGTTCAGGAGATTTGTCAATTCTTCACCCCGATCATCACAGTAGCTAAACAGCTGGAATATCCTGTGATGTTGAAAATCATTTACACTTGGTGCGGGAAGAATGAAAACAAAAAGGTAATTTTTGCTTTGGTGTTGAATGAAAACAGAAAACCAGCTGGTAGAAGGCAGACGAAGCGCATCACAGCCGTGAGCCGGGACTAACAAGCTTCTTAAAGTGAATCTGATGGTTTCAGTTGGTTCCATTAACACATGTGATTGAATGCTGGCTGTTGTACGACGGAACAGAAACAGGGTAGATCATCCTCACTTCACCGGTTCCTTAAACCAGCGGTGCCCAAACCTTTGGTTCATAAGACGATGATTTACCCTTCAGTTGAAGGGGCCCCTCCAACTAATTCATCAACCTTATATAGTAAATAATATTTAACACCAACAAAAAATGTGAAAGAAAATCTTTTTTTTAAAAAATAGTGCGCATTTGTATTGTTTCAAAATAAGATATAAATACCACTGGAACACAACGCACAATTATGTCCATCCGTGCACCTTAGCAGCACATATTCTACATTTTTGCCAATGGTTTCTATAACTTAACTGTCACTTGACAGTTAAGCGTTGATTTGATAGTTGTAAAAGGAGATTGTCCAAGTTAGTTATTTTATTTTCAGTGGTTTGCTGAGTAAACCGGTTGACTGCAGACGTCTTTACTGTGGCGCTCAACATCAGCTGCTCTCAGCTGAGTTAACGTTTTGTTTCTCACTGCCAGATGGATAACTTCTCTATCAGGTGTGTTTACATGAGACGCAGGCAGAGCGAGGCAGAGGCGGGTGCCCCCTTTTAGGGGGTTCTCCGCTGGCCCACCACTGTCCTTGCAAGTTCTCCTTCGGATGGAACATTGTTGTGATTCAAAGCTGACTAGCCCTCGGGGGCCCTGCTGGCACAAGGCTGCAAGCATTTGCCTGGTATGATATTTGGCAAGTGTCCAAGCTTCCTTTTTTTCATTCATTCATGTCACTGCAGCCTTAAATTTCTTCCAAGATGATTGAAACGGAACATCTCACATGATGCCTGGCTAACAACAGAGGATGGGCAAAGGAGCCTGAGGACCCACAGGAGGGGCAGTCCATTGGAGATTTACATGCAGCCTCAGTCCCAATGACATTGTACAATCCTGACACTCCACTAGTTACTTAGAATGACAAAATTCAGCATTCAGATGAGGGCTGAAATGCCTATATGAGGCAAGAAAACCAGTCTGTCTGGCTCCTGCTCCAGTGTTAAAGGATCACCATGAACTCCACCCGCTCATGACCGCAGGTGAGCGAAGGAATGCACACGGACTGGTAACGCATCGTTTCTCCACAACAGACTAGTACGATGTCCCCGTCAGTCCAGACGTTAAAGCACCCCACTCATGGACAGGACCTGAGACACATGACCTCCTAACGAGGCTGATTCCTGCCCAAAGATGGCTTTGGTGATTTACAATTACTACTTATTATTAATACTTTAACAACTGCAACGAGTCTTCATTTTACAAATAAAATGTTTGTGAAAGGTATTTTGTGAAAAAGATTACAGTTACAACACCCTCTTAAAATGTAATTTGTACAAAAAAGGTTGTTAAAAAGTTGTTTTTCATGAAAAAAGTAATTTAAGATTTACTTTCTATGGAAAAGTAAATAAGGACTTTTTCACTACTAGTCCAATCTGAGGTCAAAACCAGCAATCCACAAATCCAGGCAGATGTATAAATTCTCAGGGTATAAACAAAGGTCAAACACTTGATTCAACTGGGGACTTGGTTAGATTGGGGACTTGGTTCAATTGGGGACTTGGTTCAATTGGGGAATTGGTTCGACTAGGGACTTGGTTCGATTGGGGACTTGGTTCAACTGGGCACTTGGTTAGAGTGGGGACTGGGGTCTTGGTTTGATTGTGGACTTGGTTCGACTGGGGGCTTGGTTCGATTGGGGGCTTGGTTAGACTGGGGACTTGGTTCGACTGGGGACTTGGTTCGATTGGGGTCTTGGTTAGACTGGGGTCTTGGTTAGACTGGGGACTTGGTTTGACTGGGGACTTGGTTCAATTGGGGAATTGGTTCAATTGGGGACTTGGTTAGATTGGGGACTTGGTTCAATTGGGGAATTGGTTCGACTAGGGACTTGGTTCGATTGGGGACTTGGTTCAATTGGGGACTTGGTTAGATTGGGGACTGGGGTCTTGGTTTGATTGTGGACTTGGTTCGACTGGGGACTTGGTTCGACTGGGGACTTGGTTTGTAACACTCACCTTGTTTGAGTATTCTTTCACACTGAACTTTGTGAAACAAACCAAACCTTCCCAATTACATCTTCCCCTCCTCACCTGTGGCGGCGCTGCATCAAGAACTCCTGGACAAGAAGCCAAAACAAACAATGAAAAAGAAACCTCACTCATCTATTGGTTAATGCAGTGCAACTTTGCCACTAGTTAGTTTGCAAACGTCATTGTTCCTGTGTTTACCAGCAGTTGTAATATATTTCCATCTGATTCTATCAGAGCGTTTACCTTGTCCTCACCCAACATCTGACCACATGTTAGGTTGTGTGTTAGGTTGTGTTGACTCACAACGCCCTGCATTGTACTCCACTTCCTGGACTTGGTCCTTTTAAAGTGGCCCAAACTGGCTGGTGCGAATGCACTCTAAGTGTACTTAGTGCTGTAACTGGCTGAGGCTTGGCCAGGAACCCACCACCAAAACATCATTTGGAACGAGAGGTTCCACTGCAGACACTCACTGGGAGCTCACAGGTCCTCTAGTGTGAGCTGGGAGCCGTGAAAGATCGTTTTAGGGTCCTTCCAAATGGACTTGCCGGCTGGTAGTTTGGCTGTAGTTAGCGACATGGTGATGGTGGTGGGGTTCCTGGGTCCCAGGTCTCAGTGAAGCTCTGTTAGTCCTCATTTCAACTCTGGCACATTTCTGGTGGTTGTTTGAGTAGCAACCCTTGAAATGCAGACGTGTGGTCAGATTTGACCAGATCCAGCCGTGGTGAAACTCCATGGCGCCGCAAAGCAGCTGTCATGTAGCACTGACTAGCTGACAGTCCTACTCAAATAGACCTCCACTCATCCTTGTTTCTGCTCTGGGAGCTCTCGTTTAAAAGGTTATTGAGGTGACAACACCTGATGAGGTTATTTGGACTGAGTTGATCTGAATTATTTAGTAACTTTAGTTATGGACAGTTGTGGAAACTGGACTGAGCGGGCATGTTCCATCCAGCTTCCAGGTCTGCACGTTCTGTCCATTTGCCCACTTTTGGATTAACCGGCTTCAAAAGCCGGTCAGACACAGAGCTCCAAACCAAGCTACGATAAACAGTGGTGGTTCCAGGGAGTGTGTTCCCATTGCAGGGAAACCTCACACCTCATCCTCCCTGGTAAGGTCTATGCAGGGGTGCTGGAGAAGCGAGTCCCGTTGACAGTTAACACTCAGATTCAGGAGGAATGATGCAGGTATGTCCTAGCCGTGGAACACTGGACCACTCGCTAGGTTCCTAGACGGGGCATGGGCCAACCTGTTCACATGTGTTTTGTGGACTTGTAGAAGACAGTTGACTGCGGCCCTCAGGGTATCTGGAGGGTGGTGTTGTAGGAGTGTTTTTAAGGTCCTTTACTACATCTCTAACAAATGGAGCAAGAGTTTGTCCACATTACTGATAGTAAGTCAGATTTGTTGCAGGAGTGGGTTAAATGTGAAGTGACAGGAATCCAAGTCTGAGACCATCTCAGTCAGAACAGGCTGGAATGTCCTCTCCAGGCCAGGACTGAGGTTCTGCCTCGAGTGGAGAAGTTTTAATACCTCATGAGATTGGGATGAATGGAGCAGAAGATCAAGTGGTAGGTTGGTGAGACGTGGTGTGGTAAGAAGAACCAAAATAGAAGACTCTTTTGTTACCCACTGATTTACATTCCTACCCTCACCTATGGTAACCTGAGGATGCTGAAGTGAAGAGGGTGTCCAGCCACTCTCCCTTAGGGACAAGGGGAGAAGGTCAGTCATCCTTGAGCGACTTGGAGTAGAGGCAGTGCTCCTCCACATCTAGAGGAGCCAGTTGCGGGTGTTTATCTGGTTAGGATGCATCCTGGTTGCCTCCGAGGACAGGAATTTCAGCAAGTCCAACTGAAGGTCCTGAGGCAGACCCAGGACAGGCTTGAGAGATCATATCCCTTGGCAGGTCTGGGCCTCAGTGTCCTCCTGGAAGAGCTGGAGGATGTGGCTGGGTAGAGGGAGAACTGGACCTCTTGAACTGGACTGGAGGCCCCATGACTCAAACCAAGTGAAAGATGGATGGATGGATGGATGGATGGATGGATGGATGGATGGGTGGATGGATGGATGGATGGATGGATGGATGGATGGGTGGATGGATGGATGGATGGATGGATGGATGTGTTTTTCTTCTGTATATCTGTATATCGCATCATCGCTTGTGTTTAAAACTGCTTGAGGGATCTCTGCTCCAGCTCCAGGTTGATGTGACATTGAAACATAAGACAGACAATGATGGAAACATCACTGCTGTTGGGTTTGTGTCCTGCAGCCTAAATGTTCTGTGATCAAGCGTCCTCACAAGTGCATCACTGCAGATGTGTGTGCGATGCACACAGAGAGGAGGAAACGAGTGCGGATCACGTTTTCCAGATGTTTCTGCTGCGGCGCTCTGCCAGATTCTCGGAGGAGGTGGATTCTAAACAAATGTATCTTGGCGATGGAGGATGAGGCCATCGCTCATTTTTATGTTTGAAGCTTCAAATGTTTTCACATCTCCCCATCTGGAGCGGAAGACGAGAGCAAAGCATCGTGGGAAGAGAGAGTTCACCATAGATGAGGACGACACCTGATGAGAGAGGAGACCGATCTGAGGAGTGAAGTGACAGTAAAAAGATGACAGGATCGTAAAGATAACGATGATGATGAAGTCTGCAGACGCCATCTCGAACCGGCCTGGCCCCGCCCCCACCAACCCCCTTCAACAGGAACTTTGACCCGAGCGGTGGGCCAACGCAAACGTCTTATCTGGAAGTGTGTTTGTAAAGGGAGGAGTTGTGGTCTGGCAGTGATCTCACTCTGTTGTAGGTTACGAGCTGACCAGGCTGCGATACAGTCATGTTCAAACATTTGTACTCCCCCATTTAACGCTTTTTGTTGTGCGTGTAAAACCATTAGGACACTTGAAATACACCTGTACAGGTGCAGAATGCTCACCACAGATTGTTTTTCCGTGTTTTTTTCATTAGAAGTGATTCTCTTCTGATGTTCGTGAACAGCAGATCCACCTTGGAGGTTTCTTTACCACTGACAGGGAAAAGTCTCCATCAAGAATCCAGACAGTGTTTGGTGTTCCCAAGAAAATATCCCAAACTGTCCCACGGTGGAGGTTGGAAATGATAGGAGGCGGTTGAGGCGGTTGATCCCCTCGCCAGGTCCCAGGAGCTCCACCAGTCCTCGTTTCAGCTCCGGCAGCCTCGGTTCGGACGTGGTTTCAGCAGCAACAGTAAAAATGAGGCTGTTTGGACAGATTTGATCAGAATGGGTGTGAGGTATCTGGAGTTCGCGTCGTAGGTTAAGGTACTATTAATGATGATATCTTTACATTTTTGTTCTCTTAGATTCCTTTTAATACCCAGTCATGGAACTGAGCCGTTGACAGTTAACCTAATTAGACACATGTTGATGCAATCAAATTCAAAAGGGATTAATATTGTTCTTGACATTTTAAAATGTCTCACATTAAACATCTGATATACTTTACACACTCTTTACAATGAGGCGTTGCTTAATTACTGGGAAACAAATGAGGTAAGAACCAGCACTTAACCAACCACAAGTACCTGTGTGGGTTTTAGGTACATCATGGTTGGTTAATGTTGCTTTAAGTCAGTAATGGGCGTTACCAGAGGAGGGACCGGAGCATCCTGCATTAATGGGATTAACATTTGCACATATTGGATAACTAGTCATGGGAGACAAAAATTCAAGGGTGAATATTAATAGTTTAATCCATCTGCTGAGCGCACTGCAGATATTGTTGCTCAACACAATAACTGGCTGATCTTGTTTGAAAAGACCTGTAACTGGTGTAAACATGTCGACAATAGTTAACAGCTACCAAACAAACAAAAAAAAAAAAAAACCCAACTGTTTCAAAACACTGTATAAATGTACTAAAGCAGAGCTCATCAGAGATGAGGGCTCCAGCCTGCTTGTTTGAGATGTTCCCCTGCTTCCCATCATTGGGTCATCACACTTCTGCAGACCTCGGTGACATCCTGATGGAGATCAGTTCATCTGAAATCAACTTAATAGACCTCCCTGAGCTGACCTCAGTCTTCAATAGATCTAAATCATCCCAACTCGACTACTCAAAAATGTTTTCTCTCTTATTGGAGCGACAATACTGGACCAGATCAACTTGTCCCTGGTCTTGGGATATGTGCCACAGGCTTTTAAAGTCGCAGTAATCAAACCATTACTTAAAAAACCCTCTCTTGACCCAGACATTTTATCTAATTATAGACCGATTTCCAACCTTCATTTATCTCTAAAATTCTGGAAAGGGTAGTTGCAGCAGCTGTGTGAGCATTTGTATAGAAATGATCTATTTGAAGTTCTTCAGTCAGGGTTCAGATGAATCATAGCCCAGAAACAGCACTGGTTCCAGTCTCCAATGACCTTCTTATGGCCTCAGATAATGGGTTAGTGTCCATACTGGTTCTGCTGGACCTCAGATAATGGGTTAGTGTCCATACTGGTTCTGCTGGACCTCAGATAATGGATTAGTGTCCATACTGGTTCTGCTGGATCTCAGATGATGGATTAATGTCCATACTGGTTCTGCTGGACCTCAGATACTGGGTTAGTGTCCATACTGGTTCTGCTGGACCTCAGATGATGGATTAGTGTCCATACTGGTTCTGCTGGACCTTAGATGATGGATTAGTGTCCATACTGGTTCTGCTGGACATCAGATGATGGATTAGTGTCCATACTGGTTCTGCTGGACCTCAGATGATGGATTAGTGTCCATACTGGTTCTGCTGGATCTCAGATGATGGATTAATGTCCATACTGGTTCTGCTGGACCTCAGATACTGGGTTAGTGTCCATACTGGTTCTGCTGGACCTCAGATGATGGATTAGTGTCCATACTGGTTCTGCTGGACCTCAGATACTGGGTTAGTGTCCATACTGGTTCTGCTGGACCTCAGATAATGGATTAGTGTCCATACTGGTTCTGCTGGATCTCAGATGATGGATTAATGTCCATACTGGTTCTGCTGGACCTCAGATACTGGGTTAGTGTCCATACTGGTTCTGCTGGACCTCAGATGATGGATTAGTGTCCATACTGGTTCTGCTGGACCTTAGATGATGGATTAGTGTCCATACTGGTTCTGCTGGACATCAGATGATGGATTAGTGTCCATACTGGTTCTGCTGGACCTCAGATGATGGATTAGTGTCCATACTGGTTCTGCTGGACCTCAGATAATGGATTAGTGTCCATACTGGTTCTGCTGGACCTCAGATGATGGATTAGTGTCCATACTGGTTCTGCTGGACCTCAGATAATGGGTTAGTGTCCATACTGGTTCTGCTGGACCTCAGATAATGGGTTAGTGTCCATACTGGTTCTGCTGGACCTCAGATGATGGATTAGTGTCCATACTGGTTCTGCTGGACCTCAGATACTGGGTTAGTGTCCATACTGGTTCTGCTGGACCTCAGATGATGGATTAGTGTCCATACTGGTTCTGCTGGACCTTAGATGATGGATTAGTGTCCATACTGGTTCTGCTGGACATCAGATGATGGATTAGTGTCCATACTGGTTCTGCTGGACCTCAGATGATGGATTAGTGTCCATACTGGTTCTGCTGGACCTCAGATGATGGATTAGTGTCCATCCTGGTTCTGCTGGACCTCAGATGATGGATTAGTGTCCATACTGGTTCTGCTGGACCTCAGATGATGGATTAGTGTCCATACTGGTTCTGCTGGACCTCAGATAATGGATTAGTGTCCATACTGGTTCTGCTGGACCTCAGCGCTGCTTTTGATACCATAGATCACAGCATTTTACTGCAGAGACTAGAGTACAGGACTGGATGTCCACTAACTTTTTATTTCTAAATTCTGATAAAACAGAGGTTGTTGTTTGTGGTCCAAACACCTCAGGAAGGGATTAGATGGTGTTGCGATGGCCTCCAGTAAAACTGTGAGAAACCTTGGCGTTATATTCGATCAGGATTTGTCATTTAAACAGCAGATTAATCAGGTTTGTAAGACTGCCTTTTTCATTTCAATATTTACTTTCTAATTCAAAATTCTATTTGTGTTTAAAGTCCTAAACATCCAAACTCCGGGTTTTCTCCAGGACAGTATAGTAGTTAAGATAGTTCCTCATGTTCCTAACAGAGTTCTCCGTTCTCAGACTGCAGGTTCCTCGTAGTTCCTAGAAGATCCAGATGTAGATCTGGAGGACGGGTCTTCTGCTACCAGGAACCATCACTATGGAACCAACTTCCAGTTTGGGTGAAGGAGGCTGATACCACCTCCACCTTTAAAACCAAACTTCAACCGTTTGTGTTCAGTAAAACATCTAGTTGGTGTAAACTTTAGTGTGTCAGGACCAGTAGTCACAGTTAGTAACGCCCATTACTGACATAAAGCAACAGTAATTATTACTTTACCAAAGCCCACTTGATCAACTAATGGTTAAGTACTGCCTATTTACTCATTTATTGTCCTGTAATTAAGCAACACTTTGTGTACCTTATTGTAAAATATGGATTCATGAGATGTGCACTGCGTCCCAGCCTTTTCAGGTTTGGGGTTGTAGTTTTTAGCCGTTCCCCACCACAGTTTCAAGGAGGATATGTGCAACATCTCACTGAGCAACCACCATGTAAATCTGTTTTCAGTCGCAGCCTTTTATAAAAGTCAGATGGAAAATTCTGGAAAGATACCTGAAGGCCAAACAAGTCAACATGATTCCGGCTCTATTTCAGCAAAGAGACCCCTCAGAGGTGGGAGGGTGTGGAGCTGAAACTGTCCTGAGCTTCACCGACATGCTGAGTTCTCTAAAGCATGGGGCAACGTGACCCACAGACCAGAACAGATACTGTCACATTATATCACTTTCTTTTTCCAAAAGCTGCCTACTAGGTACAGGCCTGTCCTGTATTCTCTTCTTCCTCAACTATGCCTTCATAACAAATGCAGAATAAGCTTTGCAACCCCTGACCACAGACACTAGCTTTTGGACTTTTTGACGTTAGATTATTATCGGTGGATGATGAACGCATGTGGATTGGATAATATAAATGCAACGTGTTATTTGCCACCCTGTGCCTCGTTCCAAACGAGGATGGACATCGGGACGATGGTTTTTGGCTGCTCTGTCATTTCTGTGGCCAGTTGTTCAAACATTGGATCTCCTTTGTGGTTCTGGACATCCAATCCAATTTTATTTGTTAAAACAACCACATCTGACCAAAGTGCTGCACAGAAGAATAAAAAACAATCACAGATAAAAGACAAAACAGTTTAAGAAAACATTAATGTAAAACACATAAAACATGGGTAAAAGTAACATTCATACAATCAGAGCAACAACAAGGGGATAATAGATAAACGAATAAACTAAACAATAAAAGGATAAAATAAAGTCCGATGTCTTGCAGGTTTCCAAAGCCAAGGAGAAGAGGTGGGTTCTGACGAGGGATTTACAAACGGACAGAGGAGGCCGGATGTGCTGAGGCAGGTCGTTCCAGAACGGCGAGGGCGCGGTCTGATCTGAGCTTTGTTTCCAGAATGGCAGCTGCCCACCTGACCTGAGGGAGCGAGAAGCTGTAGAAGGGTGTAGTAGCTCAGAGAGGTACGGTGGGGCCAGACCATTCAGGGGTTTAAAAGCAAATAGAAGAATTTAAAAATGAATCCTGATCCAGCCAGTGGAGTGAGGCTTAAATGGGGGAAGTGTGCTCATGCTTGCGTGTCGGTTAAAAGGCGTGCGGCAGCGTTCTGAACCATCTGGAGACGGGAGATGGAGGAGGCACTAACCCCCACGTGAAGGGCACTGCCGTAATCCAGCCGAGTGGTAACAAAGGTGTAGAATACTATGATTTCAGCCAGCTGCCTCAAATGATAAAAACTCTATTTGACAACCGCTCTGATCTGGCTGTCAAACTTGAGATCTGCTTCCACTTTTACCCCGAGGTTAGTGATGCTTGGTTTAATATGGGCCAAAGAGCCCAGATCTGTTCCAGTGGGGCCACCAAACACCATTGCTTCAGTCTTTTTTCATTTAAGTTTAAAAAGATCAGAGACATTCAGGCCTTTATGTCGTCAAGACACTTAACTAAGGCAGTGATTGAGTAGGCATCTTTCTTTTGAAGAGGGACCTACATTCGACTGTCATCTGCATAACAATGGTAGAAAATCACATGCTTTCTAAGTATGGAGCCACACGGGAGAGAATACAGAGAGAAGTCGAGGGCCCAGGACTGAGCCCTGCGGAACCCCACACAAGGGAGGAGCAGAGGAGGAGCAGAGGAGGACACAGAGTCGCCGGAGCTGACACAAAACTGTTCCAGTGCTACGCCCCTGATGCCAACCCACTACTCAAGACTTGGTGGTCCACTGTGTTGAAAGCAGCAGTTAAGTCTAAAAGCTCAAGAATAACACAGTCACCGGAGTCTGTGGCTAAAAGGATTCATTAAAAACTCTTAAAAGAGCTGATTGGGTGCTGTGCATAGATTTAAAACTGGATTGGAAAACCTCAAGTCTTTCAAAAAAGGCCATTCATTGACTGCAGACTATCTTCTTGATGATTTTCTAGTTTGGCAATTTGGAGATCGGCCTGAAATTGACAAAAGATGCAGGATCTAGCCCAGGTTTATGGTCTATAGTGGTTTATGCTGGTTTAGTCTAGTGGCTACAGCGTTGGGCCTGGATGACCCAGGTTCAAGACCCCTGGTTGGCAACAACGGAGAATCACTGTGGGCTGAGCAAAGGGCCCACAGTGAAGGGGCCCCCTTAACCCCCAATAGCACCCCAGGCGCTGGACAAATAGCAGCCCTCTGCTCCTAGTGAGAACTAGTGATGGTTAAAAGCAGAGGCAAATTTTGATGTGTTTTGTGGGATATATACTGACAAGAATAATAAAGTTTAGGTTTATGGTGTCCTCGTCTCGGAGGCTGAGTAGTGGATCTCCTTGTCTCCCAGATTACTCATATATATATTTATATATATATAGACCCTACCTGTGTCCTCTTGTCGTATTTGTTACTACCATCAGCTCTTAAACGCACCTGGTTAATCTCTTTCTTTCTTATTACTATTTAACTGAAAATACAGTCCTCTCCAGCACGTTAACGGAGCTAATGTCTTTTCTAAACCTAGAAAAGAGCTTTTCCTGCATTTACAGCATCAGTACAGTAAACAAAAATACTGCGGCTGCTCCAGCTCGACATACCCGGGTCTTCCACACCGGCTGGAAGTGTCCGGGTCTTCCACACCGGCTGGAAGTACCCGGGTCTTCCTCACCGGCTGGAACTGTCCGTGTCTTCCTCACCGGCTGGAAGTACCCGGGTCTTCCACACCGGCTGGAAGTACCCGGGTCTTCCTCACCTGCTGGAAGTATCCGGGTCTTCCACACCGGCTGGAAGTATCCGGGTGTTCCTCACCGGCTGGAACTGTCCGGGTCTTCCTCACCGGCTGGAAGTATCTGGGTCTTCCACACCGGCTGGAAGTATCTGGGTCTTCCTCACCGGCTGGAACTGTCCGGGTCTTCCTCACCGGCTGGAAGTACCCGGGTCTTCTTCACCGGCTGGAAGTACCCGGGTCTTCTTCACCTGCTGGAAGTATCCGGGTCTTCCACACCGGCTGGAAGTATCTGGGTGTTCCTCACCGGCTGGAACTGTCCGGGTCTTCCTCACCGGCTGGAAGTATCTGGGTCTTCCACACCGGCTGGAAGTATCTGGGTCTTCCTCACCGGCTGGAACTGTCCGGGTCTTCCTCACCGGCTGGAAGTACCCGGGTCTTCTTCACCGGCTGGAAGTACCCGGGTCTTCTTCACCGGCTGGAAGTACCCGGGTCTTCCTCACCGGCTGGAAGTATCCGGGTCTCCACACCGGCTGGAAGTATCTGGGTGTTCCTCACCGGCTGGAACTGTCCGGGTCTTCCTCACCGGCTGGAAGTATCTGGGTCTTCCACACCGGCTGGAAGTATCTGGGTGTTCCTCACCGGCTGGAACTGTCCGGGTCTTCCTCACCGGCTGGAAGTACCCGGGTCTTCCTCACCGGCTGGAAGTACCCGGGTCTTCCTCACCGGCTGGAAGTACCCGAGTCTTCCTCACCGGCTGGAAGTACCCGAGTCTTCCTCACCGGCTGGAAGTACCCGGGTCTTCCTCACCGGCTGGAAGTACCCGGGTCTTCCTCACCGGCTGGAAGTACCCGGGTCTTCCTCACCGGCTGGAAGTACCCGGGTCTTCCACACCGGCTGGAAGTATCCGGGTCTTCCTCACCGGCTGGAACTGTCCGGGTCTTCCTCACCGGCTGGAAGTATTCGGGTCTTCTTCACCGGCTGGAAGTACCCGGGTCTTCCGCACCGGCTGGAAGTATCTGGGTGTTCCTCACCGGCTGGAACTGTCCGGGTCTTCCTCATCGGCTGGAACTGTCCGGGTCTTCCTCACCGGCTGGAACTGTCCGGGTCTTCCTCACCGGCTGGAACTGTCCGGGTCTTCCTCACCGGCTGGAACTGTCCGGGTCTTCCTCACCGGCTGGAAGTATCTGGGTCTTCCTCACCGGCTGGAAGTATCTGGGTCTTCCTCACCGGCTGGAAGTATCTGGGTCTTCCTCACCGGCTGGAAGTATCTGGGTCTTCCTCACCGGCTGGAAGTATCTGGGTCTTCCTCACCGGCTGGAAGTATCTGGGTCTTCCTCACCGGCTGGAAGTATCCGGGTCTTCCTCACCGGCTGGAAGTATCTGGGTCTTCCTCACTGGCTGGAAGTACCTGGGTCTTCATCACTGGCTGGAAGTACCTGGGTCTTCATCACCGGCTGGAAGTACCCGGGTCTTCCTCACCGGCTGGAAGTACCCGGGTCTTCCTCACCGGCTGGAAGTATCCGGGTCTTCTTCACTGGCTGGAAGTACCCGGGTCTTCCTCACTGGCTGGAAGTACCCGGGTCTTCCTCACTGGCTGGAAGTACCCGGGTCTTCCTCACCGGCTGGAAGTACCCGGGTCTTCCTCACCGGCTGGAAGTATCCGGGTCTTCCTCAACGGCTGGAAGTACCCGGGTCTTCCACACCGGCTGGAAGTATCCGGGTCTTCCTCACCGGCTGGAACTGTCCGGGTCTTCCTCACTGGCTGGAAGTATCCGGGTCTTCCTCACTGGCTGGAAGTACCCGGGTCTTCCTCACTGGCTGGAAGTACCTGGGTCTTCCTCACTGGCTGGAAGTACCTGGGTCTTCCTCACCGGCTGGAAGTACCTGGGTCTTCCTCACCGGCTGGAAGTACCCGGGTCTTCCACACTGGCTGGAAGTATCCGGGTCTTCCTCACCGGCTGGAACTGTCTGGGTCTTCCTCACCGGCTGGAAGTATCCGGGTCTTCTTCACTGGCTGGAAGTACCCGGGTCTTCCTCACTGGCTGGAAGTATCCGGGTCTTCCGCACCGGCTGGAAGTATCTGGGTGTTCCTCACCGGCTGGAACTGTCCGGGTGTTCCTCACCGGCTGGAACTGTCCGGGCCTTCCTCATCGGCTGGAACTGTCCGGGTCTTCCTCACCAGCTGGAAGTATCCGGGTCTTCCTCACCGGCTGGAAGTATCCGGGTCTTCATCACCGGCTGGAAGTATCCGGGTCTTCCTCACCGGCTGGAAGTATCTGGGTCTTCCTCACCGGCTGGAAGTATCTGGGTCTTCCTCACCGGCTGGAAGTATCTGGGTGTTCCTCACCGGCTGGAACTGTCCGGGTCTTCCTCATCGGCTGGAACTGTCCGTGTCTTCATCACCAGCTGGAACTGTCCGGGTCTTCCTCACCAGCTGGAAGTATCCGGGTCTTCCTCACTGGCTGGAAGTATCCAGGTCTTCATCACCGGCTGGAAGTATCTGGGTCTTCCTCACCGGCTGGAAGTATCTGGGTCTTCATCAACGGCTGGAAGTATCTGGGTCTTCCTCACTGGCTGGAAGTATCCGGGTCTTTATCACCGGCTGGAAGTATCTGGGTCTTCCTCACTGGCTGGAAGTATCCAGGTCTTCATCACCGGCTGGAAGTATCCGGGTCTTCCTCACCAGCTGCTGTTTCATTTGTTAGCAGGTTTCAACTATGATTGTTGCTCATCCCCGAAGCAAAGTGCAGTTTTGTGTTTATGACTACGGTTATGGTCCAACGTGATCAGAAGGTTGTGTACCTTGTTAGTGTACCTCAGGAGGCAGAAAGAGAAAGGTGATCAATTTTCACGTCTTTCCGAAAAGTAAGTCTGGATCAAGACCCTAGTTGTCAGTAATGGAACGGCAGAGCTGGATCCAGACCCTACTGATCAGTAGAGGAACTGCAGGTCTGAATTGATGCCTGATTGATGTTCAGTCCAGCAACAACTTCCTGATGCAGGGCCTCTGCATTGACCTACGCACAAGTTATGATAATTAAACTAAGACTAAAACTGAAATCAAGAGTGAAATAAAAATAATCCTGCACTGGAATAAAAAAAAAACAAAAAAAAAAACCTTTTTTAAAACTAAAATTAGCAATGCAAAACTGAAGCAAAATAGTACGCAAGTTAAATTGACTTTTTCATTTTCATGTTTTTTAATGTTTGCAGCTTGCAAAATGTAATGTTTTTTCTTCTAATAAGTCAAAATAAATAAAGGATTTTTTTCTGTACGGCTTTGTTGGTAGGATTCTTTCATCCTAGTTTTTGTTATCAATATCTGTAAGTCGAGACCTCAAAAACTAAAGCAAAACAAAAACTACTGAAGTGCTTGTTAAACTGATTAAAATAAAACAGAAATAATCAAACTAAAACAAAATAAAACCGAGAGCTCTGGCTCTGACGTGCAGCTCCAGACCTGTTAGACTACACGTGGATGTCTGGTCGGCCCGCTGCTCTGCTTCACCCTCACTTCTCTGCAAGACTCCTTCAAAGTGCCTCCTCACACGACTTCTCTTTCAGTTACCGAGCAACATTTGTAATAAAAGTGTTTGTGTTCCACTTCACTCGGTTCCAGTCCATCAACGTCCTCTGGCACAGAAAACCAAACCACAACGTAACTGGCCAAGGACTTTTATGTGATGACAGCTCTGTCTGAAACTTGACACCTCCTTGCATTTTGGCAGTGATTTGCTTTGCGGCACGTGGGGACACGTACAACCTCAACACAGATATGTGAAAGGAACATGATGGTGTTTTGGTGCGTGGAGGTGACAGCAGTGTAAAACCAGGCCTCACCAGGTGGACGGGGGCATGTGCGACCTGGGTTGTACTTTGGATGCTCGTCACTTTAACGAGTAACATTTTAGTTTGGGAACATTTTCAGTCAGTACTGTGCATGATGGGGTCACATTTCTCTTCACAGAAATGTTCAGTGATAAAGATAAATACCATAAATGTCTTTTAAAAACATGTACAAGTGTACATTAATGAGCCAGCACGGCAGAGGCCAGTGTTGTAATGGCCAGTGACCTGCGGGGGTCGCTGTTGCACCACTAGCGCCCCACCTGAACCTGGACCCACTGATACAGCGGCTGCTGGATTTCCTGGACGGCGGGGAGCAGAACCTCTGCGTTCATCATAGACATTTCTGTCAAAAATAGGATGGTATTTTAGAGTCGTATGAGAATAAACCCTGCAGGATGGAGTAGGTGGGTGGTGTTCCAAGAAATGACTCAGAATTTTGACTTTATCAACTGACAATTCTATAAAACAGATGTTTTAGAAGATAGGCATGTTAACACAAAGCCAATAGGGCGAAACATCAGCAATGCTATTAGAAGGGAAATAGAAAGAGTTATAAAACAATACGAGTTGATGGTCCTACAGTAAGAAAGGTTATTCACAATGGGAAAGCTCACAATAAAACATTTTATTTGTGTGTTAAAGTTAACACTATACAGTGATAATGTGTTTCTAGTGGAGTTTCATTTATAACAGTGAAACACACAGTGGTCGCCTTTATGTCGTCACAATCTGTGGAGTTTTGGCCTAAAACGGCCTGTTGTGGCTGTTTCTGTCCACTGATAGGACTTCAGACGGATCGTGAGCTCACCTGCGGTCATGTGAAGTGTTAAATCAGAGCGTGTGGACAGATAAGAGCTGCAGTTTGATGATAAGAGTTTATCAGACAGCTGAATGTGCGTCTCGAGCCGCCGGCCTTGAAAAGCAGGTTGGATGAATGATTGACAGGATGATGTCATCGCCTGAGCTGGCACCGCCCACCCAAACTGAGACAGGTCAGAGCGAGCAGGTCAGTAAAGGTTTCCTACATCGCTGCCTGACACAGAACCGGTCCTCCCACCTCCTCCTCACTATGTTCCCATAACTCCCAGTGTTGTCAGAATCTAAGAATAAACTCTTTATCTGAGTTAAGACATCCACCGCCTCTGAGGAGGGAAACAATTTACAAACTGTCTGACAGAAACACATTCATCCAAACTTCAACGTTTATGTCCAGGCTTATATAAATGTTGACACCCCCTTATTTAACCCCATGTTTTATCTCCAAACTTGGTCCTGGACATGTGGACCGAACTTCTCTACGTTGGTCTGCCCAGAGGACAGGGTTCCAGACGTCTGGAACCTAATTAATGCTTTCACATTTGGTGGGACATCCACTCCTATGAAGATTGAACACTGAATTCAACTTAACCCAATTTTCAACGTGCTAAAACATCACAGGAAGTTTTGTCAAAGCTCGTGACGGCGTGTGGAAAGCAGCTGATCAGCTTTAGTTAGCCTCTCGCTGGTTGGCTGTTACCTTTTACAGGAGGCGGAGCAGCGGGGTCAGGTGGTTGAGGCTCACTGGTTAGACAGTCAGGGGGAGCAATCTGTTATTTGTTGCACGTTGCTTCGGTGACATCGAACTGGGGACGGACAGATCCAGTCTAAACCATGTCAGCAGAAGTTAGTCAGTTAGAGTGGGTTTACGCGGGTCTGTGCGGGTTTACGTGGGTCCGTGAGGGTCCGTGTGGGTCTGTGTCAGTCTGTGTGGGTTTACGCGGGTCCGCGCGGGTCTGTGTGGGTTTACGCGGGTCCACGCGGGTCTGTGTCAGCCCGTGTGGGTCTACGCGGGTCTGTTTGTGTTTGCCCAGTTCTTCTTCTAGGAAACATCCCTCTGTCCCAGATTGCTGATGTCGCTGCCTTTACATTCAAATTGACCTCATCTTTGTTCAGACTCACCACAGAACATTGATGGGACAGTTGTGGAAACGCCACCGGACACGCGTGTGTGTTTCAGGACGACCCTGGATGACTCCACCACCGGCTCAGGATTGAAGAGTCAGGACACGGCTGGACTTTGAGACTCAGTTTTAATCAACACCAGTCTAAACCCCGCCCCCAGTGCTGATATAAAATAGCTGAGCGACAGAAAAATGCTGCCCAGCAACATTGAGACCAACGCCCCCCTCCAGTCATTTACTCATGCAAACTATTCCCTTTAAAACATGCTGCCGCTGGAGTAGAAGAATACAAAAACCACCGGTAGAAAAGTGTAAAAGACAAGACGTTCCCACGACGACTGGCCCACCCAGACACGTCCAGTGGCAGAACAACATACAGATGTGACGTTTCAGCCTCCGCAGAACCGCGTCGTCAGATTCCTGATTCTTGAACCAAAGCTCCAGCCTCCATTTGACACAAACGTCCCGTTGTGATGAAACGAGACTTCCGTTCACCGTTGGTCTCTGATGCAGGTGTGATCCAAGTCCTGATGCTGCCACAACAGCGACCGGACCGATCCGACCCATCACAACCAATGTTCTAGTGACATGACCAACACTAAAGCACTGATTTGCAGACATTAACTTTGACACCTCTGGAACCTCTGGAACCTGAAATGATCATTGGAAAACCCTGAAGCTCTGCTTCTGAAGAAGTCCTCTTTGATGGTCAGCTCAGACGAACCACTTGAACCTTTTTGAAAAGGTTGACTCGTGTATCGTCGTCATCTGGTTTATTTCAGCCTCCAGTAACTTAACACGTTACCAAACATAACAACACCCCAAAAGTCCTCCGGCATTGAATCGGCATGGTTTGGAGTCCGAACTGGACTGGAAACGACGCATTTTAAAGTCTCCAGAGGGTTAGTGGAAAACACGAACAGCAAAAGTTTAGCTCACGGAGCCAAGCAGGCTTCAAATCAGTGGAGCTTAATTTACAATTATGCTCTTTTTTATCATTAAACTATCTTTTATATACATTTGTGTTGAGCTAATTTTTTCCAATTTACTCTCCACTTCTACTTCAACAATATAACTTCCCTCAGGTCATTAAATTATTATTTTTACTTCTTTTCTGGAGATAAAAACAACAAAAAACTGCTGTTTCCTGGATTTTTAATGATATTTTTAATAAAGCTCTGTTAATAACAACAAGGGTCTTTTAATCAAGGAAATCAAGACTGGACTGAAGGGGAGGAGTCCTGAGGACCTGCTGGGACGTGGTCACGGGAATGCTGGCCGGGGAGGACCAAGACCAGCAGGACTCAGACAGGACCACACCTGTGGGGAAGTGCAGCCTCTGACAAAAACTCCACGCCCGCTCAGGTAAGCTCAGGTGATTATGAAACCCGCCAGCGGCATGCCGCCGTGGCCGCC
This sequence comes from Xenentodon cancila, assembly GCA_014839995.1. NCBI lineage: Eukaryota > Metazoa > Chordata > Actinopteri > Beloniformes > Belonidae > Xenentodon > Xenentodon cancila. The sequence goes on from CM026197.1 coordinate 34,864,225, forward strand.
GCCCTGCCATAGAGGGGGCGGGAGCGTGGAGGGGGGGCCTGTCCGGATCTGCTCAGACTTCGTCAGCAGACGAGCGATGACCCGGCCCGGTTTAAAGCTGGATTTAACCAAAGCTGCGGCTCACCTGAGCAGTTTGAGGCTCCGCCCCGCAGGCACACCTGTCTAAACGGGGCTAGGTTCGGTTTGGGGGAGGGGTCGCCACAGACGTGCCGAGACGGGGGTGTCACATGTTCCACCACAAAACAGTCAACATGTGCAACGTAAACACTTAAATAAAAGCAACATCGGGGTCGTCGGGGTCCAAGCAGCTCAGCCTCAACTACTAATTATGAAACTCAGGAAATTCATTATTATTGGGAAATTTCTAGCCAATAAAATTTAGTATTTATGCAACCAACCCAGAGCTGAGATGTTTGGCCACGCCCATAACATTTACACTGATTGTCCAATCAAGCGGCTCATCAGAACGGTATGTAGAATAAGTATTCCAGGGGAGTTTGTCTTAGTTTCAGCTTGTTAAAGATGATGGGAACGTTTTCGTGGTTGGAATCATCAGGAACGGCTGGATCTGATTTAGGAGCTTAAAAGGAACCTGAGGAAAGAACGTTTTGGTTCTGGTACATACCGTACTTGTGCTGTGAAACTAGTTTCTAGTCTTACTTCAACGCCACCTAGAGGCTTACTGACGTATCGTGTCTGGAACCACCTGGTTGAGGAACGAAGTCTGGCTGCTGGAAAACTTCTCCAGAAGTACAATGACAAAAAAAAACAAAAAAACACATGGTTCCAGCAGCTTCACTGCTTGGACCCCGAGTGAACGCACACACCGAAGGACAAGTCTGTCTGGTTCGTGCACGTGCGTGTGCACGTGCGTGTGCACGTGCTGGCCAGGCTAAAACATGCGTTTGATGTCAGCCGAGTCGCAGTTCAACACACTGGTTTCAGTTTTGGTCTGAAATCAGCGTCGCGGCCAACGTTTGGTGCAAAAACAGACAAACAAAGAACAGAAAACAACATGTAGTGACTTTAGTTTTAAAAAACTCTGTGTAGACCATCAGAACAAGATTCACAAGATAAAAAAAAGAGCGCAGAGTTCAGTCGAGTCCAACGAGTCGACGGGACGAGGAACAACGTCTGTACACGGTCACCGCACCCCTCAAGACCAGCAGGCACATGATCAGTCTTCATCCAATAAAACAAGTCTGATCAGCCACAATTTTACTGAATTCAACCAAATTTAAAAGATGTTCCCAGAACTCTCCAGAACTGGTTGTTAGATAAAAGTGAGCCATTTCCAGGTGGCAGGTCACGTGTGGGGTGACATCATCAATAATGAGTGATATGGAAAAGAAAAGCAAATGAAGAAGCTCGTTTCCAGAAGACTTCGTAAAACGGTGGATCCACAAGTGTCAGTGGCCCCGCCTCCTCCTCTCATTGGCCACCACTGCTGTTGGGGGCAGGGCTAGAGCCCTCTGCGGCAGCGGGTGGCTGCACGTTGTCCGCCAGGTTGTGGGCGTGTTCCAGGAAGAGGTCTTTGAGCACGCTGAGTTCCTTACTGAGCAGTTTGATTTTGGCCTCCAGCCGCTCGTTCTCCTCCTTGAGCTCGTTGACGCGCTGCTGCGTGTCCAGCGCCTTCTGTTTGCTGCGCATGCGGCTCTTCTTCACTGCCAGGTTGTTGCGCTCGCGCCGCTGCCGGTACTCCTCGCTGTCCTTGTCTGCAGGGGGCTTCTTCATCTTGCTAGAGGGCAGGGCCTTGCCGCCAGCAGCGGAAGGGTTGGCAGGGATGAGCTGGGGGACCTGCTGCAGTCCGGCGACGGGCGCCGACAGGGACGAGGAGGATGTGGCGGTGTGCGCCTGGCTCTGGATGACGCTCACGCCGTTGTGATCAGCTGCGGTGAGTTTCGGCTGTGACGGCCGGCTCATTTGGATCTGCTGCCTTCAGAAGCTGATCTCTGACCGGAGCCTCCTCAGGATCCAGGTGAGACAGAACCAGAAATGAGGGCGCCTGCAGGACCACACATCAGGGACAAACTTACTCCTTCAACACAAACAGTCATTGACCAGCTCAAAGACCACAAGAATAAAACCTTCACCTGCGGAGCTCTAAAGCTGCAGATGACAGGTTCTTCAACAAAACATTTTCAGTTCATGTCTGCTGTTCACTTTCTTCCTGGTTCCTGCTCTACAGCAGCTCACTTGCAGGACAAGAACCTGCAGCCCACATGTGACCAGAACCACCGGGGCTGGGGCGCCCTGGGACGCCCCGGGGGGGACTGGGGTGCCCTGGGACGCCCCGGGGGGGACTGGGGCGCTCTGGGACGCCCCGGGGGAGACTGGGGCGCCCTGGGGGGGACTGGGGCGCCCTGGGACGCCCCGGGGGGGACTGGGGCGCCGTGGGACGCCCCGGGGGGGACTGGGACAGGGTTTCACATTGCAACAATGGTAAAATAAAGTATTGGCTGGCTTGGGTCAATGTTTTTTTCGTGATGATGTCCTTTCGTGTACTTTGAAACGATCCTCACTAACGGTAACTATGGTGAGCCGTAATGCGCGGCAGCTCTTCTCTGATTGGTCGGAGCGTTGCTATGCAGCGGACATAGCCAGTCAGCGGTGCGCAGCGGAAACCGCTCCGGGTGGAAACGGCGGCTGTTGCCTGCTGTTGCATCATCGGACGTCTTTGTGCCCAGAGAGGGGAACTCCGGGCCGACGGAGCTCCTCACTAACCCCGGTTTTCAGGGGAGGGAGCGCGGCCAACTAATACAAACAAAACAACCTCAAAAGCTCCGTTCCGAATATGTTATAAATCAAAACGTTTATTTCCGGCACTTTTTTACGACGTTACGAAGCAACCGATAGGTTATTCATTGCCTAAACGCTGCGCTGCTGGCTTCCTGTTCAAGGTGTGAAGTTACATGAAGTTGCAGTTAGTTAAGGAGACTTTAGTTGCGAGCGGAAGCGAGATTTCGCTCGACTTCAGCCAGTTTAGCCGCTAGCTCCTGTTGCTAACGAGCCGCCGCCTCTGTTTTGGTCGTTTTAGAAAGCTGAAACACAGTTTACCTTCTGCGGCCGCACCTGGGATCCACCGTCCGTCAAAGCAGAACGGGTTGTGGTGGAAATGTTAAGTTTAAATCCGTCCGTCTACCGCTCTGACTGTTTTTGTTTGGGACATGGACAGGAGCCGATTGCGAAATCTCCCTTACCTTGTTCGGTAATGTCCTGGATCGGCCAATCACAGACAAGGAGGCGGGTGCGGAGGCAAGCCTGGACCAATCACCGCTCGACCTTCCACTGCGTGGCGCAATGCTCTGTGTGATTGCCATATCCGGGGACCAATTGGACGCGGCTGTCGTGTTGGTTTTGTTTATGTAATACGAGGTCGGTTGGATGAGTTAAAACGTGAACGACGAGTTTCTGTCATTATAAACGCGAGGTGGCTCTAACGACTCTGCTGCCGCACAACAATGAAAGAAATCCCCGTAAAACGAGAGAAAAACTCCATGTAAACGTGTACAGGTGAGCTGTTGCATCAGGCAGGAAATCCACGGCTCTGATGGGAGTTTCAAAATAAAAGAGCGTTCAAATCATTCAAACCAAGGGCCTGCATCCGGTGTCTCAGTCTGGATGAATCTAGGAAGCCAATAAAGTTTCAGGTCCTCTACTGACCACTGGGGTCTAAGTCAACCTCCACTGATGCAAAATGATCCAAAAGTTAAACGTCCGGTGCAAAAACAGTTTTGGTCTCCTTAGTTAGATTTCACATCCGTGACAACTGTACATGTGATAATTCTTTGGAAATTATATAAAGTAGCACAGGTACGCATAATTATGGACATAATGTTTTGACTGACAGCGTGCACAGCCAGTGGCTTTTTGCATCACTTTAGCTACCAACACTTACCAACTGTGAATAAAGACCTAATTAAGCATAATCATGTTTTGTTGTACTGCTGAAGTATACTGAGAGATCAGTGACACCACTGAGACCAGTGACACCGGTGAGACCAGTGAGATCAGTGACACCGGTGTGACCAGTTAGAGCAGTGAGACCAGTGTGACCAGTGAGACCAATGACAACAGTGAGACCAAAGAGACCAGTGAGACCAGTGTGACCAGTGAGATCAACGAGATCAGTGAGACCAGTGAGATCAGTGTGACCAGTGAGATCAGTGACACTAGTGACACCAGTGAGATCAGTGAGACCAGTGAGATCAACGAGATCAGTGTGACCAGTGAGATCAACGAGATCAGTGAGACCATTGACACCAGTGAGACCAGTGAGATCAGTGCGACCAGTGTGACCAGTGAGATCAACGAGATCAGTGTGACCAGTGAGATCAGTGAGACCATTGACACCAGTGAGATCAGTGAGACCAGTGACACCAGTGAGATCAGTGAGACCAGTGACACCAGTGAGATCAATGAGACCATTGACACCAGTGAGATCAATGAGACCATTGACACCAGTGAGATCAGTGAGACCAGTGAGATCAGTGCGACCAGTGTGACCAGTGACACCAGTAACACCAGTGAGACCAATGAGATCAGTGAGACCAGTGAGATCAGTGAGATCAGTGACACCAGTAACACCAGTGAGACCAATGAGATCAGTGAGACCAGTGAGATCAGTGAGATCAGTGAGACCAGTGTGACCAGTGAGATCAGTGACACTAGTGACACCAGTGAGATCAGTGAGACCAGTGAGATCAACGAGATCAGTGTGACCAGTGAGATCAACGAGATCAGTGAGACCATTGACACCAGTGAGATCAGTGAGACCAATGACACCAGTGAGATCAGTGAGATCAGTGAGACCAGTGACACCAGTGAGACCATTGACACTAGTGACACCAGTGAGATCAGTGAGACCAGTGAGATCAATGAGACCAGTGACACCAGTGAGATCAATGAGACCATTGACACCAGTGAGATCAATGAGACCATTGACACCAGTGAGATCAGTGAGACCAGTGAGATCAGTGCGACCAGTGTGACCAGTGACACCAGTAACACCAGTGAGACCAATGAGATCAGTGAGACCAGTGAGATCAGTGAGATCAGTGACACCAGTAACACCAGTGAGACCAATGAGATCAGTGAGACCAGTGAGATCAGTGAGATCAGTGAGACCAGTGTGACCAGTGAGATCAACGAGATCAGTGTGACCAGTGAGATCAGTGACACCAGTAACACCAGTGAGACCAATGAGATCAGTGAGACCAGTGAGATCAGTGAGACCAGTGAGATCAGTGAGACCAGTGTGACCAGTGAGATCAACGAGATCAGTGAGACCATTGACACCAGTGAGATCAGTGAGACCAGTGACACCAGTGAGACCATTGACACCAGTGAGAACAATGAGACCAGTGAGATCAGTGAGATCAGTGAGACCAGTGAGACCAGTGAGATTAGTGAGACCAGTGTGACCAGTGAGATCAAGGAGATCAGTGAGACCAGTGAGATCAGTGAGACCATTGACACCAGTGAGATCAGTGAGACCAGTGAGATGAGTGAGACCATTGACACCAGTGAGATCAGTGAGACCAGTGAGATGAGTGAGACCATTGACACCAGTGAGATCAGTGAGACCAGTGAGATCAGTGAGACCATTGACACCAGTGAGATCAGTGAGACCAGTGAGATGAGTGAGACCATTGACACCAGTGAGATCAGTGAGACCAGTGAGATCAGTGCGACCAGTGTGACCAGTGTGACCAGTGAGATCAACGAGATCAGTGTGACCAGTGAGATCAACGAGATCAGTGAGACCAGTGAGATCAGTGAGACCATTGACACCAGTGAGATCAATGAGACCATTGACACCAGTGAGATCAATGAGACCATTGACACCAGTGAGATCAGTGAGACCAGTGAGATCAGTGCGACCAGTGTGACCAGTGACACCAGTAACACCAGTAACACCAGTGAGACCAATGAGATCAGTGAGACCAGTGAGATCAGTGAGATCAGTGAGACCAGTGTGACCAATGAGATCAGTGAGACCAGTGAGATCAGTGAGATCAGTGAGACCAGTGTGACCAGTGAGATCAACGAGATCAGTGTGACCAGTGAGATCAGTGACACCAGTAACACCAGTGAGACCAATGAGATCAGTGAGACCAGTGAGATCAGTGAGACCAGTGAGATCAGTGAGACCAGTGTGACCAGTGAGATCAACGAGATCAGTGTGACCAGTGAGATCAAAAAGATCAGTGAGACCATTGACACCAGTGAGATCAGTGAGACCAGTGACACCAGTGAGACCATTGACACCAGTGAGAAAAATGAGACCAGTGAGATCAGTGAGATCAGTGAGACCAGTGAGACCAGTGAGATCAGTGAGACCAGTGTGACCAGTGAGATCAAGGAGATCAGTGAGACCAGTGAGATCAGTGAGACCATTGACACCAGTGAGATCAGTGAGACCAGTGAGATGAGTGAGACCATTGACACCAGTGAGATCAGTGAGACCAGTGAGATGAGTGAGACCATTGACACCAGTGAGATCAGTGAGACCAGTGAGATCAGTGAGACCATTGACACCAGTGAGATCAGTGAGACCAGTGAGATGAGTGAGACCATTGACACCAGTGAGATCAGTGAGACCAGTGAGATCAGTGCGACCAGTGTGACCAGTGAGATCAGTGAGATCAGTGAGATCAGTGACACCAGTGAGATCAGTGACACCTGTGAGACCAGTGAGACCAGTGAGATCAGTGAGACCAGTGAGACCAGTGTGACCAGTGAGACCAGTGTGACCAGTGAGACCAGTGAGATCAGTGAGATCAGTGAGACCAGTGAGACCAGTGAGATCAGTGAGATCAGTGAGACCAGTGACACCAGTGAGACCAGTGAGACCAGTGAGATCAGTGAGATCAGTGAGATCAGTGACACCAGTGAGATCAGTGAGACCAGTGAGATCAGTGACACCAGTGAGACCAGTGAGACCAGTGAGATCAGTGACACCAGTGACACCAGTGAGACCAGTGAGATCAGTGAGATCAGTGAGACCAGTGAGATCAATGAGACCATTGACACCAGTGAGATCAGTGAGACCAGTGAGAACAGTGAGAACAGTGAGATCAGTGAGATCAGTGACACCAGTGACACCAGTGAGATCAGTGAGACCAGTGAGATCAATGAGACCATTGACACCAGTGAGATCAGTGAGATCAGTGAGATCAGTGACACCAGTGAGATCAGTGAGATCAGTGACACCAGTGACACCAGTGAGATCAGTGAGACCATTGACACCAGTGAGATCAGTGAGATCAGTCAGACCAGTGAGACCATTGACACCAGTGAGATCAGTGACACCAGTGACACCAGTGAGACCAGTGACACCAGTGACACCAGTGAGATCAGTGACACCAGTGACACCAGTGAGATCAGTGAGACCATTGACACCAGTGAGATCAGTGACACCAGTGACACCAGTGAGACCAGTGAGATCAGTGAGATCAGTGAGACCAGTGTGACCAGTGAGACCAGTGACACCAGTGAGATCAGTGACACCAGTGACACCAGTGAGATCAGTGAGACCATTGACACCAGTGAGATCAGTGACACCAGTGACACCAGTGAGACCAGTGAGATCAGTGAGATCAGTGAGACCAGTGTGACCAGTGAGACCAGTGACACCAGTGACACCAGTGAGCCCAGTGTGACCAGTGACACCAGTGACACCAGTGAGACCAGTGTGACCAGTGACACCAGTGAGCCCAGTGTTACCAGTGACACCAGTGAGATCAGTGAGACCATTGACACCAGTGAGATCAGTGAGATCAGTGAGATCAGTGAGATCAGTGAGACCAGTGAGATCAGTGACACCAGTGAGATCAGTGAGACCATTGACACCAGTGAGATCAATGACACCAGTGAGACCAGTGAGACCAGTGAGATCAGTGACACCAGTGACACCAGTGAGATCAGTGAGATCAGTGAGATCAGTGAGATCAGTGACACCAGTGACACCAGTGTGACCAGTGAGACCAGTGACAGCAGTGACACCAGTGAGCCCAGTGTGACCAGTGAGATCAGTGACACCAGTGACACCAGTGTGACCAGTGAGACCAGTGACACCAGTGACACCAGTGAGCCCAGTGTGACCAGTGACACCAGTGAGACCAGTGAGACCAGTGAGACCAGTGAGATCAGTGACACCAGTGACACCAGTGTGACCAGTGAGACCAGTGACACCAGTGAGCCCAGTGTGACCAGTGAGATCAGTGACACCAGTGACACCAGTGTGACCAGTGAGATCAGTGACACCAGTGACACCAGTGAGCCCAGTGTGACCAGTGACACCAGTGAGACCAGTGAGACCAGTGAGACCAGTGAGATCAGTGTTCAGCGTTGGTCTGGAAGGGTCCAAGCACGAATCCTGTCTAAAAGGCTCCACTAGAGGTTCACTGGTGCTCCAGTGAAGCTCCCTCGGAGCTCCAGCGGAGTACTTTGAGGTTTTTGAGACCTCACCACTTCATCATACTTCCACCCAGAGACACCATTCAAGCGTTACATTAATCACATCACTTTGGCCTACAGCCATTTTCATGTTGTTTACAGTCTTTGAGAAATAGCAGTTTAAATTTCATGATTTTTCAAAAACCTCGAAGGTCACAGCTTCACTCTAGCTGATGGTGTCATCCACAGGCAGAGGAATAATCTTTAAAATTGTGTTTCAAACCTCTTTATCGTCTACACCTTCCACGCACTGTCCTTAAATGAGATATTTAATAAAAGATATTTCTGTTGGCTTTCAGACAATATGACTTTTGAGACAATGTGACTTTTAGTTTTTCTGTGAAATCATCCTAGAGCCTGGAGAGCTGATTTTCTTTTATTTTGATTGGGACACAGATGAACTTTGTTCTCTCTAACTTGCTCTAAATCCCAAATAATAACGGCTGCCGTCATAAAAATGACACCACTGCGTTCAGGAGAAACGTCTGAGTTCTGTTGATCCGCCTTAACGTTTGGAAAACGTGACGCTTAGTTCGGAGCGCTGACGTCGCTGAGCGACTCCCGCCGACTGCAGCCGACTGCCGCAGCGGCGAGGGCAGCAAGTCAGACTAATACAGACTTGAATGATCACATGGTCTCTTGTAGCAGACTGCTTCTCTTCCTCTCTTCCACTCCTCTTCCTCTCTTCAACTCCTCTTCTTCTCTTCAACTCCTCTTCCTGTCTTCCACTCCTCTTCTTCTCTTCAACTCCTCTTCCTCTCTTCCTCTCTTCAACTCCTCTTCCTCTCTTCCACTCCTCTTCCTCTCTTCAACTCCTCTTCCTCTCTTCCACTCCTCTTCCTCTTTTCAACTCCTCTTCCTCTCTTCCTTTTTCAACTTCTCTTCCTCTCTTCAACTCCTTCTTTTCTTCCTCTCCTCTTCCTCTCTTCATCTTTTCAACTTCTCTTCCTCTCTTCAACTCCTCTTCCTCTCTTCAACTCCTCTTCCTCTCTTCCACTCCTCTTCCTCTCTTCCACTCCTCTTCCTCTCTTCATCTTTTCTTCCTCTCTTCCACTTCTCTTCCTCTCTTCAACTCGTTTGACCTGACTTTGGTCATTTCTTTCCTTCTTCTTCAGAACTTCTGCCCCCCATATCAGTTTGGAGAGATTTGATCAGAATGAAGGCATCCTGGAGGGCTGGAATGAGCCAATAACTGGGTTCGTTGTGGTGACGGAGGTCCGGTGGGCTCCACCAGATGTCAGCCTGACTCTTTCAGCACATTCACCCACTTTTGGATCAGCTGGATGGGCCGCCATCCTCTCGTACGGCCCCTTTCCACGAGCTTGGCTCAGTTTTTGGGATCTGTGAAGCTGACCTGCATTGTCTTACATTTATTTTGATCAAATCTGTCAAAATGTCCTCATTTCAGATGTCGGTATCTGAACTGAGCGCTGCTGGAGCGGCGTGTTTCACTGGCAGCCTGAAGGTTGCGGGCTGAGAAGACGTTGAGCGTTAACTGTGTACTCGCTTCTCCAGAAAGAAGCATTTTCTTCAGAATGAGCGGCTCTGGTGTCAGGTTTCCTAGACGGTCAGAAGAGTTCAGCGCACAAACCGGCATGTTGGCATTCATGAGTAGCGTGACAGCTACGACGGCGGCGTGTCCCAGTGACAGCGGAGCTCTGGGGAGGTCGTGTGGGTTGGAAATCCACAGTTTGTTTTCACGGTTTGGAGAAAAACAACACACGCCACAGATAACGACATTCTTCTCAGAACAGCAGCCTCAACTGTTAACTTCAGTAGAAATCCTGGATGTTTTGACAGTTTTCTGCTCTGGGGCCTTCAGGTGTCTGTTCACACAAGACTAACAAGGAAACGCAGTGATCCTAGAGAAGCAAACGCTGCAGCGCATTCATCGGAAAAAAATATAAAACCAGACTGTTTGGAGTTCAACGTCCTACAGCGAGAAACATTATTAAAAAACAAAGTCAATACACTTGTCAAACGTATTCAGGGGTGGACATCCCAGCAAATTTATCCCAAGAAAGCACAACTGAGGTTCACAAAACTGCATCTGAACAAACCAGCAGACTTCTGGAACAACGTCCTCTGGGTGATGAGACCAAAGTGGAGACGTTTGGTCTTCATGTCCGGAACCATGTTTGGAGGAAACCAAACAGCAGAAACAAACATAAATAAGGAGTGTTGTTTTAGGCATAAACCTGACATAAACCTGTTGAAGGGCTGGCACGACCTCGATTTTATAGGATCCAGAGCTTCGGCTGAAGATTACAACAAATATTCCTAGTTTTGGTGGGATGTGTTAGGGGCTAAAGAGTCCACGAGACTCGATGAATGTGGTTCATACCCACTGTCAAGAGGAAGGCTGATGCTTTTGGGACCTTGACACCAATGAGCTGAAGTCAAAGACCAAAGTCCAGACCTTAACTTGACTGAAACTTTCTAGTGGAACCATAAGGACTTTTTCAAAAACCTCAATGAACTGAAGCATCATTGTGAAGAACAATGAACCGGAATTCCTCCACGATTATGAGACAGTGATGAAGTCAGACAGGAAACATCTACTGAGTTATTGCTACTAAAAGTTGATCTGCAAACTCTTGATTCATGTGACACACACACGCACACACACACACACGCATGCACACACACGCATGCACACACACACATCTGTGTGTATAAACTTCCTTCCAACATCAGCCGACAGAGGGCGCTGCAGCCCGTAATTTTGAGACCATCCCAGCCGGCGTCTGACATTACAACCATCTCATGCAGTGTCACTGTTAAATTTACTAAATGAATTAAATAATCACACTTAAACTCCGTTTTATGTATTCCAAAATAATAATAAAAAATGACGGTATTGTGTATTTTATGGTTGATAGACGAGTCTGTTTCATATGTGACAGACGCAGCCTGCAGCTTCATGCACAGCTCCGTCTGACTTCATGAGGTTTACGACTTGGATGTTATCATTCGTGACTCTGACTTCCCCGAGGACCATCACAGAGATAAAACCCATCTGAGCTCATAAATGTGCCACTTCATCAAACGACAACACGGCAGCGGTCATCAGAGCAGTGCCTCTCAAACTGTTGAAAATAACTTTAGATACCCTAATTGAGCTTATTTGACTCAATTCTGGCAATTGTGCGTTTTTCAGAGGGTCTGTTATCGTCCGGAGGAGGCATTATGGCAAGCCACCAGAGTCAGAAAACATTATTTAATAACATGTTCTCAATTGCTAGCCACAGGGATAAAAACAAACAAACAAACCAACAAACAAACAAAAGCCATTTCGGAATAGCAACGTGCTTCAAACGAATGAAATCTTTAAATCCAAATTGTTTATCCTCCATTATTATTCCAACATGCATTGCTAAAACCGACCTAAAATCCCGTTTGAAACCTCCGTGGGTTTTCCATATTCCGAAGTTTTAGTCTGTCTCGGCTCTCGGCTCAGCGGCCGTGGGCTGAATCTGAGCCTCTGTGCGTGCGTGTGCGCCGCCCCCTCGCTCCTCGCTCAAGTATAAAGGCGCACTTTGACAGCTCGGAGGTTACTGAGCAGCAGGAATCAGCCCGACAACCTGCAGCTGACGCTCCCCTCCGTGGAAACTTAGTCAGAAAAGTGTCAGCAGGCTCTGAAGGTGTCCGCCCAGCGCGTGTTCAGAGGACTCCTCCACCTCCTCCAGCCTGAATTCCCGGAGCTCCTCGCCATGCACGCCCGGGTTTAGACTCTCCATGGAGCTCTCGAACCTATACGAGGTGGCTCCCCGGCCCCTGATGAGCCTGACCCACGGCCAGCAGCCCTCCTCCGGCTACAGAGACCCGTCAGACTTCGGCGGGGAGATCGGAGACAACGAGACCTCCATCGACCTGAGCGCCTACATCGACCCGGCGGCCTTCAACGACGACTTCCTGGCCGACCTGTTCCACCACTCCTCGCGCCAGGACAAGCTCAAGATCATGAACGGGGAGTACGAGCAGGGGCCGTGCGGCCCGGGGCCGCAGCAGCTCTACATGCCCGGCTACATGGAGTCCAAGCTGGAGCCACTCTACGAGCACGCCCCACCGCGCATCCGCCCGGTGGCCATCAAGCAGGAGCCGCGGGACGACGAGGACCTGAGCGCTGGCGTGCCCCCCGCCTACCACCACCCGCACGCGCAGCAGTACCCCCAGCAGCAGCCACAGCAGATGCCACACCTGCAGTACCAGATCGCGCACTGCGCTCAGACCACCGTGCACCTCCAGCCGGGCCACCCGACTCCTCCGCCGACGCCGGTGCCCAGCCCGCACCAGCACCACCCGCACCAGCACCCGCACCAGCAGCAGCGGGGGGGGCGGGAAGCCCAAGAAACATGTCGACAAGAACAGCGCGGAGTACCGGCTGAGGCGCGAGCGCAACAACGTGGCCGTGCGCAAGAGCCGCGACAAGGCCAAGATGCGCAACATGGAGACTCAGCAGAAGGTGGTGGAGCTGACGTCCGACAACGAGCGGCTGCGGCGGCGCGTAGAGCACCTGACTCGCGAGCTGGACACGCTGCGGGGCATCTTCAGGCAGCTGCCGGACGGATCCTTCAAACCCAGCTGAGACCCGGTCCCGGACCCGGAGGAGACCCTGCTGCCGCTGCTGGATTTACGCTCAGACTTAAAGGATTCACCCACGAACTCTGGTTGTCTGACGATCCCGCTGCACAAACTGGACCTGGGGACTCCTCCCGCCATCATCTCACTTGACTGAACTTGAAACCTGTCAGACTGACGCACAGGACGCGCACGCGACGCGCGAGCCTTAAGGAGCATTTTAAGCTGATGTGGCCGCAGATGGACCTCTGCTCCGTGCCTTATTCTCGTGCTGGATTTGAGCGCGGCCACACTCAGATCACACATCAGTGCAGCTAAAGGAAGGGGTTTTGGTGCACGCGCACAGGCCAGCCTATTGTGCACGCGCTTCCTGGACAATTCTGTTTTATACACTTCTTCACAGACGAACTGCATTTTTGAGCTTTGAGCTTGCATGAACTGTGTGTGCGTGTGTGTGTGCGTGTGTGCGTGCGTGTGTGTGTGTGTCTGTCTGGTGACCGTGCTGCTGCGGGTCTCCATCCTCTGAGCAGGTGCAGGGCTGCTGCTCTGAGAGCCTTTAAAGGAGGAATAATAATGCAGTTTTCATCAAAAAAGTCACCTTTTTTTGGACATTTATTTGCTGTAACAGATAAAAGAAAAATCTGAAATATTTTGAATTGCGACACAAAAACCTCAGCCAGCTGAGACAACGGCAGGCCCAGCTTCCTCTTGGTGCCCTAAAACTTGCAGATGTGGTTCTTGGTCCAGCCCAACTGCTCATTAAAAAAGGCCAAAGTCAAACTAAAAAACCCAGACTGGAACTGAAGCCTGTGGTACCGGCCTCCCGATCGCCCGGCGTCCCGTCCTGAGGGCCGAAGCGATGCTCTCGTATGCACTATTATCTGACACATGATGGGTACTGATCTGGACTGAAACCAAACAGTTTTCTGATTCTGTGAGAAACGAATGTGAACAGGGTTTCTATGCAACGCGGCTCTTCCTCTTCCTCGCCACCCAGTCAGGGTCACATGGTGCCTTCTGATCCGCCCAGATGATCTTTGACCCTCAGTTGGGAATCCTTCACAGACCGGTGTCAGTGAGGAAGGAGGAAGCACTTTTTTGTTGTTTGTTTCACAGCTCAACTGTAAAATCAGCCGATGTATAATATATATATGTATAATATAATATTATATATATATATATATATATATATATATATATATATATATATATATATATATATATATAGATATATATATATATATATATATATATATATATATATCTAATATATATATGAAATACCAAAAAATCTGAAGTATTGTAATAAAATAACTTTGTTTTTAACAATCATGTTGTTGCTTTGGATTTCTTTCCTCCATGCAGACACTAGACATTTCAGCACCGGTTAGCACCTTAGACAATCAAAAATATCTGACTTTTTAAACAAAAATCAAAAATAAATGAATAAAAATCTGTGGGCAATCCTTAGTATCCCCCATCATTAAGGATCTGCAGCAGCAGGAACTCAGTAGATGTTTCCTGTCGGACTCCTTCAGTGTCTCGTGGTTCTGCAGGAATTCTGGTCCGCTCTTCTGTCCAATGTTGCTTCGTTTCATTGAGGTTTCTGAACATTCACTTCTACACAGCCCTCTGAAGGTCCCACCAAAACATCTCCTCCAGGTTCAGGTCTGGACTTTGGCCAGGTCATTCCAGAACCTTGATTCTTTTATCTCTCATCCATTCTAAGTTTTTTAACCCCCAAATCATGACCCCTCCACCACCGTGCTTCACAGTGGGTCTGAAGTGTTTTCTGCTGAAATGCTGAGTTTGGTTTTCTCCAAACATGGGTTCTGGACATTAAGACCAAACATCTCCAAAGTGGTCTTATGTTTCCAGAGGGACGTTGTTCCAGAGGTCTGCTGGTTTGTTCAGATGCAGGTTTGTGAACCTCAGTTTGATTCCATGATCTTTCTAGAAAAATGAGCTTGTGTCTAGGAAACGCTTCCCAACCCAACGTGTCATGGACATCACTGTTAAGCATGCTCACTGAGATCTGTACAAACTAATCCCAGATAACAGAAACGATTGGCCCAGTTTGGCCTGGACTGACTGTCTTAACTCTGCATCATATCACTCACCAGCATCGTAAACATCTGAGCTAACAGCACTGCAGCTCTTGGGTTTTTGAATCTCTCTGACAGTCGTACGGTCTTATTGTAGCATAAATGTGGTGGGACGTCTACCCCTGGAAGATTGACATCTGTCTACAATGCTTTCCACATATCTCACTGCAGAATTTGGAACTTCAAATAGTTTGGAAATGGTTTTACTTTTCAGGAACAGTTACTTCTCTAGGATCATTGCTGATGTCCTTCCTTCTCGGTATTGTGTGAATGTTTTGGCAAACTTCCAAAACATTTGCTTTAACAGGCAGCACAACTGCTGATGGTCAGTTCATCAGGGGCCAGTGATTAGAAGCAATTCTCAAATGCTAAGTAAGCAGGACGGGGTTTTCTCCGTTTGGTTTCCTGTCGTCTTAAATACATAAAGGTGTGAAATGTCGTTGTTCATCTGAGGTTGTATTTGTAATAGTATATATATGTATATGGCTGCAGCAGATTTCAGAGGACACGAGGACAGAATGAACTGTCGTTCTTGATAAAGATTTCACACATAAACACGATGAAACTGATGCCAAAGAGTTTAGGAATCAGTAAAATCACTGCAGCAGAGAAGTGCTGGAAATGTCCCACCAACCTCCACGTTACAGGTGAAATCAGCTCAGAACCCAGATCCCTCTTTAGGTCTGTTTTTTTTTTTAGTCAGAACAGAAATGGAGAATACAAACCTCATGTTGGGAGGCTACAGTCCCCGTACAGCCAGCCCAGGTTCAGGTCCTGACAACCTGCTGCAAGTCCTCCTCTCTACTTTCACGAAAAGTCACTAAAACGACACAATTTTTAAAAATTGGACCCTATCATGGGTCTTCAGGAGACTGATGTAAAGCAGTTAATCATCAGCGTAGCCGGAATGCTTCCAGATGACATCACGGAGGGTCAGCGCCACTGTGTGCTGACCCTCCGTGATGTCATCATATATATGTGTCTGCAGGTGTCTGCAGGTTCCCTGGTGTTTGTCCATACGGACTCTGAGTGGGATCTACTATGACATTGGACCATTTCAGGCGCGAGACCACTCTGTATCCAGATGTGGCTCACATACACATGCACATGCACATGCACATGCACGTGCACATGCACGTGCACGTGCTGGCTCTGCAACCCGCAGCAAAATGTATGTTAGCTTGCTAGTTTCATTTTACTAGCTAGATGAATCATCTTCTCAGATGTGACTGCAGGCTCGAGAACTGAGGTGAAGCAATGTTAAGTAGAGACCCTCATACGAGCCTTGTGGTACTCCTCGGGTACTACAATCCATATTCCCATAGTCATGGTCCAGTACAAAATGTCTTCAAGTCTAGAGATGTCTCCTCTGGACAAGATTAACCTTTGACTTCTCTTTTTGGGTCCAGACGACCAGGATTCTTGGTAAAGATGGAGATAAAAGTGGTTTGGTAACAGAATCTTTTGCTTTTCTTCTTGCTGGCTGCAGACGTTTTCTGACTCAACCACTGACTTCCCCCATCAATGAGCCTCCAGGAATTCAACCAATCAGAAAGCACTTCAGTAAAATCCGATTGTTTTCAGGAGGTGCCTCTCCTTCAGAAATATTTCCTGGATTTTGGAGTAAGTCTGGGTGCAAAGCTGTTCCACAGGTACCAGAGATCAGAATCAGATAGCTGAAAAAAAGCAGAACAAAGTCACTTTAAGAACTTGTTAAGATTTGTCTGCGGTTTACTACAAAAATATTAACTGTTACAACATGCAGCATCGACTCCCAACAGCAGATTCCCGAAAATTCCAGTGTAGTCATAGAAAAAAGTGATGAGAGCATCAATCAGAGGAGGGAAAAAATGGATTCTTGGTGATTTTGTGCTGAAAAAGAAAGAAAACATGTGTTTGAAATAAAAGATGAAGGCCAAAATTGTGAGCTGAGAGCTGATCCAGATCATCAACACCAGAGGACTGGAGTAGGTCAGGGGTCCAACATAAAACTAGACCGTCAGAGGTTGGCCTGGGGATGCAGATCTGAGATCTGTGAGAGGAAGAATGGGAAATTCATCATGATGATGAAATCAGCGGCCACAGTTCTGCTGATGGACAGGCAACGTGTCCAGGTGTGTCCAGCCGGTGGCTGCTCCACCTGAGCCCCCGACTACACCTCAGCCTAGTGATGGATGGTTATGGTGGTCCGGCCGAGCCAGCGCGAGCATCAGGGATGTGGTATTGGCATCAGCTGTTTGATGTAGCCGGAGACGTTTTTCTTCATCTTTATTCTCCTTATCTGCATTAAATTAAAACCATTTTGGAAAAGTAAAACTATGTTTGCTCAGAAATTTAATGTAGACGATGAGAAAATCGTGAACTATTGTGGGTTCACGCTGTCTGTAACAAAACAGGGAAAGTAAGTGGAAGCATCGCTGCATCGCTGCATCGTTCCTCCTCTTCTGCTGTGGGTCATAGATGACCGGACATGCTCGCCCTGAAACAGACCGAGGATTTAAAACCAGCTGAACAGAGCTGGAAAACTCCAGCCAGAACCCTGCAGATCCATAATGTATTTATACGAGTTCAAGCTGCAGCCAGCAGCGTGAAAAAGAGCAAACCGACAGCACGAATAAACATAATGAATGGCAGCTGATCCCTGACAGCAGCTGTATTAGAAACAGGTGAGAGGCTCTAGGCGGCGGCTGCAGAGGTCCTGCTCAGCCTGGGAAACCAGAAAACCTACACCAAGGCGGGGAGGAGGAGGAGGAAGGTGATGAAGAGGAGCAGAGCAGCAGGTTGATGGGAAGAAACAAGCAGCTGGCAGAGCGTCCGATGACTTCCACATGTTCCTGAAATACGACTGATTCAACGTGAAATATGTGCTCCGAAACATGCACACTGTGAATGCATCATCCTGACAGGATAACAGGGCGGACGGGAATGCTGACAGGGTGGATCCAGAGTGCATGAGGGGAGGAAGAGTCCTCAAGAAGTTTGAGGATAACTAAAGAATTGTACAAATGTAAACAGATCGATGGAAAAATAGAGGTGGGATGTTGAGGCGGGGAATCCTCAGTACCCACTTCCACAGGATTTAGAAGTGGCAGCCAGCAGCTGCTGTTCATCACTTCTCCATAAACTGACCATCAGCGAGCGTGCAGAACTCAATAAAAGCTGCTGGTCTGGAGCATTCAGTGTGCTAACACAATGCCAAGAGGGAAAGAAATCAGCAACGATTCCAGAGAAACAAATGTTGCTGTGCATTCATCTAGAAATGATGGAGAAATTTAAGAACGTTATTTGGAGATAAATGTCCTACAGTGAGAAAGATTATTCACAGTTGTCCATCTTCCCCACAAATTTACCACAAGAAATTCAAAATCTGACCCCCAAAGCCACATCTCAGAGCCTACTGGCCTCACTGAGCATGTTAGCTGTTCAAATAATCATATTATGTGCATTTTAAAGCCACATTATTTCATTCTTTGGTACCTCGACCACCCATCTTAACTCCAAAAAGATTTTTTTCTGTCTGGCAATAACAAGCAGAGACACGCCCAGAAGGTGAGAGGATTCTGCCCCAGGTTAACATCGGCACAACTAGAGTTGGCACTGTGAAGTGTCTTCTGACCGGGCAGCTACCTGGAGACCACATGACCTCGTTAGAGGTTCGTCCTCGCTCTGACCCAAGACAGAGGCAGTGATGTCGTTACATTTGTCCATTTGAGCCAAAAAACACACAGAAGCAGAATACGAGCGCCTTAAAGTCCACGACAGCACGTGTAGAAGAAGACTGAACCAGGGGAAAACCTCTTCTGTCTGGATGGAGGCACGACTGAGGTTCACAAACCTGCATCTGACCAAACCGGCAGACGAATCCAAAGCCAGCGACAGAATCTGAGCTGGAACACGGCGGCGGAGGCTTGATGATGTGGGGACCACCAACTCCTCTGCACACCAGCGTCTTCCTGAGGCAGATGTGAGGACTTCTGTCTGACCGATGAAGCTCATTTTGATGGTTTATTACCGTCAATGAGCTGAGTTTCACCAAAACCCCAGAGTGGTCCTGACTGGGCGGTGCTACGATAAGCAAAGTCTCACAATACTTCTGAGAGCTGATGGAAACAGAGTCACATGGTCTCCACTCTCCAGGATGAGTATTTGCTCTTGCACCATTTTCATTTTATTTTTTGTACAACTTGAGAAATGACAAAAGCCTTTTTTTGGCTCAGTCTCCATCAGAAATCCAGGTTTAAATAATTCAGGATCAGGACTGATCCCCGCTGACTCCGAGGTTAAAGCCAAGGAAAGTAAAAGTAAAAGTTAACGTGCAGGGAAGCAAACGAAAACGGCTAAAAGAACGAGAGAAGCCTTGAAACGAATCATGGAAATGTTATCGTAAATAAAACGGCATGTGGTCACCTGCACGTCACCCGAGACTCAAACCACGTCTCCAGGACAGAGAAGTGGCTTCCTGATTGTTCATGTTCTCCCTCTCTTGAGCTATTCTGTCCTTCCTCGTCCACTTCCTGTCTTCCTGTCTCTGAGAGGCAGGTATGACTCAGGTCTGAGGAAGGCTTAGCGGATCGTCCGCTATCACAGCTTCACAGCGTGGTTTTGGCCGCAGATGTTCCCTAGTGAGCAGAAACACGCCGGGTTTTTATTTGGATCCTGGATCTTTGGTGAGATGTTGGCCGGTGTCTCCTGCGGATGGAAGACATTAGCCTGTTAGCGGCTGGAACCTCGCCTCCTCTCATGCTCTCTGTCCTGTTTTATCTCCGTTTCACATCCAGAAACCTTTTTTCTTTCTTCTGGCCTCCCTGCTGCGGTCGAGTCCAGAACCGGTGTTAATAATCCTCCCACATGGGCCGGAGAGCTCGTCTTTGGTCCAGGCTTGGTGTTGACAGATCTCCGTCCTCTTCATGGTCAGGATGGAACTGAATGAGGTCAGAGTTGATCATTAAGTTAAAGACTGAAATTCACTTCCCTTCTCTGTGTTTTCACATGTGAATTAAGGCGAACTGAAGCAAACTGAAGCGGGCTGAAGAGTACTGAAGAGGACTGAATTGGACTGAAGTGGGCTGAAGTGGACTGAAGAAGACTGAGGAAGACTGAAGTGAACTGAAGCGGGCTGAAGTGGGCTGAAATGGGCTGAAGCGGCCAAAGCATACTGAAGTGGGCTGAAACAGACTGAATTGGACTAAAGTGGACTGAAGAGGACTGAAGAGGACTGAAGAGGACTGAAGCAAACTGAAGCGGGCTGAAGCGGCCAAAGCGGGCTGAAGAGGACTGAAGTGGGCTGAAACAGACTGAATTGGACTAAAGTGGACTGAAGAGGACTGAAGAGGACTGAAGCGAACTGAAGCGGGCTGAAGCGGCCAAAGCAGGCTGAAGAGGACTGAGACAAACTGAAGTGGACTAAAACAGACTGAATTGAACTGAATTGAACTGAAGTGGCTGAACTGGGCTGAGGCGACCAAAGGAGGCTGAAGCGGGCTGAAGAGGACTGTGTGTATGTATATATATCTGTATTAGAGGTAAGATCGGGCCTAAAAAATTCAGCCCGACCCGACCCAGGCCCGCGGGTATTTAAGCCCGACCCAGCCCGAGCCGGAAGTAAACCCGAAATTTTCATATTTTATTTGTTGGGTTTCGGGAGGAGGAGGTGATTTATGCTAACAAATTAAAGCCTTTTGTAACGAAATCTAAGTTTAACAAGAGTGGATAAACATTTACATCATTAAGGTTTAAATGCCGGTCTTTTTGCTCTCGTATGAAAGCAAAGCGCCACATTTACGACATCCAGTGACGCCAACGCAAGTTTCTGGAGCATTTTACATTATCAAGTTGAAGCTTTTCCACACCTCACTCTTCCCGGTGTGTGTTTACCGTTTAAGTTCCCCTGTCTTTAGTTTATCCTCGACTTCTTGCTGCTCCATAATCAGGGATACCGAGTCAAAATAGATGCGGCGTTCACGTGCGCACAGCTCTGGCTCTGCGCTCGTATAGTAGTTAAACAGCAATTACCTTACAGCGTCTTCTCTGTTTTATCCAAATTAGTTATTTTATAACAAGTATTCATTAGTTTAGTATCCATATTCCACACATCGTTTTAGTATACATTTTTACAAACATATATTTATTAAAAAAAAGTCAGCGAGATAGAAGCCCGACCCGACCCGACCCGAACGTAATGAATGACATTTAGGCCCGACCCGGCCCGAAATTCGGGTCGGGTCGGGCCGGGCGGGCTCGGGCTCGGGCTCGGGCTTAAGATCTTACCTCTAATCTGTATGCAGGCGTACATATGTGTAATATATATATATCTATAATATATATAATATATATATATATATATGTATGTATGTATGTATGTATGTATGTATCTACATACATACATACATAATATAATATATATATATGTATGTATGTATATACATACATACATATATATATATATATATGGATGTATGTATATACATACATACAGTATATATATATATATATATATATATATATATATATAATCTATATATATATATATATATATATATATATATATGTATGGTATGTATGTATGTAGTATGTATATATTGTAATTGTATATAGACATACATACATACATACATACATATATGTTGTATATACAACATACATACATACATACATATATATATATATATATATATATATATATATATATATATATATATATATATATATATATATATATATATATATATATATATATATATATATATATATATATATATATATATATATATATATATATCTGCAGCAATTCATTTTTGTCAAACACGCACACGTACTGAGATTTCATTTTGAATGTTGCAAGGTTGCACTCAAACTGGCCCCACCTCAACTCACCCACCAGCAGCATCTGCATTTAGACTGTGGAGCTGCAGCGGTTTATCGCTACCACGGATAGAAGAAGAACAAACACTTTCAACGCTCACACTCGCTGTGAGCAGTTATGAATCGTATTTTTCCTTTAACTGCACGTTGTCATGTGGGTGAACTGATTCCGCCCAACCCCAGATAATCCAAAAGTGGACAAATAGGTGGAGTAAACAGAGCGGGATGTTGCATGAACAACGCCAACTTTATGTCAAGCACTAGTTGATGTTTCATATTTTGCTACTCTATCATCCCAACTGATATGACTTCATCCTAATTTCAGATGTCACTACTAAGAGAACCTCTGAAACAAGAGCTGTGGAGGCTGAAACGAGTAGTAACAGAGCTGTGCTGGGACCCGAGTTCATTCAGTCGCCCCCCAAGAAGCCTGGGGATTAGACATTTGTTAGCAGTCAGCTTGGAAAGCTGCTGACATGATGGGAGGTCCAGGTCAAGAAACTGCTGCAACAGGTAGAAATGCTGCAACAGGTAGAAAACAGGTAGACATGGACTAAAGAGGACTGAAGCTGTCTAATGTGGACTGAAGAGGACTGAAGCTGTCTGATGTGGACTAAAGAGGACTGAAGCTGTCTGACATGGACTGAAGAGGACTGAAGCTGTCTGACATGGACTAAAGAGGACTGAAGCTGTCTAATGTGGACTAAAGAGGACTGAAGCTGTCTAGTGTGGACTGAAGAGGACTGAAGCTGTCTGACATGGACTAAAGAGGACTAAAGCTGTCTAATGTGGACTAAAGGGGACTGAAGCTGTCTAATGTGGATTAAAGGGGACTGAAACTGTCTGACATGGACTAAAGAGGACTGAAGCTGTCTGACATGGACTAAAGAGGACTAAAGCTGTCTAATATGGACTAAAGGGGACTGAAGCTGTATGACATGGACTAAAGAGGACTGAAGCTGTATGATGTGGACTGAAGAGGACTGAAGCTGTCTGATGTGGACTAAAGAGGACTGAAGCTGTCTAATGTGGACTAAAGGGGACTGAAGCTCTCTGACATGGACTAAAGAGGACTGAAGCTGTCTAATGTGGACTAAAGGGGACTGAAGCTGTCTGACATGAACTAAAGAGGACTGAAGCTGTCTAATGTGGACTAAAGGGGACTGAAGCTGTCTGACATGGACTAAAGAGGACTAAAGCGGTATGATATGGACTAAAGAGGACTGAAGCTGTCTGATGTGGACTTAAGAGGACTAAAGCTGTCTAATGTGGACTAACGGGGACTGATGTGGACTAAAGAGGACTGAAGCTGTCTGATGTGGACTTAAGAGGACTGAAGCTGTCTGATGTGGACTAAAGAGGACTGAAGCTGTGTGAAGTGGATTAAAGAAGACTGAAGCTGTATGATCTGGACTAAAGGGGACTGAAGGTATATGATGTGGACTAAAGAGAAGTGACACTGTCTGATTTGGACTAAAGAGGAGTGACGCTGTCTGATGTGGACTAAAGAAGACTGAAGCTGTATGATCTGGACTAAAGAGGACTGAAGCTGTCTAAAGTGGACAAAAGAGGACTAAAGCTGTCTAATATGGACTAAAGGGGACTGAAGGTATATGATGTGGACTAAAGAGGAGTGACACTGTCTGATTTGGACTAAAGAGGACTGAAGCTGTATGATGTGGACTGAAGAGGACTGAAGCTGTATGATCTGGACTAAAGAGGACTGAAGCTGTCTAATGTGGACTAAAGAGGACTAAAGCTGTCTAATATGGACTAAAGGGGACTGAAGCTGTCTGACATGAACTAAAGAGGACTGAAGCTGTATGATGTGGACTGAAGAGGACTGAAGCTGTCTGAAGTGGACTAAAGAGGACTGAAGCTGTCTAATGTGGACTAAAGGGGACTGAAGCTCTCTGACATGGACTAAAGAGGACTGAAGCTGTCTGACATGGACTAAAGAGGACTAAAGCGGTCTAATGTGGACTAAAGGGGACTGAAGCTGTCTGACATGGACTAAAGAGGACTAAAGCGGTCTAATGTGGACTAAAGGGGACTGAAGCTGTCTGACATGGACTAAAGAGGACTGAAGCTGTATGATGTGGACTAAAGAGGACTGAAGCTGTCTGATGCGGACTAAAGTGGATTGAAGCTGTCTGATGTGGACTAAAGAGGACTGCAGCTGTCTGATGTGGACTAAAGAGGAGAGACACTGTCTGATGTGGACTAAAGAGAACTGAAGCTGCCTGATGTGGACTAAAGAAGCATGAAGATGTCTGACGTGGACTAAAGAGGATTGAAGCTGTCTGATGTGGACTAAAGAGGACTGACGCTGTCTAATGTGGACTAAAGAAGCATGAAGATGTCTGACGTGGACTAAAGAGGACTGAAGCTGTCTGATGTGGACTAAAGAGGAGTGAAGCTGTCTGATGTGGACTAAGGAGGACTGAAGCTGTCTGATGTGGACTAAAGAGGAGTGACACTATCTGATGTGGACTAAAGAAGACTGAAGCTGTATGATCTGGACTAAGGGGACTGAAGCTGTCTGAAGTGGAATAAAGAGGAGTGACACTATCTGATGTGGACTAAAGAAGACTGAAGCTGTATGATCTGGACTAAGGGGACTAAAGCAGTCTGACGTGGACTAAAAAGGACTGAAGCTGTGTGAAGTGGACTAAAGAAGACTGAAGCTGTCTAATCTGGATTAAAGGGGACTGAAGCCATCTGATGTGGATTAAAGAAGCATGAAGATGTCTGACGTGGACTAAAGAGGATTGAAGCTGTCTGATGTGGACTAAAGAGGACTGACGCTGTCTAATGTGGATTAAAGAAGCATGAAGATGTCTGACGTGGACTAAAGAGGATTGAAGCTGTCTGATGTGGACTAAAGAGGACTGACGCTGTCTAATGTGGACTAAAGAAGCATGAAGATGTCTGACGTGGACTAAAGAGGAGTGAAGCTGTCTGATGTGGACTAAAGAGGAGTGACACTATCTGATGTGGACTAAAGAAGACTGAAGCTGTATGATCTGGACTAAGGGGACTAAAGCAGTCTGACGTGGACTAAAAAGGACTGAAGCTGTGTGAAGTGGACTAAAGAAGACTGAAGCTGTCTAATCTGGATTAAAGGGGACTGAAGCCATCTGATGTGGATTAAAGAAGCATGAAGATGTCTGACGTGGACTAAAGAGGATTGAAGCTGTCTGATGTGGACTAAAGAGGACTGAAGCTGTCTGATGTGGACTAAAGAGGAATGACACTGTCTGATGTGGAATAAAGAAGACTGAAGATGTCTAATCTGGACTAAAGGAGACTGAAGCTGTCTAATCTGGATTAAAGGGGACTGAAGCCATCTGATGTGGATTAAAGAAGCATAAAGATGTCTGATGTGGACTAAAGAAGACTGAAGATGTCTGATGTGGACTAAAGGGGACTGAAGCTGTCTGATGTGGACTAAAGGGGGACCACTTCATATTCTTCCATGTTAGTTTGAAGACCACCAGAGGATGGATGTCTCCTCGGAGCTGTAGTCCACTTTGAAGTTTGGGGGCGCGTCTGTAGCATATCTTCTGGTGAGACATACTCCAGCGCAGGTCCGGGAAACAGTCTGGACGTTGCTTTGTCAGGTTTTTGCTGGTCCTGACAAGATTCTCAGACTCTTTTAATGCTGGTCTCAGATCAGTTTACTGGTTTGTAACTTATTTAAATGGGAGGAGGTTTTGGCCTGACTCTGCCCAACATGAAGAGTTTGACCTTGAAGGGACTCCTGGACCAGATGCAGGGCTGTTCAGACTAGAAGAGCCCGTTTCACAGAACAGGTCTGTGATTCCTGAATAAATGTCCTCATTTGCTTTTGGCCGTGTGCAGACGCAGGAGAACATGTGGTTGTTCTCAGATTCCCGTGTTTGCAGTCTCAAAGTGCTTTCGTTTCATTGACATGTTGTGTGGAGAGTGTGTCAGAGGCCCTGTGTCTCTATCTGCTCTGTTTGGATATCCACTTCTTCTGTTTGGCCTGCGTTGAACATTAACCAGCCCTTTTCAGGGACTCCTGACTTGACTTGACTGAAGCCCCGAGGACAGGCACAACTCTCCATGTTTGCTCTTCATCACAGAGGAGACTCGTGTTGTCGGACACGCTCTCTGGAAGCCGGTCCAAGCGGACTTTCACACAGTGTTTGCCCACGGAGGACGCCTACACCACAGTCAGTGCCTAAAAAACACGCTTATCATAAAAACGTGACAAAAAGACAGATACGTCATCAGATGAGCAACACCATATTACTTTTATCACTGTGCCAAAATATAGAAATGAATCCCACAGGACGCTGGAGGAGTGATGGCGTGGGGGGTGTTGCCACATGACTCCCTCCCTCGCAGTGCTGGTCCCAAAGCTGGGTAAGTGTGATCGATGGGTGGTGTCAGATAAAAAGTATATGTCAAATCAAAATACAGAACACCATCAGCTGATGTGGTGACCCCTGAAGCGATAAGCGCAAAGAAGTTGTTATATTTTATTTATTTTTGCCAGCGGTGCTGAAATTTCTGGTTAAATGAACTGAGGACGGGAAATGATCCAAAGCCACTGACCAGAAACACCTGATGCCAACTGTTAAGCACGGCAAAAGAGGGGTGATGGTTTGGGGTGGTTCTGCAGCCACAGGACCTGGACACCTAAAACAATAATTGACCGTGGTTTTGGAATGACCTGGTCAAAGTCCAGAGCTCGACCTGACTGACATGGTGCAGTGGGCGAACCAACCGTTGCAGTTGTACACAAAACCAGCCGGAGATTCCCTGCTTACCGCGGCACCTTCCCCTTCTTGGTCCAGTTATTCTAGTCAGACTTTACAGATTAAATTAAACTGAAAGTCAGGATCTGCGATGGCTGTACTTTCACTCTGAGTTTCAGAGCAGAGGAGGAACTGGTTCTAGTCCCGGGTTTGTGGCT
Organism: Xenentodon cancila; assembly: GCA_014839995.1. NCBI lineage: Eukaryota > Metazoa > Chordata > Actinopteri > Beloniformes > Belonidae > Xenentodon > Xenentodon cancila. Next base: position 34,891,177 of record CM026197.1, read on the forward strand.
TAATATTTTCCCCGCAGAATCTGATCTTCCGTGATACTGCAGTTACTTGCCGTTGATGGAGGGAGGCCCCGCTGTCAGCGTGCAGAGATGAACAAAGAGAGGAGTGGCAATCCTCTGCAGGGAAATATTTCTGCCTGTTTGTTCAGACTCTGAGCGGGAGTCAGCTGGCATTTACTGGCTCAGCGTGAAGAACCAGAGTGAGGTTCTGGTTTCAGATTTACGAGGTGGTCAGTTGATAGTAAAAGCTCCTCCAGCTACAGTCTGAGGGAGGCCTGCTGTAATGCCAAGTCTGCATCGCTCCTCAAAGCGTCTCAAAGTTTACTTAAAACCTTTCTGCCATGTGATTGTCACAGTTTGACGGCTCAGATCTGGACGGCTGGTGTTACTCGTCACTGCTGCACAGAACAAAAAGATCCAAGATTCTGAGAGAGAAGTGGCAGAATACTGAGTACCCCCTTGATTCAACGCTTACTACATCCACTTTTAGCAGCAATAACTTGAAGTAGTCATTTTTTGCATGACAAGAAGGTGTCCAGGCCCTGTGGCTGTAAAACAAGCCCAGACCATTATTCCTCCACCCGTGTGCTTTATAAAAGGCTGTGATGTTACTGCTCAAATGCTGTTTTTTATGTGTTCTCTGAACATGGTAGTGACGTCAAGGCCAAACACCTTGGAACTGGTTTAATTACCCTTTAACAGTTGCTTCTCTAAGATCACTGCTGATGTTGTTCCCACTTGCCGTTGTGTTAAGAAACACCTGACTGCTTGAGACCATCAGACTGTCTAAACATCTGTTTTTATAGAGGTCTGAACATCTGCTGATGTTTGCAGAGGACAGACTAATGATTAGCAACACCAGGATGCAACTTTTAAATCCTATGGCAGCAATAGGAGGGTACTTAGGATTTCCCACGTTTTTTTAATTTTCTTTTCCTTATTGCTTCGTTTTTTTCAAGTTACATTTTGTTGTTCATCTATATGTACATTTTTTCTAATTCCAAGACCCACTACGATCAGATTATTTTTATTGTGTTTTTGCACAAAAAGCTTAACTCTTTACAGGCCATTTAAAGACATCCATCCATCCATCCATCCATCCATCCATCCATCCATCCATCCATCCATCCATCCATCCATCCATCCATCCATCCATCCATCCATCCATCCATCCATCCATCCATCCATCCATCCATCCATCCATCCATCCGGGACCCTCCATCACCCCAGACACTTCATCCAGCTCTTCCAGGGGGACCACGAGGCCTCACCAGGCCAGCCGAGTATCATAGTCTCTCCACCTTGTCCTCGGTCTTCCCCGGGGTCTCCCGGGTGGGATATGCCTAGACCACCTTTCTAGGGAGGAGTCCAGGAAGCATCCTATACAGATTCCCAAGCCAGCTCAGCTGACTCCTCTCAATGTGAAGGAGCAGCAGCTGATCTCTAACGGAGCCCCCAGACACCTCCGGAGGAAACTCTTTCGGCCGCTTGTATTCGTGATCTTGTCCTTTCAGTCAATACCCAAAGTTCATGACCATAGGTGAGGGAGGGAGCAAAGACTGACTGATAAATCGAGAGCTTCGCCTTGCGACTCAACTCCTTCTTCACCACGACGGTGCGGTACACCGACTGCATGACTGTGGATGCTGCACCATCTGTCAATCTCCCGCTCCATCTTTCCCTCACTCTTGAACAAGACCTTGAGATACTTAAACCCCTCCACTTGAGGCAGGATATCTTCACCTATCCGGAGAGGGCAGGCCACCCTTTCCTGGTCGAGAACCGTGGCCTCAGAATTCGAGGTGCTGATTCTCATCCCAGTCACTTCACACTCGGTTCCAAACCACCCCAGCGCACGCTGAAGGTCCTGGCTTGATGAAGCCAACAGGACAACATCATCTGCAAAAAGCAGACACCATGAGGGACACGGTAGAACACCTTCTCCAGGTCCACAAAGCACATTTAAACTGGTTGGGCATACTCCCATAAACCCTCCAGTTCCACAACCAGGATGAAAACCGCATTGTTCCTCCCCAGGAGTATTAAGTACCCACCCCGGAGACTCCAAGACCAACAACTCCAGACTGGTGGAGGTCCAGCCCCTCTCAAGGAGCTGGGTTCCAGAGTCCAAGTTATGCGTGGAGGTGTGCTTGACTATCTCTAGCCAGTACCTCTCAACCACCCGCACAAGCTTTCTGCACACCAACCCTCAACGTCTGTAATTGGTTCCCAGTTTTGGACCATGATCTAAGTGATCACCAGTGAAGCTGCACTTTCACAAACTTCAGCGTTGCATATACTTCAAATCCGGCAGTTGCTCTTTGTTTTGGATCTCTGCTGGGTGCAGACCTTCTTGAAGGGTACGGAAGATTAAAATAATGAAAAAGAAATGAGCAGAATATGGCCACTTTGAGGTGTCATTGTGCAACGCTTTCGACTATCTGCTGGGACAAGCCCAACTTTCACCGGCCAAAGATGCTCTGAGTTGCTTCCTTCATCTTTTATGACATAACAGCAGCCCAGAGGAGACATACCAGACTTTATTTATTTGAATCAGTTGTGTCGGAGCGTCATCTAAAACATGAAGGAGGGTGTGTTACACCAGACCAGGTTGTTTTTATACCCAAGAATTGTTCTTTTGGTTTTTTTTTTCATACAGTATTAATCTATTCAGGATGAAGATGGCTGATGTGTCACCACTTTCTGCTGCTGTGCAATGTGACATCATTCATCTATATATCAGCATCACTACATGGTGTGTTTTCTTGTATGGGAATGACCAGAGTCAGAGTTTGGGGATTGTTGGTGCTGCTGAGCAACAGAAATGTTTCTTTTAACCATAGAAATGATCACAAAAGCAGTAAGAGGGTTTTGTCTGCATCTGATGCACTTCAACGGTTTCCTGTTTACCCACGACAAGTTGCTGCTGTGGAACTGAGAGCTGGAATCTTCACAATCTTCTGGACATCTAAACATGTCAACATCTGCAGCTTCTCCAATAAAAACCCATATCCCTTGTTTGGGATGAACAGCAGATGGCCACATCTGAACGGCTTCATCCTTCAACATGGACATGCAGGAATGTTTTTTGCTCGTCACTTGGAGACTAAAGAAGAACGTCACCCACAGGTTTTTGAAGACAGATTTTGAAGCCTCTTTTTCCTCCTACTGCATGGCTGCTTGCACGTTTCACCCAGTTCCAGTTGCTTGCAGGTTCAATTCAGTTTTATTTAATTGGCGTCTATTACAGCACAAGTCGTCTCCAGGATCTTTCCAGAGACCAGAACATGACCCCGGAGCAATTATTACATAAACAACGGCAGGTAAAAACTTCCCTTTAAGAGGGAAGAAACCTGGACCAGGACCTGGATCATAAGGGGGAAGAAACCTGGACCAGGACCTGGATCATGAGGGGGAAGAAACCTGGACCAGGACCTGGATCATAAGGGGGAAGAAACCTGGACCAGGACCTGGATCATAAGGGGGGACCCTCCTGCCGAAGACCAGCCGGTCAAGATGTCAGCAAGTATCCAACAGACATCCATACAGACAGGTGGAGGCAACACTGGGATGGTCAGAGGTGGAACTGCAGGTCAGCAAGCAGCTCCTGAGGTTCTGGTCTGCAGAACATGCACAGAAGAGGAAAAGAAGGACCAGACAAGCACAAAAAACTACCAGAACAATGGACCACTATTAAGTTTATGGGATATTGTTAATAAATGAGGGTTGAGGTGAAGAAGAGACAGAGAAGGCAAAGAGAAACAGAGGAGGTGAGGGGCACCAGTCAGTGGATCATGTTGGTGTCCCCCTGCAGCAGGTCTACAGCAGCAGATCCAGATGAAGCTGTGTTGAAGACCAGCTGCTCCAGTCTGGTCCTGCAGCTGCAGCTGTGACTACTGGTCCTGATACACTAAAGTTTACACCAACTAGATGTTTTACTGAACACAAACGTTTGAAGTTTGGTTTTAAAGGTGGAGGTGGTGTCAGCCTCCTTCACCCAAACTGGAAGTTGGTTCCATAGTGATGGTTCCTGATAGCAGAAGACCCGTCCTCCAGATCTACATCTGGATCTTCTAGGAACTACGTGTAATCCTGCACTCTGAGAACCGGGAACTTTGTTAGGAACATGAGGAACCATCAGGTCTTGGAGAAAACCAGGAGTTTGGACGTTTAGGACTTTATACACAAGTAATAAAATGCTGAACTGCATTCTGAGTTTTCCGGGGAGCCGATGGAGGGAAGTGAACACTGGAGAGACGTGGTCTCTCTTGTTGGTTCCTGTCAGCACTCGCGCTGCTGCATTTTGGATCAGCTGGAGGCTGTTAAGAGAATTACTTGGACATCCAGCCAACAACACGTTACAGTAATCTAGTCTAGAAGATACGAACGCATGAATTAGTTTTCCAGCATCACTCTGGGAGAGGATGCTCCTGATCTTTGTGATATTACGGAGGTGGAAAAACGCAGTTTTACAAACCTGATTAATCTGCTGTTTAAATGACAAATCCTGATCGAATATAACGCCAAGGTTTCACACAGTTTTACTGGAGGCCATCGCAAGACTAATCCCTTCCTGAGGTGTTTGGACCACAAACAACAACCTCTGTTTTATCAGAATTTAGTAGGAAAACATTAGTGGACGTCCAGTCCTTGATGTCCTTAAGACACCTGAAGTTTGTCTGATGGTTCTGTTTCATCTTCATAGACAGATACAGCTGCGTATCTTCAGCATAACAATGAACATTAATGCCGTGGTTCTGGATAATACTTCCCAAGGGCTGCATGTATAAACTGAACAGGACTGGCCCTAGAACTGAACCCTGCGGGTTAGTCACAGGATCCAGATCGCGGTGGACCCAGGCCCCAGGGGATGGTTGATGAACCACAGGTCCGGATCCAGTCCCTGATGGACCCAGCCTCTGGTGGACAGCTGAGAAACTACTTGTCCGGATCCAGATCCCAGTGGACCCAGACCCTAGTGGATGGCAGAAGACCCGCAGGTCCAGATCTAGACCCCGGTGAACCCAGACCCCAGCGGTTGGTAGAGGAACAGCTGGTCTGGATCCAGACCTTGGTATCAGTAGAGGAATCACCGGTCTGCATCCAGACCCTGATGGACTCAAACCCCAGTGGATGGTAGAGGAACTGCAGTTTTCTTCACTTTTTTGACTGAATCAGACTGATGAGCCAGTTGTCGCCCTTTGATCTACACCTGCCTTGGACAGGTGATCCTGTGTGTTCATATACAGAGATCTGGTTCAGGCCTTTTTCAAGTCATTCATCAAAAAAGGCACACGCTCAGATCGTCTTTGCCAAACAAGCTGCATTTTAGAAACTCTTGTTTGATTAAACTTGTTGTGAATTTGCAAAAGCAAAACTCATCAAAACTAGATCCTGATGCAGAAAATGTTTGCATCAATTTGGACTAACTCCAACTGCTGTTGTTCTCCTGAACTCAACAAACAATCTAAAGCTGCCCTGAACGGGTTTGGAGGTTTACCAGAGCAATCCTGAACTAAACGGGTGAATAAAGGTTTAGTATTTGAACGCAGCTGCAGTCCGGACCCGAATCAGATAACTGCCGCTGCTGCAAGTGTTGCTGCATGCTCACGTCCAGCGTTAATAATTCACAGCGTTATGACCAGCGCCTGGCCCTCGGTCTGCTCCCAGAGCGCTCGGCTCGGCTAGCTGCACAGCTCATTGCAGCTCCCACAGGGCCTCTGGCAGCCGGCCGAGAGTGAAAACACCCAGAGTCCTCCAGGTCTTACTCAGCTCAGAGGAAGAGGAGAAGAAAGTGTGGGAAGAACAGCCAGAGCCGCAGACCGCCAGAGACTCAGCTGTGTTTGCTGATGCCATCTCTGTGTTACCCTGAAAGTGTGTTGGAGATCAAAAGCTGAGTTCTTCCTCTGCCAGGTTTCCACTTCTGTTCACTGCTTTCTTCCTGAGAAAAATGGAAAACCTATTTCTGCTCCAGTTTGACAATTCCTGATGAAAAACCCCCAGCAAGAACCCTCCAGAAACCGAGCTGGAGCCCAGTAGTAAACCAGAACAAACCCACTGTGGACCAACCAAGAACCCACTGGAAACTGGTAAGTTAGAGCTAAGTGGGGACCTAGCAGGAACTAAATAAGAACCAAGCAGGAATTTAACCAAAAACCAGAACAAACCCACCAGGAACCAAGTAAGAACCAACAAGTATAGATCAACCCAGCAGGAACTCACCGGTGGGTCTGTGTCTCTTTTCTCTCTACTTCCTGTTCTACCCAGCTGGTCTTTGGCAGGAGGGTCCCCCCTTGTGATCCAGGTTTCTGCCACTGTTTGGTTTAAGGTTTTTCTTCCACTAGGGCAGTTTTTACCTGCCGTTGTTTATGTAATAATTGCTCGGGGGTCGTGTTCTGGTCTCTGGAAAGATCCTGGAGACAACCTGTGTTGTAATAGATGCTGTATAAATAAAAAATGATTTGAACTGAATTGAACTGAATTGAATTGAATTGGTAACCGGGCAGCATGGTGGCTTAGTGGTCAGCACTGTTGCCTCACAGCAAGAAGGTTCCTGGTTCGATTCCCGGACCGGTGGGTCTTTCTGTGTGGAGTTTGCATGTTCTCCCCGTGATGCGTGGGTTCCCTCCGGGTACTCCGGCTTCCTCCCACAGTCCAAAAACATGCAGGTAGGTTAATTGATTGTTCTAAATTTGCGTGTGCGTGTGCATGATTGTTTGTCTTGTATGTGGCCCTGGATAGACTGGCAACCTGTCCAGGGTGGACCCCTGCCTTCTGCCTGCTATGCGTCGGGATAGGCTCCGACTCCGGTGATCCGGTGACGGATTAAGCGGGAATAGATAATGGATGGATGGATGAATTGGTAACCAAGCATGAAACTAGAAGAAACCCAGTATGAAGCCAGTGGGACCTAATGGAAACTAAAGAGGAACCCGTAGGAACCAGCGTGTACCTAGCAGGAGCCAGGGTCCAGGTTCAGGTTCATAAGAATTTTCTCCCCTGCTGTACTGAAAGGGAGGGAACCACAGGCCTGAAGATCGGTGGACCCCTGTGGTGTTTGAGATGAGTCTGGTGTTGAATGAGCGAAGCAGCACCAGTAAGGCTCTGCGAGAGCTAGTCCACAGTCCTAGTCTGGAAAACCAAGTCCCAAGTCAAGAACAGCAGGTGAAGGGAGTTTCGAAGTTTGAGACAAAGATGTACAACACAGTTTTTGATTTTGAAACACACATTTTTTTAAGGAAAAACTGGACTCTTGCAGGTAGGCCCACCAGGCCGCCGCAGCCAGCTTCCCGAAACCGGCTGCAGAAGTCCAGCTGGTGACGCCGCCGATAGATGAAAGTAGCCGGCCAGTGGTAACAGATGTAAAGTGGACCACCGCCTTCCACCACATTCCCACCAGATTCCCACCAGATTCCCACCACATTCATCTTGTTTGTTGCGCTCATATGCCACGTTTTGGATGAGGAGGCGGCGGGTCGGTCAGCTCCTCCATGATGGGCACCACCAGAGTTCCCACAGTTGGGCTTCAGAACAGGTCAGCACAAACTTGCGGGTGGTGTCACAGAAGGGTTTATGTTGTTCTCTTTATACAGTTTAGGGTCATTCAAGTTCCATCAAGCCAGCTGTACCTAATTAAATATGGCTCGTGTCAAGTTCATGAGGGCTTCTGATAAGAGACATCGGAGTGGAAGCAGGAGCCGTTCAGGTCTCCTGTAGGGAACAGAAACGTTTGGTAACTGATGCACAGCCGTTGCTTGAGTGTTTGGATCTTAAACGTTCACAAAATGACAGGTGTGAAGGCCACGTCCTCCAGACCCACGCTGGTCAGGATGGGGTTCATGATGATGAGAGCACAGCGCGTCCTTCAGCTCCGCCTCCAGCCTCACTTCTTGTCCTGTAGCTGGCTCAGTGTTTGTTTGGCCTGTAAATGATTGTTTGAAAAGTGCACACAGTGCAGGAGAAAGTCTTTGTGTCACCATGCCAACATCCTGTTTCTGCAGAAATGTTTTGTTTGTTGTTTATTTATTTTAAACCCAGTAAAGTGCAGAAGCAAAGGAGAAGGAGTTTGTCTCAGACTGAACTTGGCTGAGATTCATCCCACAGACAAAATAGTAAACAGAAGTTACTACCCCTTCTTTTAATCCTGTGTTTTTGTGTAAAAACACAATAAAAGTCGTCTGACCACGAGGAGTCCTGGTATTAGGTAAAAACACCTCACATGAACGACAGCAGAGCAGAGAGGTTTTCTCCTGGACACTTCTGGAAACACTGTGCTTGTTCAGTCGTCTTCTAGTGGTGCCTTCTTGAAGACTAAGATCATGCTCCGTAAGTGCCGTGGGATGAGCTGGAGGGCATCACTACGCAGGAGAATGAGACGGGTCAGCTGTCCTTCAATATAAACAGAAAGTGCTGCACAGGAAGCAGTCCTGTGCAAAAGACCTCCAGGAAAACAAACTGGGAAGGCAACTGCAGCAGAGCACGATCTGCTAGATGTTTGTGAATGGTCTGCTTACTAAATGTAGGTAGGATTCTGAAGGGATCTGAGAAGATGACCGGGGAACCAGCTCCTCCTAGAGGTAGAGCAGATGAGGTAGATGCAGTCTAGCTGGTGTCCTCTGGTTAGCCCTGGTCAGCAGTCTTCAGCCAGGGAAGAAGCCATGTTCTCTTTAAGAGAAAACGCATTCTGCTCTTTTAGCTCCTAAGTCACAGCTCTCAAATCATGAAAATAGTTTCAGAACCCTTTAAGACAGGCTACAACTTATGAATGTTATGGAAGCAGTAAAGGGGGGTACTTAGGATTGCCCGCATCTTTTTGTGGCTTCATTTTTGCTAAATAAATAGCGGCATGTTGAAAAGTTTTCTGCTGGTGTCCATCGGAGGTTGCATTTGCCTGTGCAGGACAGTAACGGACCCTTGCTTTGCTCACATCCTGTAAACCACAAACTGCCGCAGAAACGCTCTGCAGAAACAGACTTTCCTCAAACCGAAGTGGTCCTCTTCTCTCTTTGCCTCCTTCCTCCTCCTTCTGTTCGTGGGAACTCAGTGTTTGGTTTTACAGACAAGCTGCTGACTCATGACTCATCTACCACAGTGACCCGCCAACCCCACGGCATGCTGGGAGACTGACAGACACCACAGTGCGCTGAGATAAACTTCCTCATTCTTGGGGAAACGCACTGCTTTGTCACCGTGCATCCGCCGCTCAGCAGCAGAGAAACATGACGACAGCCACATCACACCTGTCTGATGTCAGCCAGGTGAAGGGGGTGGGGCCAGACCTGTGGGCACACACATGTCAAAGATAGTAATGAATTGTTTCATTAAACTTGCATGTCCAGTAGTGGAGACAGTCGACACAGAGGTCATTACAGCCATTTTAAACAGAAACAAGTGTCCACAGATGTGGGGGAAGAACTTTGTAAACACGTATGTCACAGCATGTCAGACAACCGTCACTGGACGACCAGCTGCTACGAAGGTGGAGGTACCTCTGGAAGGAGGACGTCTCCATGGAGAAACTCCACTCTGGTGAAAAATGGAAAAAGAGAGCTGAGCACAGATGGAGAAAAACAAATGTCCAGGTTCATTATGATATTTGTAAAGATAAACTTCTCTCCTATAATTTAAAACTGAGGAGTGCAGGAAGTCCTGCGTCTCTGACATCATCACCAACAACGGTCACAACGCTCTTATTTACTTCAGTTGACAGACTAACAAACCCTCCTGAGTCGGTGGAAACTGGACTTCAGTCCACCGAGACCTGCAACCACTTTGACAAATTTTTACAGACATAATCCAGAATATGAGACCAGCAGTTGGAACGTCAGCAGCAGGTTCAGGATGTGAACTGGGTCCACCGAAAACCGGTTTAAACACCACGACAGTTTCACCCCGTTAACAGCAAAGACTTGGAGAACATCTGGCATCAACTGAACTCCTCCTCTGGATGTTCAGACGTCCTGCCAACAGGTTTGTTCCAAAGGTCTCAAAGATTTTGGAGTCAGACCTGCTACAGATCCTGAACTGGTCCTTAATGTCAGGTGTGTTTCCAGAACCACTAAAAACGGCTGTAATTAAGCCTGCTGAAACAGGACAAGCTTGACCAGACCCACATGGACACTACAGACGATCTCAAATCTCCCATTTTTAAATAAGATCATTGAAAAAGCCGTTTTCCAACAGCTCAGTTACTTTTAACACGGAATAACTGCTATGATGCTTCCAGTCAGGTTTCAGACAGAACTACAGAACCAAGACGGCTCTGACCAAAGAGTTTAATCACACATGTCTGAATACAGATGTGGAAACGTGTCCAGTTTTACTGGACCTCAGTGTTGCATTTGAAACAGTCGACCAGAATATATCACTGAGACCGCTGGAGAACTGGGCAGGTCTTTACGGAAAAGCACTTTGAATCACCTTGTTATTGAATTGTGCTATAGAAATAAACTCGCCTCGCCTCGCCTCGCCTCGCCTCGCCTCGCCCCGCAACGCCCCGCCCCGCCCCGCCCCGCCCCGCCTCGCCTCGCCTCGCCTCGCCCCGCCCCGCCCCGCCTCGGCTCGCCTCGCTTCGCCTCGCCTCGCCTCGCCTCGCCCCGCCCCGCCTCGCCTCGCCCCGCCCCGCCCCGCCTCGGCTCGCCTTACATTCTACCAATACGAGCCTTTAAAGCTAACACTAATGGTGGAAAAACAACCGGTCTGAGACTAAATTTCAGCGAGCCAGCAGTCAAAGAATAGCAAAAAAACCTCTTCTTTTTGAATTCAGTCTTCTCTTTGGTGTTTCACCCCCATGACAAAGTTTCGAGGTGTTGTCGAGCTTCGTCCTTGTACTACAGGTATGACTAAAAGTACCAAGAACCTGTCTCACTAGTCCTCTTCTCAAACCTCTGGGAGGCGTGTTACTGAGGGGTCGGCTCCAGGCCTAGTCGGTTCGTGTAGGACAGGCAGCCTGCTACACTGGGGACATTAAAACAGGGTATCCTGCAATGTAAAAGGGCCTGAGACGGAAGAGCTGCAGCTGAGACCGAGCCTAGACCAGGTTTCTGGAAGACAGACTCAATCAGAAGTCAACAAGAAAATCTTCCTCTTCATGAACCTCTAGAACCTCCCTGTTCCACAACAGGAACATCAGTCTTGGTCCAGTAAATGTGAGATGTTCTAGGATGGATTTGTAAGGTGTTCAGGTTTTCACAACATGAATCCAAACAAATATGAGCTCTAAAAGTGGAAGAAGTCCTATGTCGGCGGCGTTCCATCTTAATTTACTTCGGCCGCCTATTAAATAAAGTTAATCGGTGCTTCTGCTGAACTCTCACATAGGTCCGTTTTATTTTCACACCAGATTTATTCACGTGCACCTCGCAGATGCTGAGATAAAGTCGTTTCATTTCAGATCAGAAATCTCAAAAATTGGCCTTAGTTTAGTTGGTGTCAAATCAAACTTGACTTTTTCACTAAAACTACAGACGCACACGCAGTCTGGCGTGACGTGGTCAGAGTTCACGGGAGGAGTTTACTCAGGGTGGGGGCTCTCAGAAACCACACACTCCTCCCCCGCTAAGTCAACGGTAGAAGTCCTGCCATCAAGAGCGTCCTCGTCCTGTTTGCTTGGCCCAAATCTGGGGCAGATAGAGGACATGGAGGGTCAAGCAGGAGGAGGGCGGAGTCTAAGTATCATGACCTGGCGGAGGGGGCGGCGCCGGCAGGACCTGCTACTGCGCTTTCAGTCCCTGCAGAAACAGAGCAAGACGGCCATGAGTAACGCTTGCATCGGGGGAGGGGCTGCAGGGGTCAACGAGTTTTTCTCTGTGATTAGGTAACCTTGACCTCACTGTGTCACCTGCTTGGACACGATTTGTGTTGTGACTTTTTCTGTCTTTAGTAAATTTTACCCCGGGGCCTCATAGCAAAGATGAATGCATTTATCACATCTTCATGAGATACACTCCCAAATCTGAAAGGTTGAGACACTGTGTGAAATCATGGTTAGAGTTAGGAAGGTTTCTGGGTCCGGAGACGTCTCTGCGCGTCCCTCCGTGCTGCCGGGCGCTGCATTAAACCAGACCCCATTCTTCTTGTCCCTGCATGGGAGTCTTGCAGAAACCACCGTCGCTGCAGAAAGCGGTTCGCCGGAGACACACCGAGTCCGTGTTGGGCGGGAAACGACGGCCGAGAGGCCGATGATGCTTTTCCGCTGCTGTTTACTTTCTGAATCAAAACAGAACTTTTCCAGTCACTTGTTGGCTGATTCCAGAAGCGTCTAAACGCAACACGCAGCAAAACAAAATCAAAACACAACTCGTCATTTTAGAACAAACCTTACCTAACTAAGTACATGCTTTTTATTTCCATCTGCATACTTAGTAAAACTCAGGATACACTGTCCTGTTGCTAATCTCTTAATAACCAGTGAACGTTGAGGCTCATGCGACGGTCCCGCAGTCCTACGAGGTCCGGGCCAAACTGGGACACTGGCCAGATATTTTCTCCATGGTAGCCAAGAACATGGAGGACCTGCTGTTGTTGACAAACAGATGACAATGACAGAAATGATGTTAAACACAGAAGTGTGTTTATGTAGACCGTATCATCACTGCGCTGTTGCAAGATGCTTGTTATGCAATCAACTGAAGTGTTCCCACGCTTCAACCGAACCAGCCGATGACCAAGCAAATCTGAGCTTTGGTTAAGTTTTGCAGAAATGCAGAACTCGGCAGAGGGACAGTTCCAGGGTCAAAGCTGGATGCAAGACAAGAGTCCATCAGTCTTGGACTGCACACAGCTCCCGGTTTTTGTAAAAGTTTCAAGTTTCAAGTTTCAGCTTGAGCTTAAAGCTGCTGGTTTTATGCAGTTTGACTGCAGACATTCATAGATGTGAAACTTCAGACTCACGTGACAATTAACCCGCATGAAGGTGTTTGTGTAGGTGAACTTCTCATGACACAATCTAGTACATCTTCACGGAACCGTTTCCACCTCCGAACAGCCACCAACATGCTGATGGAACGTCCCCGGCCGCCAGCATCACAATCTGTTTCAGTCACAAACTGATCACGCCATATCCCCGACCAGACTCCTGGATATGAATCTGAAAGAATACTAGCAACACAAATGTACAAGTAATACAATGTAAAAGTCTTCACATGTCTCAGATCATCCAAAGGAAGATGTTTATGATGGGCTCTGCAGACACGGACACCTGCTTACGATGCACCCTGGGTAACACTGACCATACCTCCACACCACATGGACCTGCTCCCCAGTTCACTGGACATCAGCAGCTAAACCTCACACCACTGTTGCAGAATCGCTCCATCCCATCACTCTGTTGCCTGGTAATCCAACAGACGTAGACGACCTTCCACTTCAATATAGAAATCTACTCTTTATTTGTTTAACTATCACCAAGTGTCTTTCAGTGACATGCGGAACCCATTTTTAATTATTTCAATATAAACACAACACCTGCATCCACAGCTGAAAACATTCCTACGAACTAACCTTGCAGGGAGAAATAATAAATAAATAAATAAATAAATAAATAAATAAATAAATAAATAAATAAATAAATAAATAAATAAATAAATAAATAAATAAATAAATAAATAAATAAATGAGAGAGTTGAAAGGGAAAATTAAGGTAGAAGGGGAGAGAGGAGAAAAGAAAGAGAAGAAAATAAAGGATAATGTTAATGATCATAACTATGATGATGGTAATGATGGCCTTAGTTAACTGTATAATAATGATTTATTATTATAGAAATCAAAATTACTTGTAATACCAGTTTTAGCAGCAGCATTATTCCTAGATTGAGTCTTTTCTTTTCTTTTCTTTTCTTTTCTTTTCTTTTCTTTTCTTTTCTTTTCTTTTCTTTTCTTTTCTTTTCTTTTCTTTTCTTTTCTTTTCTTTTCTTTTCTTTTCTTTTCTTTTCTTCCCCCTTCCCTTCATTTTAACTGATGCTGATTATTGTTACCCTTATTGGATGAGAGTTACTCACACTTACAGCCCACCTACTGCACAATCACATCCATATGGAGGAAGTAAAGGCAAATAAATTGGCCTTTTTTGTCTTTAACAGCCCCCCCCCAAAAAAAAATTAATTACACTCACACATACTAGTATTTATCTGTCTGCCGTTTCTGTAATAATCCATCTCACATTCACTACACCACAACACATCACACTGCACAAACTGCACTCATCACTGTCCTGTCTTCTGTTAATAAAGTATGTTCGTCCAGACTAGAGGACAGAGAACAAAAAAAGGACCGCGAGCCTTCTTGCTGTGAGACAGGGTGAACCACTAAGCCACCAGGCTACTGCTGCTTCCACCCACTTGTCCATTTTTGTAATAACAGGGTTTGGGTGAAGTCAGTGTCTACCAACATGGCACCATACTGACAGACACAAAAATAAGTCTTCAAACACACTCATCAGAAACCCGTGAGTAACATTTCAAGAGCTTTGTCCAGGAGTGACAAAGTTACGTGAAAGTTTCCCCCAAATCCTCACCCCTCCACCACCATGCTTTACAGTGGAAGTTATTGACTCAATTTAGTAGCCAGCCCCCAGTGGTCAGTAGAGGAAATGCGTTTAAAATTACTTTCTGCTTTGCATCAGAATTTCTGCTGGTGTCTTTGGGTTTTTCTTTAACCATTGGTGCTTTTTTTTTTTTAAGGACTCTCAACACTGTTTTAAAAGGCAAAATGTTTTTATATGGCAACAAAGATGCACACACAAGTTATTGGATATTGCACTGATTTCCATTCAGCATGTACCGTCCAGGAACCCAGAGATGACAATCTGCCTCATCAGGACTCGCTTTTGTACCCCACAAGGTTAGTGAATGAACCAAAAAGAAGTCTCCACATGGTAATTAAAACAAGAACACACACAGGTTTGTGTAGATGCCCCCATTGTGACAAGTATTGATTTCAGTGTTAGCCTAACTCTAACCAGGACCCCAGAAATGACAGTCGACCTCATCACAACACAGTTTTGTACCTCACAAGATTTAGGACTGAACCAAAAAGAAGCCCCCACATAGTAACAAAAACAAGAACATACATATACACACATGTGTCTTCTGGGACTCTGAATGAAAGGGAAATGCTTTAAAACTGTTTTTGGTTGAAGTCCAGAGAGGAGTTGTTGTTGACTCATACTGATATTTCTCCCCGGGTCTGGACTTCCAGGCTCTCTGCAGCATTTGATTCTTCTTCAACAGCCGCTCTTCATCCTTGTCAAGGGTTAACTGCACTTCATACAAGTGTGTATTTGTGAGTGTGTGTGCTGTGATTGATGGCATTGTTTAAAGCCGGGGAGGCTTTGGAAAGCTTTGCTATTGTTTCAGCTCTTGGCAGGGAGGGTTCTTAAGAAAAACAGAAGAGGAGGAGGAGAATATGAAGAATTAGAAAACAAAACAAGACTTGTCCTCACTTTTTACATGCAGAATCCGAGCGCTCCACGCTCAATCTGAAAGTCGTCCCCAGGGCTCACCCTCCCTCCCCACCACCCCCACCCCCGCTCTGCCACCTCCTCCAACCCAACCGCAGCCATCCCTGCCCACCCCACCCGGCCAGGAGAAAGAAAACACACCCCAGGAATGCACCAACACACAAACACGGCGCTTTGCTGTTATTCTTTACTCCGTGTTTGGGGCCCAGTTCTGGTGGCCCGGCCCGACACAAACCACAGAATTCCTGATATTTCTCTACGACCCCCCTCCCACCACCACCACGGCCTCTGCCCCCCTGCTGTGGAGCCTCGGGGAATGTTTGGTTTTGTACAAACATGGTGCCACAGGGCTTGGCCGGTGGTCCGGTACATGAAGCATAGAAGCGATGGCTATGGGGGGCCCCCAGGGGCCTCATCAGACGAGTAGTGGCTCGCCCACGCTTGGATAGATGGGACAATTTCTTGGCTTTATTTTACAGGCGATTCAGCTGAAAACACAATTATTAACCGTCCTCATCATCAGTTTGATTAGAGGCCACATCTGCCGTTGCAAACCCAATCAGCTCAGAACGCAAACACATGATTATTCTTTTACAGCCTAAAAAATGGGGGAAAACATGAGAAACAAAAGTACAGAAAGTACTCAACGAGTCTCCCACTGAGGTTGACTTGAACTTGGTCTAAACTGGACAGTTTAGACAACTCAATAACAACAGCTGATTGAACCACATGGACCAGGGTTACCATGGAAACCTGCCAACACTGCAATACAATGCTGCATTCACACATGACACTTCAAACTTTTCTGTGGAAAATTTACCTTTATGGAGTCTTTTCCACTCAACTCCAGTTGATTCAAAACTGGGCAAATGGGTTGAAAAAGCCTGGCGCCCTCCGTTCACCAGCTACTGGAGCTGATGCTGACCTAAGAAGGTAACACGTGTTTCTGTAAGTCATTCTGATCAAATCTGTCCACACATCCCCATTTTAGATGTTGCTACAAAAAAACAACATCCAAAAGAAGTGTTGCCGAAGCTGAAACGGGGACTAGTGGAGCTCTGCAGGGACCTGCTCTCGGTCCATGGGTGGTGGGCCAATCGTGGCTGCCCACAGGGTCTCCAAACCCAGCAGCTTAGTTAACCAAGAATCGATCTGGTGGCTGCGGTTGGGTCGGAAATGATTCAGTTAAGACGTCTCGCCAGAGGACCCGGCTGCTGCCAGAGGTTGAAACTGATGACCTGTCCAGCTCAGGTCCTCTGGTTCACCCTGACAGCCTTCAGCTGGGATTGGTGATAGCTGCTACAGGCTTCACCCCGGAACCCCTCCAGACTAACCCAAAGCTGCTTTCTTCAGTGGTCTGTGTATGCATCACTATCTGGAAGGCCGAGGCTACCCAAAGTCCAGCAACGTGGCTCGGGTGGCGCTGCCTGGACCCTTCCAGGCCAACCTGGACCGTCTGGGGCCCAGGCTGACCCACAGTAGGGACCTGAAGGCTGGGTACAAAGACTCTTGGCGTAAGCCACTAAGTGGCTGAGTCGGGATTCCCTGCTGGATCCTTTCAGACCAACCCAGACCTGGTCTTAGCCATCTGCAGCACAACTGACAGGACAACAAGTGATGTTATCTTCAAAATAACAACGATTACGCTGTGTTAGGTCTTTATTCACTAACCTGCTTCTGCACAAGCCAGCAGACACCTAGAACAATGTCCTGTGGACAGATGAGGCCAAAGTAGAGATGTTTGGTCTTCATGTCCAGAACCACGTTTGGCAGAAACACCTCCTACCCACTGTCAAGCCTGGTGGTGGAGGATGGATGGTTTGGACAGGACACCTAGCAGTCGCTGAGTGGACCATGAACTCCTCTTTTCTGGAGGTTAGTCATGTGCCTCTGAGCTGCAGGCTCCCAGCAGGTTTTAGAGAGGGCACAGCGGCCTCTCTGGACACACAGAGTCAGTTTCGGGTAGAAGATAATTTGAAATGAAGATCGCTGAGGATCAACGGCTCATTCATTTTGCCCCAGTGTGTGTGTGTCTGTGTGTGCAGACGCTCTAATTGGAGACAGGTGAATAAATGGTGGATTAAGGCCCCGCCCTCTGTCTGGATTGGTTGGGTGTGGAGGACTGAATTTAAGTGTGATTACACTTGTTAAACTCAGAAATCTCCCCGCAGTGTGTTTAGGCTTATCCACTCTTGCTCGGCATTACCTCTTATTCCAGTGTCAGACTGTCAGACAGCGTGGTGGTGGTCACTAGGCAACAGAACAACAAGCAGTTAAAGCCGGGTTGTTGTTATGAGCACAGCTCGAGAGCTGAGCCTCTGAGACTTTTGCTTGTCTCAAACTCGATAAAAATGTTGGCCTCAGCTATCATGTGTTTTCCATTTAGAAGTTATTAGAGAATAATCGTTCACAATTATTAGAGAATAATCGTTCACAATGTTTGGAAATGGCTCCATAACTCTTTATATTTTTAGAAGACCATTGCTGATGTCTTTCCCTCTTGGCATTTTGTGAATACACACCTGAATATTCCAGACCTGCAAACTGCCAACACATCGGATTTTATAGAGGTCTGTACATCTGCTGATAATCAGTTAATCAATGATGATTAGCAGCGCCCGGCTTCGACTCTTAAACTTGGAGCAGAAGGGGGGTACTCCGTAGTCCTTCATAGACCAAACCCAAATGGCCAAAGTTTCTTTGAGACTCCATCAGCGTCAGGCGTGAAGTCTGAATGTAGCTCAATGACAAGCGTGTGGTCCAAAAGGTATGGCAGGATCTTTCTAGAGAACAAATACGACCAAACACACACACGCTTCCTGTGCTTGGACTCGGTTAGACCTCAGGAAGTAAACTGTAAACTCTGCTCGTCTTGAAGTGGAGAAGAAGAACAACAGTTGAGTCTGGAGCGCGACGGACAAACAGATGGAGCAGATCATTTTCATGCAGAGAACAGACATAAACAAACACAAACAACAACACAGAAACCTGGAGGTCAGAACAGAAACGACATCCTGACGGCAGCTTCGCGGTCGCTGGAAACTCACTGGAACAGAATCCACCTGCGACACTGTCGCTGCACGGTTCTGTTCAGCATAACCCAACACATCCGGTGAAAACTTCCAGCGGGGCCCCTGAGGGGCCAGTATGTGGACAGGCACCAGTCTGAAGGAGCCACCACCCCAAAACCAGCACAAACCAGTGGCGTAACACTGCTTTGTGGTGGGTTTTTAACTACAAAGGTATCAGAGGTGAACACAAAAAATCTGGGGCCCTGGGCACAGAAAGCCCCCCCAATGCCATTAAGAGGACTAAGCTGATCTCTGCTTAACCCTACTGTTTTTTTTCATACTATTTTTCTGCCCTAAAAGTGTCTGGGCAGCAAGATCTATACTACATACAGACACCGAACCTAGTAAACCATTTCAGGATGCTTAAGGTGTCTGACAATTACAACTGCCTCAGAGAGACTCTGGGTGATACCATGTAAAGAAAGAAGATCTAAGTGTACAATATTGTTTTTTCCCTCTGATTTCTTGGAAGCTCACTCATCAAACTCACCCATTTACACACTGATTTACACCAATTAAAATTTCCCGCCATATGAAAAAAAAAGAAAAGAAAAAGAAATCCAATTTGCCAGAGCCAGTTTTAACTGCAGACAGCCAGCATGCGAAGCCACATTTGCCGCCACACACACCACGTCACAATTTATTTGGGCTAGTCTCACCCAGGCCTGGGTGAAGGCCAGCTCCAGGCGTTCACCAGCAAGGCCCCCCCCAAGCCTGCCCAGGACGCCAGTAACCCATGTTCATCATTCAGGCTTGGCCCAACAGGGCTCATAGGTGAAGGTCCAGCCAGGTGCTCCTAAACAAGTGTAAAGATCCACTGAATGAAAGTCGGTGTGACGTACTTTAGAAGCACTTGATGTTTGTGAAATTTCATCCATAGGGGGCGCTACAACTCCTGTTTGATATCATGATCAAACTCAGATAAAAGTGTGAAGCCTGGTTTGTTTATAGGAGGTTTCTGTTGGAGGTGGAACCTGACGCACCGGTTGCCTGACTTTATGACGATATTAACAAAGATCAATTGTCAAATGTCAATAAAACTTTATGGGTTTGTTCATGTAAACATGGGAAGAAAGAAGCTCATTTTAAACCGGCTGGTCCCCATGGGATGCTGTAATTAAGCTGTTATTTTTCATTTCTTGAGTTAATGGCAACATTTCCTCCAGTCGAGACTCACTGTACATCATCTCCAGATGCTACTGATGAAAAACTATGAAAAGTGTTGTGATTTGTCAAATTGTTTGAAAGTGACAGACTGGTGACAATCAGACGTGGGCTTCAGGGCTGGACGCAGACTTCCAGGATGACCATATGAGATCTGGGACAGAACAACACCTAAACAACACGTAAGCATCAGCAGACAGAAACTCGGCCGCTCTGAAAGCGTGACTCAGGACCAGACGGAGTTTTCTTTCAGTGTTGTGAAGCGTCTGAGACTCGTTCACAGACGGACCTGAGCAGTATTAATGCTGAGTTAAGACCTCATTCATCACACACCCACACAGCCGCTCTGTGGACATGACAGGACAGGATCTGCAGCACGCCACGACACACACACACACACACACACACACACACACACACGCACAAACACACACACACACACACACACACACACACATACCACACAAACACACACACACACATACACACACACACACACAAACACACACAGACAAACACACACATACACACACAAACACACACACAAACATACACACAAACACACACAAACACACATAACACACAGACACACACACACACACAAACACACACCACACCAACACCACAACACAGACAAACACACACACACACACACACACACACACCCCACACACACGCACAAACACACCATCGCACACACACACACAAACACACACACACACACAC
>CM026197.1:34911791-34969291 GCA_014839995.1 Xenentodon cancila
TGTAAGGTGCCATGTTGGAATAGACTGAGTGTGACCTATTGAAACAGAATTTGCTGCCAGAGCTGAAATGAGGACTAGCAGAGCGCTGCTGCGGCCAGCAATCACCCACAAACAGCCTAGGTCAAAGTTGATGTCCTGTTGCTGTCCCGCTGGTGTCCCGCTGGTGTCCCGCTGGTGTCCCACTAGTGTCCCATTAGTGTCCCATTAGTGTCTCGCTGGTGTCCCGCTGGTGTCCCGCTGTTGTCCCGCTGTTGTCCCACTAATGTCTCGCTGGTGTCCCATTAGTGTCTCGCTGGTGTCTCCCTGGTGTCTCCCTGGTGTCCCACTGGTGTCCCATTAGTGTCACGCTGGTGTCTCCCTGGTGTCCCGCTGGTGTCCCATTAGTGTCTCGCTGGTGTCTCCCTGGTGTCCCGCTGGTGTCCCATTAGTGTCTCGCTGGTGTCTCCCTGGTGTCCCGCTGGTGTCCCACTAATGTCTCGCTGGTGTCCCATTAGTGTCTCGCTGGTGTCTCCCTGGTGTCCCGCTGGTGTCCCATTAGTGTCTCGCTGGTGTCTCCCTGGTGTCCCGCTGGTGTCCCACTAATGTCTCGCTGGTGTCCCATTATTGTCTCGCTGGTGTCTCCCTGGTGTCCCGGTGGTGTCCCACTAATGTCCCGCTGGTGTCTCCCTGGTGTCCCACTGGGGTCCCACTAATGTCCGGCTGGTGTCCCACTAGTGTCTCGCTGGTGTCCCACTAGTGTCTCGCTGGTGTCCCGCTGGTGTCCCGCTATTGTCTCGCTGGTGTCCCATTAGTGTCTCGCTGGTGTCTCCCTGGTGTCCCGCTGGTGTCTGACTAATGTCCCGTTGGTGTCCCATTAGTGTCTCGCTGGTGTCCCGCTGGTGTCTCTCCGGTGTCCCGATGGTGTCCCACTGGTGTCCTGTTGGTGTCCCACTAGTGTCTCGCTGGTGTCCCACTAGTGTCTCGCTGGTGTCCCGCTGGTGTCCCGCTATTGTCTCGCTGGTGTCCCATTAGTGTCTCGCTGGTGTCTCCCTGGTGTCCCATTAATGTCTCGCTGGTGTCTCGCTGGTGTCCCATTAGTGTCTCGCTGGTGTCTCCCTGGTGTCCCGCTGGTGTCTGACTAATGTCCCGTTGGTGTCCCACTAGTGTCTCGCTGGTGTCTCGCTGGTGTCTCTCCGGTGTCCCGATGGTGTCCCACTGGTGTCCTGTTGGTGTCCCATTATTGTCTCGCTGGTGTCTCGCTGGTATCCCATTAGTGTCTCGCTGGTGTCTCCCTGGTGTCCCGCTGGTGTCTGACTAATGTCCCATTAGTGTCTCGCTGGTGTCCCGCTGTGTGACAGAACCTGTATTCTGGACAAATTGCTGACAGTCGGGATGATTCTGTTCCTCGTTGGTTGAGATATGGTTGGTCCTATTTCTCCAAAAAAAAAGAAATCTATATGTCTGTTTTGGAATGTAAATCAGAGTGGCATCTGCATTGAAACACACAATGATGTTCCATGTCCTAAAAGCCAGTTCAAGAACTGAAGGTCAGCAAACCAAGCCTCATGCCCTGGGCTGGTTACCTTCTGGATCAAGTTGGAGGAGGGGGCTGTGGGGAGGGAGGTCTGGATTTTACTGCTTACACTGCTGCTCCATCCATGGCCTGAGCACAACAAGACAGTGACAATGGACCAGAAGGGGAGGAAGGATGAGTAGGATTATATAGGGACACAGATGGAAGAATGAAGACAGAGAAGAGGGGAAACAAACAAATACTGACACACAAAACAAAAGCCTTTCAACATTAAATAAGTCAACAAAACACAAAATAGGAAGATGTCAAACTCTGACATGACTCTCAAAGAAGACATCATCTGCCTTCTGTGTGGAAGGTTAGCATCCTAAAACAACAAAGAAAAGAAAGTCCAGGCACCTTGATTGAAGTCTTTGAGAAAATAGGAGTCAAAAGGAAAAGAGCACCAATAAACCCCAACAACTAAAATCTAAATGGACTGAAACAACAACAAGAGAACTTTACAATAGACAATAAAACTCAAAATCACAAGACCAAGATGAGCAGAGAGGGATTATTTACAATCAAAGAAGCACAGGTCCTCATGCACAGCCTTGTGGTACTCCTCAGTTATTATAATCCATGTTTAGACTTACTTCCTCATCTCTTACACACTGAAATTTCTCCAGATTCCTTCATAGATTTAATGACATTCTGAAACATGAAAGGAAAGCAGTTGCCCAACTTTTCACATGTTTACATCATGTGTGACAACAAACTGAAGCTTTAGTACAAACATGACAAAGAAGATGTCCAGCAGATGTGAACGGAGTCTGGCTCAGGTTCATGTGATCATGCCATACTGCCGTGGCCCAGTGCTGACCCTCATAGGCCCATTAATAGAAAGCGTTACTCACCACTGTGTTTTCGCTGAGTTGCAAACCTCTGTCCGCATCCCATCATGCCGTGCGAGCCAGAGCCTAACAGATGGTGAAAACCAGAAGTGAAAGTGTGCAGATGTTTTGACGGTTTCACCGTCAGCACTTTTTCAGGACAGTCATACAGACGCTAGATCTAGCTCCCATGATCCTCAGCTCTGACCTTCAGAACTGCAAATTACATAGTTTGTTCTTTGTTGTTGTGTTTGTCTCAGTCTTTTTGTTTGCAAGTGTTGTCTAGAAGAAAAAAAAATCATGTAGCCCATAATAGGTACGCCTTTACTGCTTTCAGTAAGGGGGTACTAGAAACTGAAGTGTGGCACCCAGAAGTTTTGGAAGTGTTCTGGTCTTGAGCATTCAGGTGTGGGTTAACACAGTGCCAAATGATCTCAGAGAACAACTGCTGTGTATATCAGGGTGGACAGTGTTAAAACCATTTCTAAATTATTTGGAGTTCACCTTCCTCCAATGAGCACTCACAACAGATCTCAGTCTTCCTAGGAGCAGACATCCCAGCATTTTTACCCCAAGATCAAACCGTCCAAGCACAACTGAGGCTCACAAACCTGCAACTGAACAAACCAGCAGACGTCTGGAACAACATCCTCTGGATAGAGGAGACGTAGGTGAAGATGTTGGGTCTTAACATCCAGAACCATGTCTGGAAAAACCCCAAGCAGAAACACCTCAGATCCACCGTCAAGCACGATGGCGGAGGGACGATGGTCTGGGGTTGTTTTGGCTTCCTTTATTAAAAATACATAATAAAAGGGATAGTGAAAAAAGTATTTGACATTTATGTTAATAAAAAGAAGGTTTTACAAAGTGTTTTAAACATTCCAGATTTCACATGAAAGCAAACTGTTTGGGTGCTGATGTCTCTAGTAAGAATATGTGAAGTTGAATCATGCTCCAAATATCTGGTACGTGAGCTCTTGGGAGACCGCTAAAGTTCTGTGGTCGGTTTCTGCTGTTCATAGATGACCAGGTTTCTGTTGTCATGTAGGTGTCGACTGCAGCTAGCTGCACCAGATCTAAAAGGTTTGAGCCACCAAGAACAACTCAAAACCTGACTAATGCCCAAACCTGTCTAATGTCCAAACCTGACCGATGTCCAAACCAGATTAATGTCCAAACCTGACCGATGTCCAAACCGGACTAATGTCCAAACCTGACTAATGTCCAAACCTGACCGATGTCCAAACCTGACTAATGCCCAAACCTGACTAATGTCCAAACCTGACCGATGTCCAAACCAGATTAATGTCAAAACCTGACCGATGTCCAAACCGGACTAATGTCCAAACCTGACTAATGTCCAAACCTGACTAATGTCCAAACCTGACCGATGTCCAAACCAGACTAATGTCCAAATCTGACCGATGTCCAAATCTGACTAATGTCCAAACCTGACTAATGTTCAAACCGGACTGGTGTCCAAACCTGACTAATGTCCAAACCTGACCGATGTCCAAACCTGACTAATGTCCAAACCGGACTGATGTCCAAACCTGACCGATGTCCAAACCTGACTAATGTCCAAACCTGACTGATGTCCAAATCAGACTAATGTTCAAACCTGACTAATGTCCAAACCTGACCGATGCCCAAACCTGACTGATGTCCAAACCGGACTGATGTCCAAACCGGACTAATGTCCAAACCTGACTAATGTCCAAACCTGACTGATGCTCAAACCTGACTAATGTCCAAACCTGACCGATGTCCAAACCTGACTGATGTCCAAACCTGACTAATGTCCAAACCTGACCGATGTACAAACCTGACTGATGTCCAAACCTGACTGATGTCCAAACCGGACTCTATGTGTTGTTCAGAAATGTCTGTTGTATTAGTCTTGTCTTATTCATCTATTACTACTCACTAAGGCCTGATGTCCACTGTTCTTGTGCGATTTCGTGTGCAGTCGCATCGCTACCTCTATTTGGTCGCGTGTAGGCGTGTACTTTAATATTTCAGCCACTTCCAGGTTTAATTCCATTATTTTTATGTAGTGAATCAATACAAAAATTATAAATTCAACCAGAGGGTCAATGTCATTAAAATGAGTGACCTGTGATTAATCCAACAAACACGTAAGTTAACCAACCACCAATATTCCCGCTTGGATTTTGAGTTTTTTAGGGACAACTGAAGTAGACCACTGCCCGGTTTGAGGATGTGACCAAACAGAAAGGATCGTTGCTGTGGTGCTCATAAAAACTCAGCCAAAGCCCCCTGGTGAAGCCGGTGTCCTGCCAGCGGAGTGCGGAATTCTATCGGCTCGTCCAAGAACGCAGTCTAAATGAAACGGTTTTCTATTGGTGCTGCCGAATGTCAGCACGGCGGTTTGATGTACGGTTGAAACTGCAACAGCAACAATGAATGCTGTTTGGGCATTCACGTTATTGTGCAGCGGAACCGCAACCGGAAGTCCTACAGACTTCCCGTTGCAGAGCAGAGTTGCCTGGAAGTGCTGCCTTCCCAAGATCCCTTGAGAAGGCGATGGTAATTTTCCATAGAAAAGGAATAGGATGCGATGCAAGCACTTTGTGGTGGACAGTGGATACCAGGCCCAGCAGTCAAGCCTTTGTCTCCTGCTTTTCACCGTCCTGAAGAGACTGTAAGATTACATGTTACATGCCAAACTGTAACCACGTCCGTGGGTCGCCGTGGAGACGAATCCAGCCAGAGTGGCGATGGCTGCTGCTTGATCTTTGTGTGTCATTTATAAACTCTGATCTGACTCAGTTGATAATGTAAGGAGCAGGTCAGTTTGATGGCCCGGGGTTAAAAACACCACCCCAATAATCACCTGGTCGACAGTAATAACAGTCTCAGTGAATCAAACGTTCTTCTCTGCTCCGGTCAAACAGCGTTTCCTGAACTTTAAAGCCTCAGAGGTCCAGAACACAGAATTCTTCATAACGTTTTTTTTTTTTTTGTTATAAAAATGGATCTGTTTAGCACAACGACATAAAGCTGACAACCAGCATATGTAGATGTATTTTCTGTTCACACTCTCGCAGGTACGCCGAGGCTGTCAGCTGGTGTCTGCTGTAAACACCAATCTGCTGCAGCACTTTTAGCATCGCCTGACTCCACATTTTCTTCCTGAGGAAACATAAAAATACTGCGCGTGTGCGTCCGTGTGCGTCTGCGTGTGTGCGTCTGCGTGTGTGCGTCTGCGTGTGTGCGGGGCAGCCAGCGTGTCTGCTGCTGCCTGTGTTTACTCTGAATGGCTGCCGTCTATTTAAAGCGTCTCGGTGTATTTGTGTCAGACGTATACAGCGTGGAGGAGCCGGCGGGGCCCGGCTGGATCACTGCGGTTCTCGCCGGGTCATTTTGGGCTTCAGACATTTCTTAAAAAAATAAAAAATAAAAAACAGGTTGGGTTGTTGGCATCTCCAGAGACAAGATCCTGCTGAGATGGCAGCAACTCACAGCATGTTTAAACACAACCAGTGCTCCTAAATCCTGAGCTGAACGGCCGCTGGGACGGAAACAGACACCTTTTTCTACTTCAGGCAACCGTGATGCATAGTTAATGAAAAATACCTCAAATAAATAATCAAATAACAGAATAACAATAACAAAAAAAAGTTTTTTTTTAAATAAATAAAAATCATTTTTAAGATATTTACATGTCCAGCCAACAAAATGTCTCAAAAGATTTTTGGGCTTATGGAACAAAATAATTAATTTTTTCAGAGAATCTGGAGGCGTCTCTGTGTGCCGGGGAAAGAGCTGGAAATCAGAGAAGAAGTAGAAAGGCCATGATCTTTGGACCGTCAGGCATGTTAATACCAAAACAACAAAAACAACAAAAAAAGATCAAATGTCGGGATGCTGTGCAGGGTGCAAACATATAAATAACAGCTGAATGTAATGATTTAAAGACCTCATAAAGTACATTTTATTCACAATAGAACAGAGAAAAACAACAATATAGAAGACTGCAACTAATGAAATGCACCATTTTTGTTAAAAAAAAATCTATTTCATGGACAACAAAAGGCTTTATTATTACCAGTTCTGAGAATCTGAAGGAATCTCTGTGCACCCGGACAGTCTTCCCAGTACAGATAATGGATTAGTGTCCATACTGGTTCTGCTGGACCTCAGATGATGGATTAGTGTCCATACTGGTTCTGCTGGACCTCAGATACTGGATTAGTGTCCATACTGGTTCTGCTGGACCTCAGATAATGGATTAGTGTCCATACTGGTTCTACCAAACATCAGATAATGGGTTAGTGTCCATACTGGTTCTGCTGGACCTCAGTGCTGTTTTGATACTATAGATCACAGCATTTTACTGCAGAGGCTAGAGTATGTTGTTGGGATTAAAGGGACAGCTCTAGATTGGTTTAAACCAGATCTGTCTGATAGATTCCAGTTTGTTCATGTTCATGAGGTTTCTTCAGTACAGACAAGGATCTTTGTGTTATCAGATGTGAGACCTGAGAAGTATCTAAAACAAGCAAGACAGCTGTCCTTGAGGACCAGACATGAAGAACACTGATCTAAATCCACATGCCGAATGTTGAAAACTGTTTGTAACTGTCTTTTTTTATGTAACCAAAATGCAGCCAGGAGACCCTAAACCATCGTCCCTCCACCACTGTGCTCAACAGTGGTGGAGGTTTCTCCAAACATGGTTGTGTACATTAAGGCTAAACAACTGCACCTTGGTCTCATATGGACTCGTCTTAACTGGTCTGGGAGTCTGCAGGTTTGTTCAGATCACATCATGGACATCAGCATCAGCAAACTGGACGTATGAGTAGCAGCACCTGATGCAGCCAACCCCGTTTAGCAGCAGGAGCACTGAGGCTTTTGGGCCTGAAACGTCACGACCCATAGCATGTGTTTGCTGTGATCATCCTGGTTCCTCATGCATATTAACGTGCACACACTTCAGGCTGTAGCTGTGGAGCGTGGACGCCCAACCATAGCCAGTATATCTGCTTCCGTTCTTTGGTTCCTGCTGCAGGAGCGCTGAGCTGAGCATGGCTTACGTAAGAAAAGAAAAGAGTCATTGAGTGCTTATTCCACTCATGCTTCACACAGACTTTACATAAGACAGGGCTCAAAGGGCTGAGCTGCAGACCGAGCCGAGCGGCACAAAGTCCAAACCCACACCAGTAAGCAGGATTTATCAAAGTGGACTTTCAACTGGCCAGTTACTGATCAACCTGCACCAGCGAGCGCTGTGCAGGCAGGCAGCATGGGACCCCCTGACCCTCACCCGAACGACGGGCCCAGAACCGAGACCACTGACCCTCACCCGAACGACGGGCCCAGAACCGAGACCACTGACCCTCACCTGAACGACGGGCCCAGAACCGAGACCACTGACCCTCACCTGAACGACGGACCCAGAACCGAGACCACTGACCCTCACCTGAACGACGGGCCCAGAACCAAGACCACTGACCCTCACCCAAACGACGGGCCCAGAACCGAGACCACTGACCCTCACCTGAACGACGGACCCAGAACCGAGACCACTGACCCTCACCTGAACGACGGGCCCAGAACCAAGACCACTGACCCTCACCCAAACGACGGGCCCAGAACCAAGACCACTGACCCTCACCCAAACGACGGACCACAAATAAAACCTCTTTAAATTATGTAATTGGTGTCGATTCCCTGCCCTCCAAAAGTTCACCACTCGCAACGTGATAGAGGCGTTAATCAACAGGACAGGACCGGACCGGACCGGACCGGACCGGACAGGACAGGACAGTACAGGACAGGACAGGACCGAACAGGACCGAACAGGACAGGACAGGACCGGACCGGACCGGACCGGACCGGACCGGACCGGACCGGACAGGACAGCTCCGTTATTGTCACTCACAACATACATTCAAAATGCACATTAGAATCAAATTCCGGTGCATTGGCATGGCATGAAATGTAAAATATTTAGAAAAAATAAATAAATATAAATGTAGGTTTGAATATAAAATTTAAACTTAAAAGAAAGACTGAAAATATGTCCAGGTCGAATCGCAGAGCCCTCATGGGGAGAACAGTGCACGGAGGGGGTGGGTGGAGTCTTTGATGATATTCTGGGCTCTGCTGAAACAGCGTCTGTTGGCCAAGTCCTGGATGGATAGAAGAGTAGTCCCGATGATTTTCTCTACTGTTCTGCCCACTCTCTGTAATCATTTCCTCTCTGTAGCTCTGGAGCTGCCAAACCAGAGGGAGACGCTGCTGATTAGAACGTTCTCAATGGTTCCTCTGTAGAAAGTGCTGAGGATGGCAAAGGGGAGGTGAGCTTTCTTTATCCAGCGCAGGAAGTGCTGCTGAAGTGCTGCTTGAGTGCTGCGCTGAAATCTTACGTGGGTGTTGTTTCCCTACAGGTGTACCAAGCTCAGGTGAAAAGCAGAGGAAATAGTATACTCTGTAGAATGGTGAGACCGCTAAGCCAAATAATATTGGTCAAATCCAGGGGGCAGTATGGAGATGATGACCCTTTACCAGCCTCTCGAAGCGCTTCATCATGATCATGACAACTACGACTATAGAACCTCCAACTACGACTATAAAACCTCCAACTATGATTATAGAACCTCCAACTACGACTATAAAACCTCCAACTATGATTATAGAACCTCCAACTACGACTGTAATATTTTCAACTACGACTATAGAACCTCCAACTATAACTGTATTATTTTCAACTACGACTATAGAACCTCCAACTACAACTATAGAACCTCCAGCTTCGACTACAAAGCCTCCAACTACGACTATCAAACCTCCAACTACGACTATAGAACCTCCAACTACGACTATAGAACCTCCAACTACGACTATAGAATCTCCAACTACGACTATAGAACCTCCAACTACGACTATAGAATCTCCAACTACGACTATAGAACCTCAAACTGCAAGTAGAAACCTCCCTGGTAGACGTTAGGTCAAATCTGCTATCAAAAACCTAAGTTAACTGTATAACCTCTTGCTGCAGAGTACAAGGGGAAGAAAAAACATGAAACTTGTGTGAAAATAAAGAAATAAAGGTCAAAGCACAGTAATCAGGCCTTTGTTTTTTCCATATCTTTTTATCTGACTTGGTGGTGTAAAATGAAAGAATGGCCCTTTAATGACCTACATTTAAACGTGTACTTTTACCTACAGAGTTCCTGAACCTGGATGGTTGATGGGACAGCGGTGACCGTCTGTCCTGGCAGGATTCATGTGGTCTCCCATTGGTCAGGCTTCACTTCCTGAGTAAACACATGATAAAGTTTATGACATGAAAATATTCAAACTCCGTCATGCCCCGTCGCTCTCAGAAATCTTTATTTACCCCTGCCGCCTGCACAGAGTCACAGGCCAGGCTGAAACGTGAGCCGGCGATGGAGATCAGGGGGACATGGCAGCGAACTGGAGCGTGGTCGTTTCTGGTGGCTCTGCTCCAAACATTCAATCATTAACAGTGTTCACACAACGAAGCCTAACCAAGAAAAATACACGCCGTTCATTGCAGATGCACATCCGAGGGTGGAAATTTACCGCAGCCCAGGAGAGGTCAGCGGTCACAGAGGGCCCGGGAGACTCCAAAAAGAGTCCAGGAAGAGACATCCAGTTGTTGCTCCGTTTAAATCTGCAGCTTTCACAAACCGTGAGACAGTCCAGACCTCAGATCAGGTTTTTCACCCGCTCTAAACCGCTCTTAAAAGCCCACTTCAGGCCCAGCAGGTTCTCACAAACACAGAAACCAGAACCAACCCAGATCCTGCCGGCAGAACTTTGTGCAGAACCAAAAACAGAAGGACACAAGTGAGGCAATGTCAGGAGAAGGAAATGACTAAAAAGAGGGAATCCAAAATGTTGTAAGCAATAAATCCTAGGAAAAATAAATATAGCTGGAAGCGATGATTATCAGGGGTCCAGTTCAATCCACGGTGGAACCTTCAACGGCCCTCCACGGAGAACATTTTAGCTTTTTTTCCAGAAATGTCATTGTTATTGTTCCTTAACTTTGAGACAGTTTAACAAACACTTTTTTTTAATATCGATCCAGCCATGTTGGCTGGAGATGATGAGCAGTAGACTTCATTCTCTTTTGATAAAGAAATTTATCTCAAAGTTCAGATAAGGTGCAGTTACTCGACTGACCACTAGGGACTCCAAAATAATCCCATTTCCATTTACTCCCATGTAAAAATGTAAGACGCATATATTCACAGTCTGGTGGGCAGCACTGTTGCCTCACAGCAGGAAGGTTCCTGGTTCGATTCCCTGGCCCGGGAGTTTCTCTGTGTAGAGTTTGCATGTTCTTCCCGTGCTTGTGCGGGTTCCCTCTAGGTTCCTCGCACAGTCCGACACCATGCGTGGTTGCTTGTGCTCTATGTGGACCCCTGTAAAAAGTCGGGATAGGAACCGGCAGACCCCGTGACCCTGCAAAGGATAAAGCGGGTACAGAAAATGGATGGATGGATGGATGGATGGATGGATGGATGGATGGATGGATGGATGGATGGATGGATGGATGGATGGATGGATGGATGGATGGATGGATGGATGGATGGATGGATGGATTACAGTGTGGTTAAAAAAAATAAAATTATTTTCAGGGACACTTAAGACTGTCACACATGCACACTTAAAAATCCCTCTGTTGCAAGAATAAACTCATATATATAGCTCTTGGGTTCTACCGAAGTTGGTATTAGGCATTAATATATTAATATATATAAATAAATAAGTAAGTAAGTAAATAAATAAATAAACGAACGAACGAACGAACGAACGAACGAACGAATGAACGAACAAATAAATAACAGTTTTGATCTGCACAGTTGGATTTTGCATCCATGACAACTGTATGGGAGAATATATTTGATCTCATTTGATTTCAAAATACTTTTTCAATCTCTGAAGGGAAATTATTAAATTACTCATAAGGTAACATTCTATAAAGCCATAGATTTATGAATAATTAAGGTGTGGTTTTATGAGTGACAGTTACGCTGTCAAGCAGCCAGCTGCCACCACTTTCGCTTCTAAATACTCTTGGTGAACTTGCTGGCGGGGTTTCATCTCTTGGCTGGAACTGGATCATGTTGATACTACCCCAGAAGAGCTGCAGCAGGTGGCTGGAGAGAGAGAGGTCTGGACCTCTACTCAGACCGCGGCCCCCACCACCCAAACCTGGATAAGAGGAAGTTAAAATTGAAAGTTCCAGCACAACCTGGTAGTCACAAGCAGGAACCACAGCTGGTGGACGTTCTGTTACATGGACTCTTCAGTAGTTGATGATGAAAGCGCACACGGTACTCATACAGAACAAGTAGTCGTTTTTTAAAGAACCTGAAGGCAGGTTCATGTCACATCGCTGTAAAAGTCATGAATTTATGTCTTTTATTAAAAATTAAAAGCAGAGACACCTATTTTAAAGAATATGAATAATTAGTAACGACATTTAAACAGCCTTGCAGCTGCCGTAGACCCGACGCTTCCATGGTGACCAGAGTGCAGATGTGGACCAGGACACTATCAGACACGCGGATCAACATTCTTACATTGAGAACTCAAAGTATGTTAAAACACTGATGGGGGCGAGTCTTCTGACTGACATGTGGTCTGGAGATGCTTCAGGATGGACATAGTTCCAGGTCTTTCTGAGTCGTGGATCATTTTGTAACCCCAGACTGCCACCAGCCTAACTGTTTTAACTGGTACTTGTTGCTGCGTCCTACGTGTGTGTGTGTTGAGGTAATTGTGTCCTTATGTAAGACAGATAACAGCTACGTAAGCCAGACAGACAGCGAGCGAAAGCCACCAGAACATCCGAGCTGCAGTTACAGAGCGCTCTTCCTCCTGGCCGCCTGGAGCTGCGGTTTCCTGCTCTGTGTCTGCCGGCGACGATAACATCTTCTCACTGCTGGACTTCCTCCACAATACACACACTCAGGAAAACACACACACCTGGATCAGCAGACACACAACTGAAAAGAAGGGGAAAAAAAACAAAAGTCCAGGCCTTATGTGACAGGTTTGAAGTTTTCCTTGAAGGACTGTCAGAAGGTCCTGATGAGGGTGAGTGTTTCAGTTAGGTTCTGAACTTTGATCAGGTCGTCCCAAAACTATTTTTAGCCATTTTGATTTAGCTTAGCTGTTGTGTTTGGGCGCCGTCCTGTCACGTGACCCAGTGCAAAACATTTTTCCAAATCATGACCCGTCCACCACCGTGCTTGACGGTGGGTTTGAGGCGGTTCTGCTGAAATGCTCTGTTTGGGTCCTGCCAAACATGGTTGTGGACATTGAGAGCAAACAACTTCACTTTGGCCTCATCTGTCCACAGGATTTCAATCAGAAACAGAAAATCCTTCCTGTAGCTGCGGTCAGGGTGGTGGACCTGCTTCCTGACCCATCCATGCAGGTCCAACATGGAAACATGACATCCCACAGGCCTGGACTGGCTTGCAGAAACGGGCACCACCCACAAATAAAATGATAGATGTTCGTTAGTTGTCACTACTTGTAGCAACCGGTCGAAAAGTGACAAAATCAAGTTTACTCTTATATTCAGGGGGACGGAGTCCCCCATCAAACTCGGTTTGATGGGGGACTCGGTTTGATTGGAGACTCGATTTGATGGGGGACTCGATTTGATGGGAGACTCGGTTTGATGGTGGACGTGTTGTGATTGGAGACTCGGTTTGATGGGGGACTTGGTGTGATGGGAGACTCGGTTTGATGGGGGACTTGGTGTGATTGGAGACTCGATTTGATGGGGGACTTGGTGTGATTGGACCGAGTCCCCCACCAAACCGAGTCCCCCACCAAACCGAGTCCCCCACCAAACCGAGCCCCCCACAAAACTGGGTCCGCCATCAAACCCAGTCCCCCATCAAACCGAGTCCGCCATCCGTTTGGAGGGGAATTCAGTTTGGTGGGGGCCTTGGTGTGATTGGAGAGTCGGTTTGATGGGGGACTTGGTGTGATTGGAAACTCGATTTGATGGGGGACTCGATTTGATGGGAGACTCGGTTTGATGGGAGACTTGGTGTGATTGGATACTCGATTTGATGGGGGACTCGATTTGATGGGGGACTTGGTGTGATCGGAGACTCGGTTTCATGGGGGACTCGGTTTGATGGAGGACTCGGTGTGATTGGAGACTGGATTTGATGGGGGACTCGATTTGATGGGAGACTCGGTTTGATGGGGGACTTGTTGTGATTGGAGACTCGGTTTGATGGGGGACTTGGTGTGATGGGGGACTTGGTGTGATAGGAGACTCGATTTGATGGGGGACTCGATTTGATGGGGGACTCGATTTGATGGGAGACTCGGTTTGATGGGGAACTTGGTGTGATTGGATACTCGATTTGATGGGGGACTCGATTTGATGGGGGACTTGGTGTGATTGGAGACTTGGTTTCATGGGGGACTCGGTTTGATGGAGGACTCGGTGTGATTGGAGACTCAGTTTGATGGGGGACTTGGTGTGATTGTAGACTCAATTTGATGGGGGACTCAATTTGATGGGGGACTCGGTTTGATGGGGGACTTGGTTTGATGGGGGACTTGGTGTGATTGGAGACTCGATTTGATGAGGGACTCGATTTGATGGGGGACTCGATTTGATGGGGGACTCGGTTTGATGGGGGACTTGGTGTGATTGGACACTCGGTTTGATGGGTGACTCGCTTTGATGGGGGACTTGATGTGATTGAAGACTCAGTTTGATGGTGAACTCGATTTGATGGGGGACTCGGTTTGATGGGGGACTTGGTTTGATGGGGGACTTGGTGTGATTGGAGACTCAGTATGATGGGGGAATTGGTGTGATTGGAGACTCGATTTGATGGGGGACTCGATTTGATGGGGGACTTGGTGTGATTGGAGACTTGGTTTCATGGGGGACTCGGTTTGATGGAGGACTCGGTGTGATTGGAGACTCAGTTTGATGGGGGACTTGGTGTGATTGTAGACTCAATTTGATGGGGGACTCAATTTGATGGGGGACTCGGTTTGATGGGGGACTTGGTTTGATGGGGGACATGGTGTGATTGGAGACTCGATTTGATGAGGGACTCGATTTGATGGGGGACTCGATTTGATGGGGGACTCAGTTTGATGGGGACTCAGTTTGATGGGGAACACGATTTGATGGGGGACTCGGTGTGATTGGAGACTCAGTTTGATGGGGGACTTGGTGTGATTGGAGACTCAATTTGATGGGGGACTCGGTTTGATGGGGGACTTGGTGTGATTGGAAACTCGATTTGATGGGGGACTCGATTTGATGGGAGACTCGGTTTGATGGGAGACTTGGTGTGATTGGAGACTCGATTTGATGGGGGACTCGATTTGATAGGAGACTCGGTTTGATGGGGGACTCGGTTTGATGGGGGACTAGGTTTGATGTGGGACTTGGTGTGATTGGAGACTCGGTTTCATGGGGGACTTGGTGTGATTGGAGACTCGATTTGATGGGGGACTTGGTGTGATTGGACCGAGTCCCCCACCAAACCGAGTCCCCCACCAAACCGAGTCCCCCACCAAACCGAGCCCCCCACAAAACTGGGGGGACTTGGTTTGATAGGGGGTTGGTGTGATTAGAGACGTGGTTTAATGGGGGACTCGGTTTGATGGGGGACTCGGTGTGATTGGAGACTCAGTTTGATGGGGGACTTGGTGTGATTGGAGACTCAATTTGATGGGGGACTCGGTTTGATGGGAGACTCGGTTTGATGGGGGACTCGGTTTGATGGGGGACTTGGTGTGATTGGAGACTCAATTTGATGGGTGACTCAGTTTGATGGGGGACTTGGTGTGATTGGAGACTCAATTTGATGGTGAACTCGATTTGATTGGGGACTCGGTTTGATGGGGGACTTGGTTTGATGGGGGACTTGGTGGGATTGGAGACTCAGTATGATGGGGGAATTGGTGTGATTGGAGACTCGATTTCATGGGGGACTCGATTTGATGGGTGACTCGATTTGATGGGGGACTCGATTTGATGGGGGACTCGGTTTGATGGGGGACTTGGTGTGATTGGAGACTCAGTATGATGGGGGAATTGGTGTGATTGGAGACTCGATTTGATGGGGGACTCGATTTGATGGGTGACTCGATTTGATGGGGGACTCAATTTGATGGGGGACTCGGTTTGATGGGGGACTTGGTGTGATTGGAGACTCAATTTGATGGGGGACTCGGTTTGATGGGGGACTTGATGTGATTGAAGACTCAGTTTGATGGGGAACTTGATTTGATGGGGGACTCGATTTGATGGGGGACTTGGTGTGATTGGAGACTTGGTTTCATGGGGGACTCGGTTTGATGGAGGACTCGGTGTGATTGGAGACTCAGTTTGATGGGGGACTTGGTGTGATTGTAGACTCAATTTGATGGGGGACTCAATTTGATGGGGGACTCGGTTTGATGGGGGACTTGGTTTGATGGGGGACATGGTGTGATTGGAGACTCGATTTGATGAGGGACTCGATTTGATGGGGGACTCGATTTGATGGGGGGACTCAGTTTGATGGGGACTCAATTTGATGGGGAACACGATTTGATGGGGGACTCGGTGTGATTGGAGACTCAGTTTGATGGGGGACTTGGTGTGATTGGAGACTCAATTTGATGGGGGACTCGGTTTGATGGGGGACTTGGTGTGATTGGAAACTCGATTTGATGGGGGACTCGATTTGATGGGAGACTCGGTTTGATGGGAGACTTGGTGTGATTGGAGACTCGATTTGATGGGGGACTCGATTTGATAGGAGACTCGGTTTGATGGGGGACTCGGTTTGATGGGGGACTAGGTTTGATGTGGGACTTGGTGTGATTGGAGACTCGGTTTCATGGGGGACTTGGTGTGATTGGAGACTCGATTTGATGGGGGACTTGGTGTGATTGGACCGAGTCCCCCACCAAACCGAGTCCCCCACCAAACCGAGTCCCCCACCAAACCGAGCCCCCCACAAAACTGGGGGGACTTGGTTTGATAGGGGGTTGGTGTGATTAGAGACGTGGTTTAATGGGGGACTCGGTTTGATGGGGGACTCGGTGTGATTGGAGACTCAGTTTGATGGGGGACTTGGTGTGATTGGAGACTCAATTTGATGGGGGACTCGGTTTGATGGGAGACTCGGTTTGATGGGGGACTCGGTTTGATGGGGACTTGGTGTGATTGGAGACTCAATTTGATGGGTGACTCAGTTTGATGGGGGACTTGGTGTGATTGGAGACTCAATTTGATGGTGAACTCGATTTGATTGGGGACTCGGTTTGATGGGGGACTTGGTTTGATGGGGGACTTGGTGGGATTGGAGACTCAGTATGATGGGGGAATTGGTGTGATTGGAGACTCGATTTCATGGGGGACTCGATTTGATGGGTGACTCGATTTGATGGGGGACTCGATTTGATGGGGGACTCGGTTTGATGGGGGACTTGGTGTGATTGGAGACTCAGTATGATGGGGGAATTGGTGTGATTGGAGACTCGATTTGATGGGGGACTCGATTTGATGGGTGACTCGATTTGATGGGGGACTCGATTTGATGGGGGACTCGGTTTGATGGGGGACTTGGTGTGATTGGAGACTCAATTTGATGGGGGACTCGGTTTGATGGGGGACTTGATGTGATTGAAGACTCAGTTTGATGGGGAACTTGATTTGATGGGGGACTCGGTTTGATGGGGGACTCGGTTTGATGGGGGACTCAGTTTGATGGGGACTCAGTTTGATGGGGAACTCAATTTGATGGGGGACTCGATTTGATGGGGGACTCAGTTTGATGGGGACTCAGTTTGATGGGGAACACGATTTGATGGGGGACTCGATTTGATGGGGGACTCAGTTTGATGGGGACTCAGTTTGATGGGGGTCTTGGTGTGATGGGGGACTCGGTTTGATGGGGGACTTGGTGTGATTGCAGTCTCGATTTGATTCCCCACTCCCCCACCTCCACTTCCTGCATCTGGTTCACTTGAAGTGCATCGAGACCTACAGTTTTAGCTGGCCCAGAATCCACTTCTTTGGTCCGCATCAGAGTTCAGTTACATATTCGCTCCTCCACAAATGAACCGCACTTTCTGAGCAAAGGAGTTTGAAACAGGAGGTCCTGTTGTGAGCATGTGCCTTCAGCTCGAAACCCTCACCGAGAAACCCTCACTGAGAAACCCTCACTGAGAAACCCTCACTGAGAAACCCTCACCGGGAAACCCTCACTGAGAAACCCTCACCGAGAAACCCTCACCGGGAAACCCTCACCGAGAAACCCTCACCGAGAAACCCTCACTGAGAAACCCTCACCGGGAAACCCTCACCGAGAAACCCTCACTGAGAAACCCTCACCGAGAAACCCTCACTGAGAAACCCTCACTGAGAAACCCTCACCGGGAAACCCTCACCGGGAAATCCTCACCGGGAAACCCTCACCGAGAAACCCTCACCGGGAAACCCTCACTGAGAAACCCTCACCGAGAAACCCTCACCGAGAAACCCTCACTGAGAAACCCTCACTGGGAAACCCTCACCGAGAAACCCTCACCGAGAAACCCTCACTGAGAAACCCTCACTGGGAAACCCTCACTGAGAAACCCTCACTGAGAAACCCTCACCGAGAAACCCTCACCGGGAAACCCTCACCGAGAAACCCTCACCGAGAAACCCTCACCGGGAAACCCTCACCGAGAAACCCTCACCGAGAAACCCTCACCGGGAAACCCTCACAGAGAAACCCTCACTGGGAAACCCTCACTGAGAAACCCTCACCGAGAAACCCTCACCGGGAAACCCTCACCGAGAAACCCTCACCGGGAAACCCTCACCGAGAAACCCTCACTGAGAAACCCTCACCGGGAAACCCTCACCGAGAAACCCTCACCGTGACTCCAGCATCGCTCCGCTCTGCTAAGCTGCACAAAAAAGTTTTGGTTTTTTTGCTTAATTTTTTGCTTCATTTTTGAGTGGAAACGTCCTGTATTTGCTCATCTAACGTTGTATCACATTTACTACATTTACTACCACCCTTTTCTGTATTTTTTTGTTTGTTTGTTTGTTTGTTTTGTCAAACAAAAACCAAAAATAAGGATGGTGGAGCCCGGATGGAATTCCTGCAGGAGCTGAGTTTCTGCGCTGTCGAGGCTGGAATGGCGTGTGATGGAGCTGCCGCCAGAGAGGAGGTTGTTGTTGCAAGAAAACAAATGACAAGAGCGGACGGCGGATCCGCAGTTGCTTCACAGGCCACAGAAGCCTCGCCTGGCTCCGAGCCGGCCGCCGGGATTCCGCCGGACAAAGCCGCGGCTTTCAGGCGGTTAGGGCTGAAACCGGGCTGGCAGCGTGGCGCCGCGGCCGCATCACACCCTGATTGTCCAAGGGGCTTTAGCAAACACGGCGGGGGTGTCATCAGCGTCTGCAAGGTGTGTGTCGCTGTGTGGGCGAGTCGTGTGAGGGATTAGTGGTGAGACTGGAGCTGCAGCAGCTGCATTACGGACTTAGCGGCTGTCACGCTGATGCTGCGGGGATGAGTGTGCGTGGGTGTGCAGTGGAAACACGCCTGCTGACATCAGCCGTGTGTTTGAGCACGAAGCACGCAGGGCTGCATGCAGGGATGCTGCTGGGATTCACAGCACATGATCCAGGTTTAATAAGCTGAAGTGCATTTAGCTGGGACACAAACAAGTAAACAAATTAGTTTAAATGTTACCTGTATTCTCATCATCCCATAATCTATTTAACAGAAATGAAGCAATAACTACTGCAGGATTTGAAAGTTGCAGCCAGGTTCTACTAATTATCAGTCCTTTCATCTTTTACGCTCCTTGATGTGGAACAAACTCCCAGAATGCATCAGGTTTGCTGAAGCTCTCAATGGCGTTAAGTCAGTGGTTCCCAAACGTTTTCTGGTGGCCCCCTTTGGTTTATAAGATCATTTTTCACAGTGCAGCGTTTCCTTCTGTTTACCTCCTGTACGTAGCTCAGACTTAGCAAATAAAGTATATTTGTTGTGAGTCTGAGCTGACAAACGTTTTAATTAAACGCATTAATTGTTTTTACAGACACTGCAGCAAACTATCGTTTGACTGACGACTTGAAAACGACAAAGAAAACGTGGCAGAAAATTAGAAAATGACAGAACAAATGTAGTCACGTTTCTTCCAGTCAACGCAACCGCATTGAGAGAGGCTCCTGTCAGGCTGAGCCGAAGTCAACGCCGTTGGGTTCACGTCTCTGACGTTGGGTTCACGTCTACGTCGTTGGGTTTTCGTCTCTGACGTTGGGTTCACATCTCTGACGTTGGGTTCACGTCTTTGCCGTTGGGTTCACGTCTCTGACGTTGGGTTCACGTCTACACTGTTGGGTTCACGTCTACGTCGCTGGGTTCACGTCTTCGCCGTTGGGTTCACGTCAACGCTGTTGGGTTCACGTCTACGCCGTTGGGTTCACGTCTCTGACGTTGGGTTCACGTCTACGTCGTTGGGTTCACGTCTTCGCCGTTGGGTTCACGTCTCTGACGTTGGGTTCACATCTCTGACGTTGGGTTCACGTCAACGCCGTTGGGTTCACGTCTTCACCGTTGGGTTCACGTCTCTGACGTTGGGTTCACGTCTACGCTGTTGGGTTTTCGTCTCTGACGTTGGGTTCACATCTCTGACGTTGGGTTCACGTCAACGCCGTTGGGTTCACGTCTACACTGTTGGGTTCACGTCTCTGACGTTGGGTTCACGTCTCTGACGTTGGGTTCACGTCTACGTCGTTGGGTTCACGTCAACGCTGTTGGGTTCACGTCTACGCCGTTGGGTTCACGTCTCTGACGTTGGGTTCACGTCTACGTCGTTGGGTTCACGTCTTCGCCGTTGGGTTCACGTCTCTGACGTTGGGTTCACATCTCTGACGTTGGGTTCACGTCAACGCCGTTGGGTTCACGTCTTCACCGTTGGGTTCACGTCTCTGACGTTGGGTTCACGTCTACGCTGTTGGGTTTTCGTCTCTGACGTTGGGTTCACATCTCTGACGTTGGGTTCACGTCAACGCCGTTGGGTTCACGTCTACACTGTTGGGTTCACGTCTCTGACGTTGGGTTCACGTCTCTGACGTTGGGTTCACGTCTACGTCGTTGGGTTCACGTCTTCGCCGTTGGGTTCACGTCTCTGACGTTGGGTTCACATCTCTGACGTTGGGTTCACGTCAACGCCGTTGGGTTCACGTCTTCGCCGTTGGGTTCATGTCTCTGACGTTGGGTTCACGTCTACGCTGTTGGGTTCACGTCTACGCTGTTGGGTTCACGTCTCTGACGTTGGGTTCACGTCTACGCTGTTGGGTTCACGTCTACGCTGTTGGGTTCACGTCTACGTCGCTGGGTTCACGTCAACGACGTTGGGTTCACGTCTACGCCGTTGGGTTCACGTCTCTGACGTTGGGTTCACGTCTACGCCGTTGGGTTCACGTCTACGCCGTTGGGTTCACGTCTCTGACGTTGGGTTCACGTCTCTGACGTTGGGTTCACGTCTACGCTGTTGGGTTCACGTCTACGCCGTTGGGTTCACGTCTCTGACGTTGGGTTCACGTCTCTGACGTTGGGTTCACGTCTACGCCGTTTGGTTCACGTCTACGTCGTTGGGTTCACGTCTACGCTGTTGGGTTCACGTCTACGCCGTTGGGTTCACGTCTCTGACGTTTGGTTCACGTCTACGCTGTTGGGTTCACGTCTCTGACGTTGGGTTCACGTCTCTGACGTTGGGTTCACGTCTCTGACGTTGGGCTCACGTCTCTGACGTTGGATTCACGTCTACGCTGTTGGGTTCACGTCTACACTGTTGGGTTCACGTCTCTGACGTTGGGTTCACGTCTCTGACGTTGGGTTCACGTCTCTGACGTTGGGCTCACGTCTCTGACGTTGGATTCACGTCTACGCTGTTGGGTTCACGTCTTTGCCGTTGGGTTCACGTCTCTGACGTTGGGTTCACGTGTCTGACGTTGGGTTCACGTCTCTGACGTTGGGCTCACGTCTCTGACGTTGGATTCACGTCTACGCTGTTGGGTTCACGTCTACACTGTTGGGTTCACGTCAACGCCGTTGGGTTCACGTCTCTGACGTTGGGTTCACGTCTCTGACGTTGGGTTCACGTCTACGCTGTTGGGTTCACGTCTATGCCGTTGGGTTCACGTCTACCCCGTTGGGTTCACGTCAACGCCGTTGGGTTCACGTCTCTGATGTTGGGTTCACGTCAACGCCGTTGGGTTCACGTCTCTGACGTTGGGTTCACGTCTGCGCTGTTGGGTTCACGTCTACGCCGTTGGGTTCACGTCAACGCCGTTGGGTTCATGTCTACGCCGTTGGGTTCATGTCTACGCCGTTGGGTTCACGTCTCTGACGTTGGTTTATAAGAAATGGCGTAGAAAATGACCCTCGTTCATGGATGTAAATCCACTACGGAGACAAAAACAGTTTCTGTTCCAGACTGTAAATATGTTGATTTCTGCTGTAATGTTGAACATTTTAACATGGAGGTCAGTGGATCCAGACCATGGTGGTTGGTAGAGGAACCGCAGGTCTGCATGTGGTACCTAATGGTCGGCAGATGAACAGCAGGTCTAGATCTGGACCCTGGTGGTCAACAGCTAAAACCGCAAGTTCACATCCGGACCCCAGTCATTGGCAGATGAACGGCAGGTCTGTAGGTCTGTATCCAGACCCTGGTAGTTGGCAGATGAACAGCAGGTCTGTAGGTCTGTATCCGGACCCTGGTGGTTGGCAGATGAACAGCAGGTCTGTATCCGGACCCTGTTGGTTGGCAGATGTACCGCAGGTCCGGATCCAGACCATGGTGGTTGGTAGAGGAACCGCAGGTCTGGATCCGGACCCTGGTGGTTGGCAGATGAACGGCAGGTCTGGATCCGGACCCTAGCGGTTGGCAGATGTACCGCAGGTCCGGGTCCGGATCCAGGCCCTAGCTGTCGGCAGAGGAACCACAGTTTCCCTCCTGGATTTAATCAAACTGGATAAAGCTGCTTGACTTTGTACTAATGACACAATAAAACTGTTTGTCATGTGATTTCTTCATGTTTGCAGCTGGTCTTTTCTTGAATTGCACACACCCTGATTTATAATAAATATATCTTCTCTTGACTAAAGTTTTAATAAAGACGTTTGCGTGGTCTTGTTTCTGTCCTCTTCTGTGTGTTTTCTGCCCGTCGTGCCCGTGTTGGTGTTTGGTGATTAACCTGCTTTTGCAGAGCAGGAAGGACACACTGGACTAACTCTGGCTCTGTGCTCACGAAACACATCGTAAATTTGGAAGACTAAAACTTCGAACGTGAGGTAAAGAGCAAACAGTCGACCTCCACCTCCCTGTGAATTTTGCTTGATGGAGTATCAGTTTACAGCTTCGTGATCCTGCCAGATCTTCTTCTGGAGTCTGACTCTTTTCTTTGCTACACTGGTTATATTTCTGTGGGTATGAACGTGAAAACACCCTGCTGAGTGCTGACTTCAACTAATGCTGAAAGGACTTGACATGAAAGCCGGGCGGCCTGTATCGGCCCGCGTCGGCCTGCATCGTTCAGACCAGACCTGGAGCCGAGTGTGAAGTTTTATCACACCGTGACATCTTGCTGTGAATGTTTCAGTCTTATTTCTGGCTGGAGTGTTGAAGTTGGCCCGTACCTGCAGCTCTCTGATTGTTAAATCTTTGCTGGGAAGAGAAACTGGAGCGCAGCCACAGGAGGGGGGTGGAGTGGGGGGTGGACTTCATCCACCCACTCAGTCCACATGAAACCCACACAACACAGACCTGCAGCTTCACCGCCCTCATGTAGCTGCAGTAACACAAAAGTTCAGGTCCAACTGTAAAAGAGCAACTGGAAACGGGTTCAAACTGTTCAAGGTCACTTTGATTTGGACCTGGACGTTTGGAAGGTCATGAGATAACAGTCTGTAGCAATGACAGAAGCTATTTTCATTTGGCCTGTACGACACTGAACACATGGGTGACGCTGCACCCAGAAGTCAGTGCAGTTCCTGTAGCGACCACTACGGTCTGGATCCAGACCTTCAGTTCCTGTTGCGACCACTAGGGTCTGGATCCAGACCTTCAGTTCCTGTGGTGACCACTAGGGTCTGGATCCAGACCTTCAGTTCCTGTTGCGACCACTAGGGTCTGGATCCAGACCTTCAGTTCCTGTTGCGACCACTAGGGTCTGGATCCAGACCTTCAGTTCCTGTGGTGACCACTAGGGTCTGGATCCAGACCTTCCGTTCCTGTTGCGACCACTAGGGTCTGGATCCAGACCTTCAGTTCCTGTGGTGACCACTAGGGTCTGGATCCAGACCTTCAGTTCCTGTTGCGACCACTAGGGTCTGGATCCAGACCTTCAGTTCCTGTGGTGACCACTAGGGTCTGGATCCAGACCTTCAGTTCCTGTAGTAACCAGTAGGGACTGGATCCAGACCTTCAGTTCCTGTGGTGACCACTAGGGTCTGGATCCAGACCTTCAGTTCCTGTAGTAACCAGTAGGGACTGGATCCAGACCTTCAGTTCCTGTGGTGACCACTAGGGTCTGGATCCAGACCTTCAGTTCCTGTTGCGACCACTAGGGTCTGGATCCAGACCTTCAGTTCCTGTGGTGACCACTAGGGTCTGGATCCAGACCTTCAGTTCCTGTGGTGACCACTAGGGTCTGGATCCAGACCTTCAGTTCCTGTTGCGACCACTAGGGTCTGGATCCAGACCTTCAGTTCCTGTGGTGACCACTAGGGTCTGGATCCAGACCTTCAGTTCCTGTAGTAACCAGTAGGGACTGGATCCAGACCTTCAGTTCCTGTGGTGACCACTAGGGTCTGGATCCAGACCTTCAGTTCCTGTAGTAACCAGTAGGGACTGGATCCAGACCTTCAGTTCCTGTTGCG
This sequence comes from Xenentodon cancila, assembly GCA_014839995.1. Lineage (NCBI taxonomy): Eukaryota > Metazoa > Chordata > Actinopteri > Beloniformes > Belonidae > Xenentodon > Xenentodon cancila. The sequence goes on from CM026197.1 coordinate 34,936,130, forward strand.
ACCACTAGGGTCTGGATCCAGACCTTCAGTTCCTGTGGTGACCACTAGGGTCTAGATCTGCCATTGCCATTGCAGGGGGCCTCATTGATTAAATTGATTAAAAAATGAATGCTTGGACGCTTCTAGCACAATCCGAAGTGTCACTTGCCAACTGGCACCCCAAGCAAATGCTTGGGGCCCTGAGCCCGGGGCCCCCCGAGGGCCAACCAACTTTGAATTGCAACAATTTGCAGTTAAAAGGAGAATTTGCAGTGACAGTGGCACCCTAAGGTGGCCCCGCCTCTACCGCTTGCTTCCAAACCTGATGAGGGTGTGTCCATCAAAATGAAGTGGTCCATCTTGCTGTAAAAGGGCCCAGCAGAAAACGTTTGGGAACCACTGATGTACAAGTTACCTGTTAGCTCATATTGACCAATGATGCCTCGTTAGATGTTGCTCCCTAAATGAGATTCAAAACCAGTGTGCACGAGCTGAAGTGAGACCTAACAGAGCTCCACTGGGACCTGTTCATCCTGCCCATTGCAGCCAAGGAACCTAAATGACTGAGCAGCAGGTGACCAAGTATAAAGCGGTGCCAGTGGCAGTTGGCCAACCAAAAACGGTGATCCAGCATCTCCAAGAGGTAGAAACTGGTGAGCTAGAGGCCCTCCAGCTGACGTCCACTGGTTAGCCCTGGCAGCAGCCTTCAACTGGGGGGGCGCCTGCTTTGTTCCTAGACCCTTCAGGGCCAGCCAAGACCTGGTCACAGTGGTTTCTTAGTTGGTGAGCGATGAAAGTGGGCCTCCACGCCATCAGCTGGCATGAACTGGTAGGTTGTTAGGTCAGTGGGTCCTATCGAGGTGGTCAGTAGAACTGCAGGTCTGGATCCAGACCCTAGTGGTTAGTAGAGGAACTGCACCCTTTCTAACATCCACATTGATCTCAACTCCTCAGTTGCTGTTTTTTCTCTTCACTTCTCTCCGCCATGCCAATCCTCCACCTACACCCCTCCCCCACCCAAGGAAACAGCCATTTTCAGGTCATTGCCAGTGAAACTAATTATTCTTGTGCAACAAACTTTGAGTTTGGAGTTTGAGTGCTGTGTATGTTTCTGTTTCACTTTTATCTGCTCTGTTTTCACAGCAATGCCAGAATCAAAGGAATGTTCTAGCAAATGTAATTTAGGGTTATTAAGGATGTTGATACGCTTGGTGCTTTGAAAAGCAGCTGGTCCTCATGTTCGTTATCTCTGAGGTGAACTTGCAGCTCTACAGACGTCATTCCGACGTTTCTGCTGCAGAGTTGAGTCCTGTACAGTTTCAGCAGGTTTCAGGCCAGATAACCAAAGCCCGTATCCTGCAGAGAGCAGAAATGCATCTGTGTGGGAGTGGAAGCTGATACTGAGGAGGATCTACGGCAGCTGGAGCTCCACTGCCAGTGTCTCACCTAACATTTTTGTAAGGAAAAAAAACAACTCAAATAAAGTCATGAAGCGGCGTGTTAACTCCAACTCATCCAAACAAAGATAGAGATCTCACATCATAACATCATAAAAATGAACACTATTTGTCTGAAATAACCAAACTTAGAGTGATAAGAGAGTAACAGAACTGGGTGAAGCGCGTGAGGAAGAAACATGCATGCGTGAACTGATGTGTCTTTCAGAGTCACAGTTTACAGCATCACAGGTTATCATGATCAAAAGTCTGCTAAAATAGTTAACGTGTGATAACGCAGGTCAGGAGGGGGTGCTCCAACCAAGGCAGCCGGGCGGAGTCAGCTCCGTCAAGGTGGCCTTCAAAACCAGACTTCAAAAACCCGTGGGAGAACGTGCAGTCCTGTGGACGGTCTAGCGGGACTCCCTTTGGCTTCACGTTGCAGTCGATGCCACACACGTGTCGGTTTGAACGCAAAACTCGACTGACATCGTTTGAAAACCATAAATTAAACATACTGGATCAGGAAAAGTTGGAATAATATAAAAAGTTTAAATAGAACCAATTCTTCCATTTTCTTTTGCTTTTGCTCATGTTTTTTTTAACTCAAGCTTAATTTCATCTGTTATATCAGATACTAGCAATGAAGAGTATCAGTTGTTATTTTATGAAATACATCCTTTAAACACCCCATCCAGCAGGTCCATGTGGGTCCATGTGGATTAAAAGTGGGCTAGTTGGGTACATAGTGGGGTTGGGCTTGAAATGGGCAATGGCAGGGGTCCCTTATGGTTTCATTGTTATTAGCCCAAATGGAAGCCTATGAGGGCCTAATATGTTGGTATATGAGGTATACTACTGCTCCATTTGGACATGGGCTAAGAGATTTAGTAGCATATGGCTCAAATTAAATATTTAACTAGTTGCTCCACCTAACATCCGTGTAGATCCCAAACATGGGACCTCCTTGGAACCTGTGGTGAAACCCACATTGGACCCACTTTTGGCTCATATGGACCCACATATAAATGCTGTCTGAGACATAGATGTGGTCTTGAAGGCACCAAATATTGTTTTATAATTTCTGCAGTTCCACCTCTGACCATCCCAGTGTCAGTGCCTCCACCTGTCTGTGTGGATGTCTGTTGGATACTTGACATCTGCGGACAGCTGACATCCCGACCTGCAGTCCTCATCCCCTTGGATCACCGTCTATCCATATATCACCCATATTCACAGAAGTCTAATTGGACTACTGATGATAGTTACTAATGTGTCCTGTCTTGTACCTTTGACGGTGTCTCTATGTCTCTATTCTTTCTTATTTCTTGCTCTACCCGGCTGGCCTTCAGCAGGAGGATCCCCCCTCATGAGCCAGGTCCTGATGCAGGTTTCTTCCCTCTTAAAGGGGAGTTTTTCTTGCCACTGTTTGGCTTAAGGTTTTTCTCCCACTAGGGGAGTTTTTACCTGCCGTTGTTTATGTAATAATTGTCATGTTCTGGGTCTCTGGAAAGAACCTGGAGACAACTTGTTGTAATAGACGCTTTATAAATAAAACTGAATTGAATTGAATTGAATTTAAAACGTCTGTGTATGTTTCTGCGTTAACGCTCTTATCACAGAAGTAGACGTGAGTTTTTACAAGAACGCTGATACAACCCCAGGCCCTCACAGAGTCCGGATTCTGGTCTGATTGCTGATAATCATCTGGAGCACACAGATTATATTTCTTCCAAAAAAGATCTGTAATACTGATTGGAAACATAAATCAGCGTCATCTGGAAACAAATTGACATTTGTAATAATTAACACAAGATGATAATGAGTGGGAGCATGTAGAACTTAAGGGGCAACTTTAAAAAACACTGGGGGGGTAAAAGTGGTGAGGTGAGCTAACAGGAGGGGTGTCTGGGCTGGGGGGGGCGAGTAGACTAGGCAAACGCTTGATTCAATAGCGGGCTCCATGTGGTCTGGTCCTGCACCTCCTCCGGGTGTCGGCTGTCCCTCTGATTGTGCTGCCGGGCTGGTGCAGGTGGTGTGCCGGGGTGATGGCCATCCTCCTGAGGTTGTTCACGTCGCTCTTCTCCATCTTCTCTCTCTCCTTCTTCGCCGTTTTCCCCTCCCTCTGCACGAGTGGCGGTGGGTGGTAGTGGTGGCGTCACTGCGGCGGCTACCAGGCTGTATGGGGTGGGGGTTGGCTGGGTTGGTGGCACTGCTGCTTTAAGTGGGGCGAGACGGGGGTTGGCAGCCTGGGGTTGGGGAAGCCTCATACTAAAACAGCTTGCCTGTGGTAGCTAAGGCGGGGTGAGCGTTACCTCAGTTGAGTTGAGCTAAGGTAAAATGGCTGGATTGATCCCGCCACCCCTGAATCTTTCCAGACCATCCCGGAGCTGCCAGTACAGTTAGCTGCACAACCACATTGTAGTGAGGCTGGATGGGTCGAGGCTAATGTTGAATGGCCTGGCTTAATCCTGATAATCCTGTTAATGCAGTTAATGCTGTTAATGCAGTTAATGCTGTTAATTCTGTTAATGCTGTTAATGCAGTTAATGCAGTTAATGCTGTTAATCCTGTTAATGCTGTTAATGCTGTTAATCCTGTTAATGCTGTTAATGCTGTTAATCCTGTTAATCCTGTTAATGCTGTTAATGCAGTTAATGCTGTTAATGCTGTTAATGCTGTTAATGCAGTTAATGCTGTTAATGCAGTTAATGCTGTTAATCCCGTTAATGCTGTTAATGCTGTTAATGCAGTTAATGCTGTTAATCCTGTTAATGCTGTTAATGCTGTTAATCCTGTTAATGCTGTTAATGCTGTTAATCCTGTTAATGCTGTTAATCCTGTTAATGCTGTTAATGCTGTTAATCCTGTTAATGCTGTTAATGCTGTTAATGCAGTTAATGCTGTTAATCCTGTTAATGCTGTTAATGCTGTTAATGCTGTTAATTCTGTTAATGCTGTTAATGCAGTTAATGCAGTTAATGCTGTTAATGCTGTTAATGCTGTTAATCCTGTTAATGCTGTTAATGCTGTTAATCCTGTTAATCCTGTTAATGCTGTTAATGCAGTTAATGCTGTTAATGCTGTTAATGCTGTTAATGCTGTTAATGCAGTTAATGCTGTTAATGCTGTTAATGCTGTTAATGCAGTTAATGCTGTTAATCCTGTTAATGCTGTTAATGCTGTTAATCCTGTTAATCCTGTTAATGCTGTTAATGCAGTTAATGCTGTTAATGCTGTTAATGCTGTTAATGCAGTTAATGCTGTTAATGCAGTTAATGCTGTTAATCCCGTTAATGCTGTTAATGCTGTTAATGCAGTTAATGCTGTTAATGCTGTTAATCCTGTTAATGCTGTTAATCCTGTTAATGCTGTTAATGCTGTTAATCCTGTTAATGCTGTTAATGCTGTTAATGCAGTTAATGCTGTTAATCCTGTTAATGCTGTTAATGCTGTTAATCCTGTTAATGCTGTTAATGCTGTTAATCCTGTTAATGCAGTTAATGCAGTTAATGCTGTTAATGCTGTTAATGCTGTTAATGCTGTTAATGCTGTTAATCCTGTTAATGCTGTTAATGCTGTTAATGCAGTTAATGCTGTTAATGCAGTTAATGCAGTTAATGCTGTTAATGCAGTTAATGCAGTTAATGCAGTTAATGCTGTTAATGCTGTTAATCCTGTTAATGCTGTTAATGCAGTTAATGCTGTTAATCCTGTTAATGCTGTTAATCCTGTTAATGCTGTTAATGCTGTTAATGCAGTTAATGCTGTTAATCCTGTTAATGCTGTTAATGCTGTTAATCCTGTTAATGCTGTTAATGCTGTTAATGCAGTTAATGCTGTTAATCCTGTTAATGCTGTTAATGCTGTTAATGCAGTTAATCCTGTTAATGCTGTTAATGCAGTTAATGCTGTTAATCCTGTTAATGCTGTTAATGCTGTTAATGCAGTTAATGCTGTTAATCCTGTTAATCCTGTTAATGCTGTTAATGCAGTTAATGCAGTTAATGCAGTTAATGCTGTTAATGCTGTTAATCCTGTTAATGCTGTTAATCCTGTTAATCCTGTTAATCCTGTTAATCCTGTTAATGCAGTTAATGCTGTTAATGCTGTTAATCCTGTTAATGCTGTTAATGCAGTTAATGCTGTTAATGCAGTTAATGCTGTTAATGCTGTTAATGCAGTTAATGCTGTTAATCCTGTTAATCCTGTTATCGCTGTTAATGCAGTTAATGCAGTTAATGCTGTTAATGCAGTTAATGCTGTTAATGCTGTTAATCATGTTAATGCTGTTAATGCTGTTAATGCTGTTAATCCTGTTAATCCTGTTAATGCAGTTAATGCTGTTAATGCTGCTAATACTGTTAATCCTGTTAATTCTGTTAATGCTGTTAATGCAGTTAATGCTGTTAATGCTGTTAATGCTGTTAATCCTGTTAATGCTGTTAATGCTGTTAATGCAGTTAATGCTGTTAATGCAGTTAATGCTGTTAATGCTGTTAATGCTGTTAATCCTGTTAATGCAGTTAATGCTGTTAATGCAGTTAATGCTGTTAATGCAGTTAATGCTGTTAATGCTGTTAATCATGTTAATGCTGTTAATGCTGTTAATCCTGTTAATCCTGTTAATCCTGTTAAGGCTGTTAATGCAGTTAATGCTGTTAATGCTGTTAATGCTGTTAATCCTGTTAATGCTGTTAATGCTGTTAATGCTGTTAATGCTGTTTTCCTGTTAATGCTGTTAATGCTGTTAATGCTGCTAATACTGTTAATCCTGTTAATCCTGTTAATCCTGTTAATGCTGTTAATGCTGTTAATGCTGCTAATACTGTTAATCCTGTTAATCCTGTTAATGCTGTTAATGCAGTTAATCCTGTTAATGCTGTTAATGCTGTTAATGCTGTTAATGCTGCTAATACTGTTAATCCTGTTAATCCTGTTAATGCTGTTAATGCAGTTAATCCTGTTAATGCTGTTAATGCTGTTAATCCTGTTAATGCTGTTAATGCTGTTAAGGCAGTTAATCCTGTTAATGCTGTTAATGCAGTTAATGCTGTTAATGCTGTTAATGCTGTTAATCCTGTTAATGCTGTTAATGCTGTTAATCCTGTTATCCTGTTAATGCTGTTAATGCTGTTAATCCTGTTAATGCTGTTAATGCTGTTAATGCTGTTAATGCTGTTAATGCTGTTAATCCTGTTATCCTGTTAATGCTGTTAATGCTGTTAATCCTGTTATCCTGTTAATGCTGTTAATGCTGTTAATCCAGTTAACCCCATTCTATCCCAGCTAGTTGCCATTATCTAAGGGGTAGAGGTGGCTGCATCTGCCTACCTAACCTCCGTTCATTGACCCCTCCAAGAAAACCCAGTGCTGGTTACAGGAGTATAGATAACAGCACAATAAAACATCAATTTAAAATATTCCCTGTTAGAACTTTACTCACGTTCAGTTCAGCAGCTAAAGTAGCAGCTAGCCGTTAGTCTCCGTTTTCAGAATAATGAGGAAAATTCCAGCAGACGTTTTGACCCATCTGGATGTCAGATGCGTACAAACACACACAAAATGTTTCTGCCCCAGATTCCTTTGAGGGATCAAAACGAGTTACAACAAGTCATGATGAAAAGTAAAGGTTGTGATAAAAGTCAGGTACGCTGGTTTCAGAAAGTCCAGCTGTTCCTAGCTGTTTATCGCATCATTGTCTCAGGTGCTGTTCCCTGTTTGTTTGTGTTGTAAGTGTGTTCCTGTTGTCTTGGCTGGAATATTTGTGTGTTTGCATTTTGGCATCTTATGGTTACCGTACATTCTCCTGAAAGGTTTGAGCTGGAATCGTTTTATGGCTGCAGGGTTTTACTTTGTGTGAAGTTAGTGTGATGTCTACAGACGCTGCAGTCCGATTTTAAATGCATTTATGTTTTTGTGTGATTCAGCAGGATTTATTGTGACTCTGCTGAGTCAGGATCTGCATTTATTGCTGTTATTGCTGCTCTTAGGGAGAAAGTCTGGCATCCGGCTGGCCTCAGGTCCACTGATTTGAAAAGGAACGAGAGATTTGGAAAAAAAACTCCTGGAAAACGTCTCGGAATTGACCAGAAATTCAGTCTGGAAGAGTTATGGATGCTTCATGCTGTTTCACAATCTTGTGACAAATTAGGACAGAATAAAATTGTGAATTGTGTGGTGAACTGTGGTGAAAATTCAGTCACACATAACAACATGATAAACTTAACATTTTATATTAAGGAGCATCCCTGGATCCAGGCACAGATGAAACAGACATCATCCAAGGCAGTTTTTAATTACACAAGCATGATACAATAAACACATGAAGCACCACACAAACAGCAAAAGCTCAGCTTTAATTCCATAAAAACCATCCCACCTAAACAAACACAATTACACCTCCAAGGAGCAAAGAGAACGTAGCTTTAATATATTTTGCCAAAAGTGGCAACCAGCCGCTACACGCTATGAACACTACTCCGATACAGCTGAGGCTCCGTAGATTGTAACAGGCTAAAGATGACCACCCTGACACCAAAACCAAAACCTCACTGAGCTGGCAGCTGTAAAGTAACTAAAACATAAACAAAAAATCTCTGAAAAGTCTTACTTTTGGTATTTTACCATCCTAAGTGGGAAACATCATTTGATTAATTGAATCCCAAGTGTCTGACAAATCACAATCATAGTTGACCTTTGTTGACCCCTAAGTTGCTGTTAGCAGTAGGACCTTACAAAAGCAGCACCACCAAGACGCCGTCTTGAGAACACATACAACCTTTTTTTTTAATTCTAACTGGATAACTCTTGAAGTGAGGTGCATTTGTGAACTTCACTACAATACAAAATATATCATGTCAGTAAGGGCACTTAAGACTTCATTGTGCAAAACAGAACCCTTATGATGTGACATCTTTGGGCTCTGAGGCATCTGGGATGGACCATCACCATGGAAACATGGATTATACTAACTGAGGAGTATCACAAGGCTCTGCATGAGCACTTCTGTTTTTTATATAATTATTACTATTATTATTTTTATATATATTATATGCAGATGACGCTCATTTATGTTCACCACCAATATTACAGATCGTTTTTTTGGAACTGTTACTGATGCCATGTGCACTGGGCCAGAGTTGAAAAGGATCTTGTTGCACAACTTCAGATGTATTTTAAGGAGGAATGGGACAAAATAAGACGTGAAACTTATCGCCACCTCAAAGCATTGTGAAAAGGAATTAAAACATTACAAAGTATTATAAACTAAATGATGATGATGTGGAAAAATCCTAAAACATCATGGGTTCATGGTGTCTGAAGTGGGATAAAAGTCATCTTCTCCCAACTCTTTAAGTTTGGGTTTCTAAATCTGAGTGATTAAAAATGACAAAGTGTAGATTTAACAAACCATGTAAAAGAGCCGTAGTTATGGATGTAAACGTAACAGTTTTCAATATGAGCCTTCTGAACCTCCTCTTGAACTGACTGGCAAAGAGCTTTCACACAGCAGGTTACGATGACAGCAGCACTCATGGATTGTGCCACGTCACGACTGAGCAGCAGCATCACTCTGAGACTGCTTCTCCTAATTATTATTGCCACATCTAGAACAACACACCAGCGTAGAAGAACATGGATGTCAAGAATAGGAAGAATAGGATGAAACACTTTGGTCATTTATAGAAATGATGTGAAAAGACTCAGAAAGGGCATTCAAACAGTTTATAGGAGGAGTTTTATCTCCTCACTGCTCTAAAACCCTCCTGAGGAGGAGGAGAAGGATAAAGAGCAGGTGAAGCACAGATGTGGAAGATCAGTAGGCCGAGGTCATCTGGGTTATCGATAAAGCTGATTGGAGCTGGTCAGCTGAGTCAGATGCTTCCTCCTGCAGCAGGAAGCAGCCGCCACTGCGACTATGTGATAAGAAAACACACACAAACACACCTGTGACATCACAGCAGCACTTACGGTCACATGAATCAACACAACATATGACACAAAGGCAAAATGGCATCAGCTGCAGTCACACAGGTGTTTCTCACCTATATGTGCAACACAAATAATCGGATCCGACACTCTGTCAACACAATACCAAAAAGGAAGGACAGCTGTAATGTTCTCACCCATTCCGGAGAGGGTTATTAAACATTTCCAAACGAGTTCAACGCTCTACAATCAATTTGCCAAATTCAATTTCAACTTGAAAGCGTTTATTGTCATATTTACAGTATGGAAACGACTTTCTCTGTGCAATGAAATTCTTACTTTGCTGCCCACACTGAATGCCCTAAGTATAAAATATAAACCGAAAAATTGAACAAAAGAAAATTACAACTGGAAATAGCATGCAAAAAAAGGGAATAAAAAATGAACATAAAATATAGACAATGTCTAAGTAAAGTAGAGGAAAGCTATAAGCAAAGCGGGTCTGAGGTGTTTCACCTCACCCTGGTGGTGGAGACAAGATGACAGGCGACTTTGGAGCAGTCCCGAACTGTCTCCCTCATGCTATTTCTCTCAAGCTTTTCAGTCCATCTTTCATCAAGGTAAATGTGCATAAAATCTTAAAACAGATACAGCTGGTAAAAAGGTTGACTTTTATTCAGATATGATAAGTAGGATCAGCTTTATTAATCCCGAAGAATTAATGCCACAGTAGAATAAACAGGTTGGGGAAATACACAATTACAGAAGGAGAATAATGAAAATCAAAATCAAATAAGAGCACAAAGTACATACAAAGTGTCTAAGTGTGTGTTCAAGTGTGTAAAGCGTCTAAATGAATGTAGTGAATAGTTCCTAAAAAATTTAAATAATGTACCAAATAAAGTACAAAATGTAAACTAAATAACAATAAACAGAAGAAACAGGTTGGGTCTGCTCTGACCCTTTACTGGTCCAGTCCAGTATATTGTCTATGTGGAGACCCAGAAGGTCGTAGTAGTCCACAATGTCCCTCTCTGATCTGTTGATGATGATGGGTGATGGTTTCAGACAGGTCCTCTGTCTCCTTGAGTCCACCACCAGCTCCTTCGGCTTTGAGACTTTGAGCTGCAGGTGGTACCATCCACAGCACTTCACGAACCTGTCCACCACGCCTCTGAACTCCACCTCCTGTCCCTGCTGAAACAGCCAACAATGGCAGAGTCATCTGAAAACTTTTGCAGGTGGCAAGTCTGTGACCAGAACCTGAAGTTGGAAGTGTTGCGTGAACAGGAAGGGAGACAGGACCGCCCCCCTGTGCCGTCCCCATGCTGCTCACTGTGGTGTCAGTTGTAACGTCCCGAAGCATCGCATTCTGGTGGCGGCCTGTAAGGCAGTTCCAGGCCACCAGTGGAGACACCTGTGGAGCCTCCACCCTCATGTTCAGTAGCTTATCACTGCACAGGGCAGTCCAAAGGTGGAGAAGTCAAAGAACAAGACTCTCACAGTGCTGCCTGCCTCCTCCAGTTGGAAATAAACGGACTAGCAGGACGATGATAGGTGCGTTTCCACTATCAGGAGTTCAGGGTGAACCCGCCAGATGGGAACCTCTAACATGTTGGTAATACACCAACATGACCTGAACCGACTCGCTGGTCCATCTATCTGTCTCTCTTAGTTCCATCTATGGGTCTCTCTTGGTCCATCTATGGATCCCTCTTGGTCCATCTATCGGTTTCTATTGATCCATCTATGGGTCTCTCTTGGTCGATCTATGGGTCTCTCTTGGTCCATCTATGGGTCTCTCTTGGTCCATCTATGGGTCTCTCTTGGTCCATCTATCGGTTTCTATTGATCCATCTACGGGTCTCTCTTGGTCCATCTATGGGTCTCTCTTGGTCCATCCATCAGTCTCTCATGGTCCATCTATGGCTTTTTCTTGTAATCTCCAACTTCATCAAATGTACTTGTAGAAAAATGTTTCTGGTACAAATGGTTTAAGTGAGTTGTGGTCTCCTGCTACAGGGACCGTAAGGTTCCTGAAGGCCTTTTTTACAGGGCCGTTCCTGGTAATGGAGACAAACAGCCTGACCCCAAAAAAATCTACCTGTAAGCCCCACCAGTGGAAACGGGCCTGAAGTGGACGATATCCTTTGCCTCCTATAACCACCTCCTGATGATGGGTTACTCTAGATAGACCAGGTTATGGTCTGCATTGCTGAGTGGAGGAAAGGCCGTCACGAAACACACTGACGCTCCTCACGAGTGATGTTAACACGGCCGTTTTATTCACCAATGACCTTATATTCCCCACCACAATAGAAGAAAGATACAGATGGTATTCAATTTCAATTTCATTAGCAAGATGTCTCCAGGATCTTTCCAGAGACAGAACATGACCCTGATCAATTATTACATAAACAACGGCAGGTAAAACTCCCCTTTAAGGGGGAAGAAACCTGGACCAGGACCTGGATCATAATCAATTCCTGCTGAAGACCAGCCGGGTAGAGCAGGAAGTAACGAGAGAAGAGACACAGACACCGTCAAAGGTACAAGACAGGATACATTAGTAAAATTATCCATCAGCAGCAGAACTGAGACTTCTGTGTATATATGTGATATATGGATAGACGGTGATCCACATAGACGAGGACTGCAGGTCAGCAAGCAGCTCCTGAGGTTCTGGTCTGCAGAACATGCACAGAAGAGGAAAAGAGGAGACAGACCAGCACAACAAACTACAAGAACAATGGACCACAATTATGCTTATGAGATACTGTTAATAACTGAGGATTGAGCTGAAGAAGAGACAGAGAAACAGAGGAGGTGAAGGCACCCGTCAGTGGGTCATGTTGGTGTCCCCCTGCAGCAGGTCTACAGCAGCAGATCCAGATGAAGCTGTGTTGAAGACCAGCTGCTCCAGTCTGGTCCTGCAGCTGCAGCTGTGACTACTGGTCCTGACACACTAAAGTTTACACCAACTAGATGTTTTACTGAACACAAACGTTTGAAGTTTGGTTTTAAAGGTGGAGGTGGTGTCAGCCTCCTTCACCCAAACTGGAAGTTGGTTCCATAGTGATGGTTCCTGGTAGCAGAAGACCCGTCCTCCAGATCTTCATCTGGATCTTCTAGGAACTACGAGTAAACCTGAACTCTGAGAACGGAGAACTCTGTTAAGAACATGAGGAACCATCAGGTCTTGGAGAAAACCAGGAGTTTGGACGTTTAGGACTTTATACACAAGTAATAAAATGTTGAATTGGATTCTGAGTTTTCCGGGGAGCCAATGGAGGGAAGCTAAAACTGGAGAGACGTGGTCTCTCTTGTTGGTTCCTGTCAGCATTCATGCTGCTGCATTTTGGATCATCTGGAGGATCTTCAGAGAATTACTTGGACATCCAGCCAACAACACGTTACAGTAATCTAGTCTAGAAGATACGAACGCATGAATTAGTTTTCCAGCATCACTCTGGGAGAGGATGCTCCTGATCTTTGCGATATTACGGAGGTGGAAAAACGCAGTTTTACAAACCTGATTAATATGCTGTTTAAATGACAAATCCTGATTGAATATAACGCCAAGGTTTCACACAGTTTTACTGGAGGCCATCACAACACCATCTAATCCCTTCCTGAGGTGTTTGGACCACAAACAACAACCTCTGTTTTATCAGAATTTAGGAGAAAACATTAGTGGACATCCAGTCCTTGATGTCCTTAAGACACCTGAAGTTTGTCTGATGGTTCTGTTTCATCTTCATAGACAGATACAGCTGCGTATCATCAGCATAACAATGAACATTAATGCCGTGGTTCCGGATAAAACTTCCCAAGGGCTGCATGTATAAACTGAACAGGATTGGTCCTAGAACTGAACCCTGCGGGACACCATAGCAGACCCTCGTCTGTACTGAAGAAACCTCATGAACATGAACAAACTGGAATCTATCAGACAGATATGATTTAAACCAATCTAGAGCTGTCCCTTTAATCCCAACAACATACTCTAGCCTCTGCAGTAAAATGCTGTGATCTATGGTATCTCCTTTTCCAACATCTCCTTCCAGCTCTGCAGTCCTGGTATTTCCTATGCAGCTCTAAGGAGATGTAAAATCTCTCCCCTTCAGGGTTGCTGCTTCAGAGCTCCATCAGCTGGTCCTCAGTGCTGATCCACCACCACCAGGACCTGGCTCAAGAAAAGTACCCCAAACACCAGACAAACAACAAATAACAAGTAATGCAGCATGTTTTTACTGACCAAAAACATATTAAAGCTATAAAACTAAAAGAAACAATAAATATAAAAAAATCATAAAAACAAGACATAATGACGACGAGCAACTCTGGCCAGCAGCCGTCCTCGACAGCGACAGCACAGTTTACGTAGAAGTCTCATCTCACTGTCGACATGATCACAGATGACAACACCAGTCCTGTCCATGCACCGCAGGCTAAGATTCATTAATTTACTGTTAATTAGTTCCATTTGGAAAGGCATAACTCGAGATCTACTATCAGACATATTTTAGGGTATAACTTTGCATTTGATGCCCAGTAGCTCCATAATCTGAGGTCAACCGACACACGAGAAGGTTAACGCTAACGAAGTCATCAGGACACAGTCTGTGTTTCTACATAACAATTGTGTTTAATAAAGTCGAGGTAACATTAGCAGAGTTAAAATCATTGTAGTTTTGATTTATCTTAGAACAAATGTAAACATCTCTGTTGATATTCTGTATGTTAAGTTGCAGTTTAATCCAAAACAGACATTTAACTCTATTTAGGTTGGATTTAGGAAATTTAATAAAATAAACGCCAACATCCATCTTCTCTGGATACCTGGAACCTGGAACTGATAGTTAACAACCATTGGCTCATCTGCATTTGATGGGTGGGAGTTGTCAATAGTCCAATCATCCTTTGTTTAGGTAGAAATGGTCATTCTGAGATTAAAGCTGAGTGTTCTCTGTATCGTCTGCCCCCTAACTGGGGGCACTCGTTTGCTGCTTAAACCTAACAGTAGCTGATGAAGAGTCTGGTTCAGTGTAGACGCGGAGACGAACATCACTGTCTCATCAGCATTAAGTGACATTTTTCAGTAAAGTCAGTTTAATAAACTGAAGATTAGATATCAAGAATAAATCAGTGGTCCCAGGACAGATCCCTGAGGAACACCTTTAATGTTTTTCGTGCTGGTTGGTTTACTGATTTGGAGGTGTTTACACGATCATGCTTTAGGTGTTTAAAACAAGCTTGAATGATGTCTGCATCACCAGCTCATCATATTTACTTGATGTTCTGGCATCTCTGAAGCAGGTTCAAGACACCAGTGGTAAATTGCATCCCCAACTCACTTCCTGGAGGTCACACCCACATGTCTGAGAGGGGTGTGGCTCATGGTGCCAAGTTGGTTGATCTCAGTCATGTCAACAAAGTAAAACAAGAAGCTGTCCACGTTAGCCAACTCTCTCGACCATGTCCTCCACCCAGAGGAAGATGCTGCAAGCGCTTCAACGCTTTCCCAATAAGTAACGGCCAACGGCCACACACACACTCACACACTTTCACACTCACGCAGCAGGTTATTAATAACCTGCAGCCGGACAGAGACTCAGATGAGATGAAGTGTTGCTGCTGGCGAGCAGCAGGCAGATGTACTCAGAGATTAGATGTGACCTCAGATCAGTGTTGCCGCTGTTATTTAAGCTGCGGTGGGCCACGGCTGCACGCTAGTGTAACAGCCAGACCTGCTGCTGGGGGGTTCGGGGGAGGGGACAGCAGCCAAGCATGCTGGGAACCACAGACAATCCCGCACAACCTCCTCCTCCCTCCTCCCCTGCAGCATCCATGGCCACAGGAAACATGTGGCCCTGCAGGAGCTGAACACCAGCACAACACACTTCCTCCTTACGTAGCCACACACACAAACACACACACAGGGTTACATAAGAAACACTTCATATTCTAGTTTTTTTTTACTTCTAACCTCTTCAGTTCCACTTCTGAGAGCGTGCACACTTCATCTTAATCACATGAAAACACAACAGCAATCGTAAAAGCACTCCAGATGAACAACTACTACATAAACACGAGATGACATAAACACAGCGACTCTGATGTTTACTGTGACCTTTATTTCTTTGCAAACAAAAATTTCTTTGAACCTGCGATATTTTTGCTCATCAACTTCATTTCATTTGGTAAAATACACCTGCCAGGTAGATACACGTGGTGAGTGTGTGTTCCTAAGCAGTATTACAGATCTTTTTTATATTGAAGAAATGGTCTCCATGCACTCCAGAACAAAGAATAAAAGGATCATCCAAAGCCAGTCCAGCTTTGCTCTTGGCAAAGCTCACTACCACTTCTGCGATGGCATCAGAGGTTTGTCCCGTTCTTCATACAGTCTATGTCCTCACACAGCCCTCCCACTTGTCCAGGCTTGGAACCAGCACAATGAAAGCATGGAGAACTGTGGAAACATCCCCAAAACCATCGTCCCTCCACCACCGAGCTTCACAGTGGGTCTAAGGTGTTTCCGCTGAAATGCTAAGTTTGTTTTTCTCCAAACATTGTTTTAGACATTAAGACCAAACATTTCCACGTTGGTCTCATCTGTCCAGAGGACATTCCTCCGGAAGTTTGTTTGTTCAGATGCAGTTTTTCAAACCTCAGTTTATAACCCTTTCCAGATTGATGTGCAGCAAAGGTTCGTTCTCTAAAATGTCTAATATCTTTCCCTCCTTGCATTGTGTTCATACACACCTGAATGCTCCAGATCAATCTATATGTCCCAGTGGCATGCTGAGATACGCTATCACAGTCAGCTGTCTCAGGAGCTCAGTGAAGTCCAGGTGGATCTGTGACAGGATGTCACCTGTGCAACAAATCCTGTCCTGAAGTTTCCTGGCTCCTGAATATTCCAGTCAACTGTCAGCTGTATTATAAGAACATGGAAGAGTTTGGGAACGACAGCAACTCAGCCACCAACTGGTCGGTCACGTAGACTGATGGAGCAGGTCAACGGATGCCGAGGAGTATAGTGCCAAGAGGTCACCAACTTTCTGCAGAGTCAATAGCTACAGACCTCCAAACTTCATGTGATCTTCAGATCATCTCCAGCTCAGTGAGCAGAGATCTTCATGGATGGGTTTCCATGGTCAAGCAGCTGCATCCAAGACAAACATCACCAAGTGCAAAGCGTCGGATTCAGTGGTGTAAAACGCCGCCACTGGACTCTGGAGCAGTGGAGACCTTCTCTGGAGTGATGAATGGAGCTTCTCCATCTGGTGATCTGATGGACCAGTCTGGGTTTGGTGGTTGCCAGGACAACGGTACTTGTCTGACTGCATTGTTCCAAGTGTAAAGTTTGGTGGAGGGGGGATGATGGTGTGGGGTTGTTTAGTTCCAGTAAAAGGAACTCTGATCTTCTGGTCCAACATCAGTGTGATCTCACAAATGTGCTTCTGGAAGAACAGTCACAAATTCCCATAAACACTCCTAAACCTTGTGGACAGCCTTCCCAGAAGAGTTGAAGCTGTTACAGCTGCAAAGGTGGACTAACGTCATGTTGAACCCTCTGGATCAGGGAACGGGAGGTCACTGAAGTTCATATGCGAGTGAAGGAAGGTGAGACGATACTTTAGGCCGTATAGTGTACATTGAACAAGTGACAGCTACATCTGTCAACAATCTGACAACTATTAAAGGTGGATTCTGTGAAAGTGATATTGGATGTAACTTTGTTCCAGGTTCATTAGCAATCTTTACCTGTGGTTCAGTAATAGCTGGGCCATTCTAATTAGACACAAACAATCTCAAAAATGTACAAACAATCCCAAAAAATAATGATGACAAATGAGACAAAAAGATGAGTAACTGCAAATATGCCCAAAACAATCAATAAAAGACACAAGTTACTATAAAGATGTCCAAAACTATCAGTGATAAGGAACTGCAGAGAGATCCAAAACGATTGGAAGAAGAGGTGAATAAGTGTAGAGGTCCAACACAAGTGGAGCAGGAAACAAGTAACTACAAAGACATCAGAAACAACCAAGTACGTACAGGACACCTAAAGTGTATATGAGAAGAGTCAGGCAACACAACAAATAACTTTTCATTGTGTCGTCTAAGGAATAAATGTCAAAGGAAATGTGAGAACTGTTTTTCCCACATGGAAAGACTCTGATTTGTGTTGGTAAATCTGTTTTTCTGTCTCTAAACGTCTGATCTTCGTGGAGTGTAGCTGTTTTGCCCTTTCACTTTTTTCTGGAGGAGAAAGTTTCCAGACAGCGATGAGAGCCGCATCATCGGTCTCTGCATCTTTGTTTGACGAGGCGACCGCGTCCGTCTGTGTTTGTCTGTCCGGTAAACACAGCCTTTTGTTTTCCCACTGAAGAAGAGGTTTGTCCTGCTCTCGGACTTTGGGGGAAGTTATTTTTTGGTTTGTTTTGGAGCACTGGTAAATAGTCTGTGATTTGTGGCGAGCCGTCAGCTCCTCGTCGGGAACAGAGAGGAGCCTTTTCCAAGCTGTCTCCATGTGTCCCTCCTTTTCCGTCGTCACTCTTCACTTCTAAACATCATCACTCCTCGGCTGCAGAGCGGCGCCGGGCCTCCGGCCACAGGTTCGAGCCTCCAGCATCCACAGGTCTGCAGCTCTGTTGAGACACAGAAATCCTCATTTCAGCAGATTTTAAGACGCCTCAAGCTTTGATAAGTTCACAATAGACAACAACAAAATAAAATATATTTTCTGACTGTTTAAATTATTTGAACCCTTGATGCAGCACATCAAACAAACCAGAAAAAGCTCAAGCTTTAATACTGTAAAGATCATTTACAACCTGTGCTAGTAGACCTGATACGAAGACCAGCAGAGCTCCGCCCATGATTGCCCAAGTAACCGTGGGCAGGCCGCAGGTGGACGCAGGACTCACTCTGTGGGTCACCCAAGACTGGTGTCCTAGTCCACTGAGCAACAAGGAGCTCCTCATTGGCTAGGGGTCCAGTTAGTAAATCTGGAAGACCCACCTCTTACATGAAGAAGAGTAACCTGGACTCCTTACAAACTGGAGAAGAAGTGACCTGGAGCCTTCAGAGACTGGAAGGGCAGTAACTTACACATTTAGAGGTGCCACTTGCCAACAAGCATACAGAGCAAATCTCTCACAGAATACTGTCCAAAACAACACTAAAGAAACCCCCACCTCTGTTTTGTTTTCTGCTGAAGACTGTTAATGCTTGAAGGATGGTGACACAAGGTCAGTAATAATCAGGAGGATGGCAAGACAAAGTCTATAATAAAATTAGGAAGATGGTGAAAAAATCGTTAATAATCAGGAAGGTGGCAAAACCAAGTCTGTAATAATCAGAAGTATGGTGAGATAAAGTCAGTAATAATATTGAGGATGTCGAGACAACGTAGATAATAATCAAGAAGATGGTAAGACAAAGTCCGTATTATACAGAAACATGGCGAGACAAAGTCGGTAATAATCAGGAAGATATCAAAGACAAAGTCGGTAATAATCAGATGTTTAAACAAAGTCTGTAATAATATGGAGGATGTTGAGATAAAGTCGGTAATCATCAGAAAGATGTTTAAACAAAGTCCATAATAATCAGGAAGATAGTAGGACAGTAAAAACACTGAAATGTTAGTATGACGATAGACATTATTGTTATGGTGAACTGTATTGTAATAATGATAAATGATAAATAATAATAAATGTACAACAGTTTTTAAAGGTGTGTGACGGTCCTGCAGGTGTTCAGCTTCTCGGTCTGATTAAAGTTACCTGGTGCAAAGAAGGTCCAGTTCTGCCAAAAGTTCCTGGTGCAGAAACTGAGGTCAGAGTGAGTGAGGGGGGGGCAGGGAGGGAAACGGTGGAAGCACGGTGATGCAGCTGGTCAGGTTGCGGTGCAGCTCCGTACCACACGGTGATGCAGCTGGTCAGGTTGCGGTGCAGCTCCGTACCACACGGTGATGCAGCGGGTCAGGATGCGGTGCAGCTCCGTACCACGCGGTGATGCAGCTGGTCGGGATGCTCTCGATGGTGCCTCTGTAGGTTACCTGACGGAGGCGGATTAAAGTAAAAATTTACTATCAACACCAGATTAAAGTATTAATTTACTACCTGACAAAAGATTAAAGTATAAATTTACCATTTGACATTAGATTTAAGTAAAAATTTACTATCAACACTACATTAAAGTGTAAATTTACTACCTGACACAAGATTAAAGTATAAATTTATTATCAACATCAGATTAAACTATAAATTTGCCTCCTAACACTTAATAAAGTATAAATTTACTATCAACACTAGATTAAATTACAAATTTACCAACTGACACAAGATTAAAGTATGAATTTACTTCCTGACAATAAATAAGTATACATTTTAAAAAACTATATTAAAGTGTAAATTTACTAACGCTATATTAAAGCATAAAACTACTATTAACACTATAATAAAGTATAATTTTACTACCTGACAATTGATTAAAGTATAAATTTACAAACTGACACTACATTAAAGTGTAAATTTAATATCAACACGAGATTAAAGTATCAATTTACATTCAACACCAGATTTAATTATAAACTTACTACTTGACACTAGATTAAAGTATATATTTAGTATCAACACGAGATTAAAGTATTTATTTACAACCTGATACTAGATTAAAGTATAAATTTACAAACTGACACTACATTAAAGTGTAAATTTAATATCAACACGAGATTAAAGTATCAATTTACATTCAACACCAGATTTAATTATAAATTTACTATCAACACTAGACTAGAGTAAAAATTTACTACCTGACACCAGATTAAAGTATAAATTTACTATCAACATCAGATTAAAGTACAAATGTACCAACTGACACCAGATCAAAGTATAAAATTACTACATGACACAAGATTAAAGTATGAATTTACTTCCTGACAATAAATTAAAGTATACATTTTAAAAAACTATATTAAAGTATAAATTTAAAGTATTAATTTACTACCTGACACTAGATTAGAGTATTAATTTACTACATGACACTAAATTAGAGTATTAATTTACTACCTGACACTAGATTAGAGTATTAATTTACTACATGACACTAGATTAGAGTATTAATTTACTACATGACACTAGATTAGAGTATTAATTTACTACCTGACACTAGATTAGAGTATTAATTTACTACCTGACACTAGACTAGAGTATTAATTTACTACATGACACTAGATTAGAGTATTAATTACTACCTGACACTAAATAAAAGTATAAATTTACTATCAGACACTAGATTAGAGTACAAGTTTACTATCCGACACTAGATTAAAGTTTAAATTTACTACCTGACACTAGATTAGAGTGTAAATTTACTACCTGACACCAGAATAAAGTATTAATTTACTACCTGACACTAAATAAAAGTATAAATTTACTATCAGACACTAGATTAGAGTACAAGTTTACTATCCGACACTAGATTAAAGTTTAAATTTACTACCTGACACCAGAATAAAGTATTAATTTACTATCTGACACTAGATTAGAGTATTAATTTACTACCTGACACTAGATTAGAGTGTAAATTTACTACCTGACACCAGAATAAAGTATTAATTTACTACCTGACACTAAATAAAAGTATAAATTTACTATCAGACACTAGATTAAAGTATAAGTTTACTATCCAAAATTAGATTAAAGTATAAATTTACTACCTGACACTAGATTAGAGTATTAATTTACTACCTGACACCAGAATAAAGTATAAATTTACTACCTGACACCAGAATAAAGTATTAATTTACTACCTGACACTAGATTAGAGTATTCATTTACTACATGACACTAGATTAGAGTATTAATTTACTACCTGACACCAGAATAAAGTATTAATTTACTACCTGACACTAAATAAAAGTATAAATTTACTATCAGACACTAGATTAGAGTATATGTTTACTTTCCGACACTAGATTAAAGTATAAATTTACTACCTGACACTAGATTAAAGTATAAATTTACTACCTGACACCAGAATAAAGTATTAATTTACTACCTGACACTAAATAAAAGTATAACTTTACTATCCGACACTAGATTAAAGTATAAATTTACTACCTGACACTAGATTAGAGAATGAATTTACTACATGACACCAGAATAAAGTATAAATTTACTACCTGACACTAGATTAAAGTATAAATTTACTACCTGACACTAGATTAGAGTATTAATTTACTACCTGACACTAGATTAGAGTATTAATTTACTACCGGACACCAGAATAAAGTATAAATTTACTACCTGACACTAGATTAGAGTATTAATTTACTACCTGACACTAGATTAGAGTATTAATCTACTACCGGACACCAGAATAAAGTATAAATTTACTACCTGACACTAGATTAGAGTATTAATTTACTACCTGACACTAGATTAGAGTATTAATTTACTACCTGACACCAGAATAAAGTATAAATTTACTACCTGACACTAGATTAGAGTATTAATTTACTACCTGAAACCAGAATAAAGTATTAATTTACTACCTGACACTAAATAAAAGTATAAATTTACTATCAGACACTAGATTAGAGTATAAGTTTACTTTCCGACACTAGATTAAAGTATAAATTTACTACCTGACACTAGATTAAAGTATAAATTTACTACCTGACACCAGAATAAAGTATTAATTTACTACCTGACACTAAATAAAAGTATAAATTTACTATCCGACACTAGATTAAAGTATAAATTTACTACCTGACACTAGATTAGAGTATTAATTTACTACATGACACCAGAATAAAGTATAAATTTACTACCTGACACTAGATTAAAGTATAGATTTACTACCTGACACTAGATTAGAGTATTAATTTACTACCTGACACTAGATTAGAGTATTAATTTACTACCGGACACCAGAATAAAGTATAAATTTACTACCTGACACTAGATTAGAGTATTAATTTACTACCTGACACTAGATTAGAGTATTAATTTACTACCTGACACTAGATTAGAGTATTCATTTACTACCTGACACCAGAATAAAGTATAAATTTACTACCTAACACTAGATTAGAGTATTAATTTACTACCTGACACTAGATTAGAGTATTAATTTACTACCTGACACTAGATTAGAGTATTAATTTACTACATGACACTAGATTAAAGTATTAATTTACTACCTGACACTAGATTAAAGTATTAATTTACTACCTGACACCAGAATAAAGTATGCATTTACTACCTGACACTAGATTAGAGTATTAATTTACTACCTGACACTAGATTAGAGTATTAATTTACTACATGACACCAGAATAAAGTATAAATTTACTACCTGACACTCGATTAGAGTATTAATATACTACCTGACACTAGATTAGAGTATTAATTTACTACATGACACTAGATTAGATTATTAATTTACTACATGACACTAGATTAGAGTATTAATTTACTACATGACACTCGATTAGAGTATTAATTTACTACATTACACTAGATTAGAGTATTAATTTACTACCTGACACTAGATTAGAGTATTAATTTACTACATGACACCAGAATAAAGTATAAATTTACTACCTGACACTAGATTAGAGTATTAATTTACTACCTGACACTAGATTAGAGTATTAATATACTACCTGACACTAGATTAGAGTATTAATTTACTACATGACACTAGATTAGATTATTAATTTACTACATGACACTAGATTAGAGTATTAATTTACTACCTGACACTAGATTAGAGTATTAATTTACTACATGACACCAGAATAAAGTATAAATTTACTACCTGACACTAGATTAGAGTATTAATTTACTACATGACACTAGATTAGAGTATTAATATACTACCTGACACTAGATTAGAGTATTTATTTACTACCTGACACTAGATTAAAGTAATAATTTACTACCTGACACCAGAATAAAGTATTCATTTACTACCTGACACTAGATTAGAGTATTAATTTACTACCTGACACTAGAATAAAGTATTAATTTACTACCTGACACCAGAATAAAGTATAAATTTACTACCTGACACTAGATTAGAGTATTAATTTACTACCTGACACTAGATTACAGTATTAATTTACTACATGACACTAGAATAAAGTATAAATTTACTACCTGACACTAGATTAGAGTATTAATTTACTACCTGACACTAGATTAGAGTATTAATTTACTACCTGACACTAGATTAGAGTATTCTGCAGTTGATTGAAGGCCAGTCCCAGGTCTCACATACCCACAATAACTCTCACGTCTGCTGAAACATCAAATTGGATATTAAAAAAAAAGTTTATTTTTTTAACAATCTTGGCACCATCATCATCACGCCTTTGCAGGCAGTTTTAAAAAGAAAAAATAAATAGTCAGCAGAGTCTAATGTCCCCACCTTAGCATCCCCAATGTGTCATGTTTTAATAAATGAAAGTTGTGGAGTTCCCCCGGGTCCTGGAATGAGCTCCGTTATCCAGCTGCTTCTGGCTCCAGCTGATAATTGTCATATGGCAGGAATCCCAGATCATTTCTGGATCCAGAAATGATCTGGAATGAAAATGACTCATGTCTCTGCAGTCCAACAAACACTGAGAGAGCGCTGTAAAAACTGGCTCATTGCAGTCGATTCAAGTCTTCCGTCCCTGCATTCCTCAGTTAATACCATCTGAACATCACTAAACGAGATCAATGGCAATAACAGAAGCCACAGAAAATACGTTTCTTTTTTTGTTTTTTGTTTTAATTTATTATAATTCCCTGAAGGGAAACAGAGCTGCAGGTGAGAACAAAACCATCATTAATCAAAATTAAAAAGCGGCACACTGCAGAACATTCCTCTAATTAATCCAGAGTAGGTGAGGAACACGACCACCACACTTCATTTTTTTTGTCTATATGTATACTTTTAATACTTCACATTTGGAAAATGCTTTTTAATGCTGCCAGTCCAGCATTAAAGACCCAAAACCAGGGACAAAGAGGGCATGGCGGGCACACCCAGAACCAAAGATCGGGAGCCATATAGCAAAGAAATCTGGGTAACCAAGTCTAAACAACGCCAAACAGTTGCTGAAATCGGGAAAGTATCATACATTTACTGATGGAAATGTTTTGCATCACTAGAATCCTATAAAACTGGACTAAGTGTGAAGTTTTTGAACAGAGTCTGGTGGAGCCGCTGAGTACATCATTTGTGGTTTCATGTCAAGGATGTTCTTCTCCATGGAGGCGGAATTGGGCTTTCACAAGTGTGTAAATGTGATGCTGAAGCAACGAGGACACCGTGGTGACTCAGAGGACACGGAGTCCAGCCCACGAGGAGTTGGCTCATCAGCACCACAGAAGACAGCACGACCGAGGACACAGAGTGAAGTTCAGGAGGAAACCCCGCGCTGTCCGTCTGATGTAATGTAAGCTTTTACAGGACATCCTGTTCACACACATAAAACTACCCGTCACTTCTCTGTTTTTTTTTTTTCATTACCATTACCATTCTTGTCCGTATGGACATCATGAAACCACGTATGTACGATGCACCGAAATTGGACCTCTGCTTTTAACCCATCAACTAGTTTCACTAGTGAGCAGTGGGGCTGCTAGAACCAGCGCCCCGGGGAGCAATTGGGAGTTAAGGGCCTTGCTCAGGGGCCCCCAGTGATTTACCATTGTGGCCAGAACCTGGGCTTGAACCTGGGTCCTCCACGCCCAACACCACTGTAACCACTAGGCTTGTGGTTTGAGTTGGCAGCGCACTGAGCGCATGATGGACACCTGGTCAATCCTATTACAGAGACCATTCCCTGGTCTAGAATACTCAAGTTCATGTTAACACAATGCCAAGAGGGAAAGATGTGAGCAACAGTCTAAGAGAAAAAGAGAAAAACAAATCACATTGGAAAAAGAAGTACGCCCATGATTCCCCGGCTCGAAGATCCACGCTTGGCACGTGTTACGTGAGGTTTCCGGTCGTACTTCACCAGTGTCTCACAAGGTGGAGAAACTCAGGTCCATTCTTCTGTCCAACGTTGTTTGAGTTCATTGAGCCTTTTTGACATTTTACACAGCTCTCTGAAAGGCTCTCCGCAACATCTCAACCAGGTTCAGGTCTGATATTTGACCAGGTCATTCCAGATCCATGACTTTTTTGTTTTTCATAATTCTGATGTAGATCTGCTGCTGTGTTTGAGATCATTTCCAGTCACATGATTCAGTTTCAGCCACATTTGTCTCTAGAAGATTCTAGTTTTTTACATAGGAGTTCATGGTCCACAGACCATCATCCCTCCACCACCGTGCTTCACAGTGGTCTGAGGTGTTTCTGCTGAAATGTGTTTGGTTTTCTCCAAACATGGTTCTGGACATGAAGACCAAACATCTCCACTGTGGTCTCATCTGTCCAGAGGACGTTGTTCCAGAAGTCTGCTGCTATGGTCAGATGCAGTTTTTTCACTCTCAGTTGTGTTTAGGTACCAAAGACTGAAATCATCCATCCATCCATCCATCCATCCATCCATCCATCTGTCTATCCGTCTTATGCAGCATATCCAGGGTTGGGTTGTGGATGCAGTAGTCTGAGCCTGGAAAACCTCACCAGGCAGTTTTTACTGACGTAAACCCAATGTACAGGTGCCGAGTCCGGGGGAATAAGTATGTCGGCCCCTGTGCAGACATACCTCGCCCTCTCACTTTGGGCAACTCCAGAGGGGAACAGAATCTGACCCGCTCAAGGAGACTGTCTCCCGAACCCGAGCCATGTATCAAGGTGAGTCTGGTTATATCCAGCCAGAACCACCATCCTGTGGAAACCATACGCAGGATTGCTCCCTTCAGTTTCATTTTTGTCTCATCAATTTTGAAACCAGGGAAAACAGCTCAATGTTTCTGTTCATCTGAAGTTGTATTTATCTAATATCTTTAGCTTTGGTTTACTTTTCTAGTAAAAAAAACAGCATTTCAAGAGGGAAAGTCCAATTCTCTGACTTAGACTGAGCCATTTGTGCAGGAACGTAGTTTCTGAGGTACATGAAGACTTCCCAACATTTACACAGAGCCAGTAGGATAATCAGTAGAGAATCTGGAACATTCCCAGCACATAGATCCAGCAAGGAAACCCGGAGAACTGGTAAGAAGCGTTTGTGAAGTTTACCAGCAAATAAACAGGATCCTTAGGAGATTTGGTGTGCTTTTACCAGATGATGCAGCGGAGGAGGGTGAGTCACAGCATCCTCCTCTCTCCTCACCCCTGCCCAGGAGGCCTCCAGGAGAAAGGGGAAGCGAAAAGGGCTGACAGAGAAAAGCAGGCAGCTCCTCGTTTTCCTGTTTGTGCCGATTTTAGACATTCAGGTCACACACAGGCATCATGTGTCTAACGGTCAGTCGGCCTGCTGTCAGTATCTGATGTTTACCCCGTCCAGGATCAGTGATTTCTGCTCGCCGTGGTCACCGGTCTCAGGTCCATATGTGACTCACCATGAGACGGAACAACAGATAACAGAACCAGGATGATCAGAGCACGGAAGAGGACAAACATGACATTAACGTGACTTTTATCCATCAACTTCCTCTTATCTAGGTTTCAGTCGTGGGAGCAGAAGACTCAGACCTCTCCTCCTCTGGCAATCTCCTCCAGCTCTTCTGTGATGACGCCAAGGTGTCCTCAGGCCATCTGCAGGATATCATCTCTCCAGGGTGGCCTGGCTCTGCCTTGATGCCTTCTCATGGCTGGACATTCCTGAAACATCTCCTCAGTGAGGCGTCCAGGAGACATCCTAACAAGATCAACAATCTCCACTGATTCTTCTGGATGTGGAGGAGCAGTAACTCTCTGAGTCTCTCCTGACCGATGACCAATGACCGAGTACCCCTACTGGTGACCACAGGTAAGTAGGAACGTAGATCCACCAGCAAACATACTCTCAGCTCTTTCTTCACCACAACAGACCACATTACTGCAGACGATGCACCACTCCATCTGCCAATCTCCTGCTCCGTTCTTCCTTCACTCATGAACAAGAGCCCAAGACACTCAGACTCCTCCACATGATGCAGCACCTCACTCCTGACCTGGAGAAAAAATTACACCCCTTTCTGACTGAGAGACACGGTCTCAGACTTCTGGGAATGAGTCGACCAAGCCTGGTGGTCTGGTTGTTCAAGTTGGAGGGGTCCTGGTCCTGAAATGATCTGAGGTGAAGGTTGCTCAACTGGAGAAGTTGATGTTCTAGTCAGTCCAGCTGGTGTCGTCTGCTTAGGTCTGGTTAGAAGCCATGAACCAGAGGTGGAGATACTTCAAGCAGCTTTGCTAAGCTTCACCCCTGAACCCTTCCAGACCAACCGAGAACTGGTCTCGGTGGTCTGTTCATGCAGTTAGCAGCATAAGACATTATTGACTTCAGCTACAGCTCAGAGGTCCCGTCAACTTAAATACAAGGCACTACGTAGTTTACACCATAAACCTGAATGTGTCTGTCTAAAACCCCGCGTTTAAATATAGTTTCCCCTGAGGTACATAAAAATCACCCCGTTGTTGTCCTGGATCTGTTTTGTGTACCAGACTGTAAATATGTAATACGTATGTCTGCTGTAACATGAGGGTCAATGAAGATGAACTTGATTCTGAATGTAGAAAAAATCTCCCCGCGCACACCTGGAGTTACATCAAGAACATCTCACCATGTCAGACTGCTGGCGGTGCATGTGACCGAAAATCCGAGGGTGTCAGAGCTCAGATCGTTTCTCCTGAAGACAGCAGATATCTGACAGCTGATTCTTCTCTATCAGACTGACTGACAGCAGCAGATTCCTCTCCTGACCTGTGGAATAGAGCAGGAGGAATGCCACCAGGACTGTCGCACAGACATATCCAGGCACGAAGGAACACTTTTCTGCAGATCAGAGGAACCAGACGGAATTAAAAAAAGAAGACTCGACTACAGACCAACAAGGTAACAGCTGACATCTGCAGAAGCTCTCCAGGAATCTGGATATCTGTTTGTCTGGGAAAACAATTATGGACATAAAAGTAAAGCTGTGAATCAACATCTTTATGAGGCCACAGTAGTGAAGCACGGAGGAGGCTGTATCATGCTGTGGGCTACAAAGGAAAACATACATGAAACCAGTGATTCATGTGCAGGGATTTACAGATGTCATAAACCCATGTTTTATTCACCAGAGAACAAAGAAAACATATTAAAAGTTGAAATTGGGACTATTTACCATTTCATGAAAAATATTAGCTCAGTCTGAATTTGGTGAAATGCTGGAAAAGCAAGCTGCACTAAAAGGAAACACCTGATGTCAGCAGGTCGTGTCGTGTCCTGGTATAAACAGGAATTGGAATATCTCATACATGACATGTTCAAAATATTCTGAGAACCTGGAGGAATCTCTGTATGTTGGGGACAGGGCTGAAAATCCGGTTAGATGGCTGTGACATCATAGCGGGGTGGGAATCAGGCAAATCTAAACTGAAATAAAAACAGTTAGTGACATGATTCATTCCAGGTCTGTATGTTTTGTTTTTGTCCATTACATCTATCATCATTGAAAACAATTAATTTGATCATATATTTCTACAAAACATGCTTTTTTTTTAAATAGCGCTGGTGGGTTTGGGGGTTCTGAGGAGTAATGTCACCTGTAACGGCCTGATCTGGTCGCTTCAGCACTGAAGGTGTGTTTTCTTAGTGAATCGTCTTCTTCTCTGCAGATAAACTGTCCCAGGTCGCCGTGGTAACGCGTTTCCCAACAAGTGTTTGAGAAGGGAAGCTTTAATTTCAGATCAGGATGGTGTGCGAGAGACTTTGTGTGTGTTTACATTCCCACAAACATGTGATGACACACACTTTCTGTCACACTGTCGGTGTGATCACATGCTCCACACGGCTTCTGTTTGCTCCGTCAGTCATGTGTTTGATTGATTGACAGCTGTAGAAAAGTAGCCAGGGATGTCCAGATAAAGTTTATCAACTCAGAAACTCTCAGAGTCGATTCAAGACGAGATAAAACAGAGAAACCTTGGTGATGAAACTTTCTGGTTTCACATGTTCGCACTGGAGGAGTTTGTGGTTTCCAGACCGTCATGTACACAAGCGTGAACCCCGTCTTTTCATCTGAGAGGTAGCATCTCAATAACTCAGGGAGCAGCAGTTCCTCAACTGACCTCTAGGGGCTGGTTCCAGCTCATCAGCCTATCACGTAGGTGTTTGGACTGTAAAAGGAGGTCAAGTACCCGGACAAAACCTCACAAGCACAGGGAGAGTCCTGGCGGGCGTCAAAGCTGGAACCTTCCTGCTCTGAGGCAACGGTGCTGCCGCCCCCGCCCCCCGGTAGAGGAACCGCAGGTCCAGATCCAAAACCTGGTGGTCGGTAGAGGAACCACAGATCCAGATCCGGACGCTGGTGGTCGGCAGAGGAACCGTAGATCAGGATCCAAAACCTGTTGGTCGGTAGAGGAACCGCAGGTCCGGATCAAAAACCTGGTGGTCGCCAGAGGAACCGCAGGTCCAGAACCGCAGGTCCAGAACCGGACGCTGGTGGTCGGCAGAGGACCCGCTGGTCCAGATCCGGAACCTGGTGGTCGGCAGAGGACCCGCTGGTCCAGATCCGAAACCTGGTGGTCGGCAGAGGAACCGCAGGTCCAGAACCGCAGGTCCAGAACCGCAGGTCCAGAACCGGACGCTGGTGGTTGGCAGAGGACCTGCTGGTCCTGATCCGGAACCTGGTGGTCGGCAGAGGACCCGCTGGTCCAGAACCAGAACCTGGTGGTCGGCAGAAGACCTGCAGCTTTGTATTTGCTTCTAACGGGAAAACTGGAGGTTGCCTCTCTGTTTAAGAGGTTATATCCAGGTTTGATTTGGGCTTCATGTGGATTTAATCATGGTATGGTTTTGGGGTTTTGACTGCAGGTCTCTTGAGTCTTGTTTGCTTTTCAGTGGTGATGTTTCTGCATTCTAACAACAACGTACAAATCAACAACCTGTCCAGTCATCTGCCCTGATTGTTTGAGTGTTTTATCTGATGAGAGAATGAACTGGAGTTTACTGGTCGTCACTGGAACCCGCAGACTGTTAGTCACTGAGGATTCCAGCCTTCCTCCTAAAACCGAGTGGCTCACTGAGACGAGACCTGATTGGCTGTGAACCAGAGGAACGAGGGAGGTGTGAGTGTAGTGATCATGGCTGCCATATCTGTGGTTTGTGGAGGAGAAAGAAGCGATGAACATCCATGGGAATTATTAAAGGAGGGATGCTTGTCATTCTCATTGTTCCCCGCTGGAAATTTCATTTTCATCTCACCACAGTTCCATCCTTGTTAAATCAGTTTGTTTGTCTCAGAGGGAGTAATGACGCATGATGAAACCAAAAATAAAAACAACCAATAATGAGAGACACAGACTGGATTTACAGATACCAGCTTTACTGGAGCTCAGACCTTCTAAACTTCATCAGAAACAAACCCGGGAAGCATTACAAACACACAAAACATGCTGTTAAAGAGAGAAATTGAGCTGACAGCTGCAGTGTGTCTGAGTCCTTTTGTGCCTCTGCACAATTTAACTTCTGAACCAACATCTGTAGACCAGTGGTCCCCGACCCTGGTCCTCGGGGCCCACCACCTGCATGTTTTAGCTGTTTCCCTGCATCAACACAACTGATTCTAAATAATTATCGTTATCTGCTTGATCATCAAGGTCTGGACAACTCTGGTAATGACACAGTCACTTGTATCAGTGTGCTGAAGCAGGGAAACATCTAAAACCTGCAGGACAGGGGGCCCTGAGGACCAGGGTTGGAGACCACTGCTGTAGACAATGAGGCCAGAGCGGAGTTGTTTGGCTTTAATGGAGAAAACCAAACAAAGATGATTGCTAGAATGGTGAAATTTTAATGAAACGTTAGTGGAACATTGTTGAAGGAGGAATTACTTTTGTACATGGCTGTGAATGTCTGTAAAATTTGTAAAAAAACTCTAAACTGTTTTAGGCATCACACTTGAACAGAGTTTTGGAGGACAATGTTTGTCTGGTCGGAGGTCATCAGTGACAGGTCTGAGGTCACTTCCTTTCCCAGTGAGCTGGCTGGCAGTCATGAGTTTCTGATGTTTGAATCCTGCAGCGCTGAAGCGAAGGCGGACTGTCACTTACCAAAGACTGCATGACAAACCTGGACAAACCCCTCCGATGTCACCCTGGCGCTTTGAAGCCTTGGTCTAATTGCCCAGAAGTTAACTTTAATCCATTTTATCTTGGCTGGATAAGTTTATGTAACCTATAATGCTAATGAATATTATTTTACATTTGTTCTGATCATCTGTCCAAACATCCTCTTTTAAAATGTTGCTTTCAGTCCACCACCGGCCCTCCGCCGGCCCTCCACCGGCCCTCCACCGGCCCTCCGCCGGCCCTCCACCGGCCCCCCCACCGGCCCACCACCGGCCCACCACCGGCCCTCCACCGCCCCCCCCCCACCGGTCCACCAAGGGCACCCCACAGGCCCCCCAATTGCCCACTACCGGCTCCCCACCGACCCACCACCGGCCCACCAACAACCCCCCCCCACCGGTCCACCAAGGGCACCCCACCGGCCCCCCAATTGCCCACTACCGGCTCCCCACCGGCCCACCAATGACCCACCACCGGCCCTCCAATTGCCCACCAATGACCCACCAACGGCCCACCACTACGCCGGTGGTGGACCGTTGGTGGGGGGCTGGTGGGACCGACTCACTCTGAGCTGCTACACTGCCCCCATTTGATTGGAGTATGAATTTAATGTTTGGCTTCACATTACACATTGCTCTTTTAAATTTCTACTTCTGCTGTTGGTATTTTAGCAATATTATTCTTGCATGCATGTCGTGAAGGTTCAGAAAACTCAAGAGCAAGCACTGGTGTGAGGCGGGGCTCAGAGGCCAATTTTGTTACTTCAGATTAAAAAAAGTAGTAAAACAAAAACTCCGAGCTGGGTCTCCGGAAAGCTTAACTAAAATACCCTAGTGAGTCCTTTTACAGAGAAGTCAAAACAGCAGAACTGGCAGAAGAAGCTGAACAAACAAAAACCAGGATTAGAAAATTACAGGGCAAACAAAAACTCATCAGAAAAGTGGGACTCCACAAGGAGTGGAAATTAGGACCTCAGATACATGAACTGGAAGGGAATAAGGGTCAGGTTTGGGCCAGCGGCTTAGCCGATGAAAACCAGTCAAAGGGGGGATGGTGATCGACCAAAACATCAGGGGCAAGGCTGCACCAGCACAGTGCACGGAGAAGATTAATAGGTCATCGACTGTGTTTCCAGAAATCTGTCGTAAACTTGCTTTAGGTGTCATAGCTATACGTGTAGAGAGAAAATGTATAAAAATATGAGTTGATCAAAATCATGGGGTGACACGTCCAAGGTCTGCAGTTCCCACAAGGCCCTGAACTGGCCACGAGCTCCTGTCCATCAACTGGTGCACACAGTCTCAGCAGCTCTTACAATTCCTGTTCAAATTGAGTATAACTGATTCAAAAGCCATAAACTGCCATGTCATTACAGAGAAATGTCATTGATACTCCCTTCGAACATGACTAGTATAACCAAGATGACATTAGTTGATGTAAACGCCATATAAGATAAAACTTTATTGATCCCACAAGGGGAAATTTGTGTGTTACCACAGCTCAAGTACAAAAAACAGAAGAGTAAGCAAAAAACATAATAAAATAATACATAGATAGACAAGATAAAATACTACACAGTAGCTGG
>CM026197.1:34971791-34993188 GCA_014839995.1 Xenentodon cancila
TCTGTGTCTTTGGTCCTTGGTCCTTGGTTTTGGGTTCTGTGTCTTTGGTCCTTGGTCCTTGGTTTTGGGTTCTGTGTCTTTGGTCCTTGGTTCACTGGAGTTTGTGTTCCAGACAGTTCGATCCAGTTTATTAAGGCTATTGAGAACAGAGGAGAGTAAAAACCAAATGTGTCTAATTCTTCATCTCAGAAAAAGCGCCTTCACTGTTGTGTTCCAGATTCTGGATCTTCGGTCTTTGGTTCAGGTTCCAGTCGGGGTTCTTATCCAGGGTTAGTTGCATTGGTGGAGGTTCTTCAGTCAGTGAGATGATCCTCAGTTTAGCTTAGCTCATTAGTGGTTCTGCTGGACAGTTGGGCAGCTGTTCCTCTCGAGGCTCAGAGGTGTTCTGCTGGTTGATCTCAGCGCTTCTGTCATCATGAACTCATCAGACCGGAGGTGCTTCAGTTGACGCCTCTTCACAGAATAACGAGTTCTGTGGAAGAGGAGTGGAGCTGGGCGGTGCAGGCGCTGCTCCAGGGCGACAGTCATTAAGATGAAAGCTCCAGCAGGTTTCTGTTGTAACCGGGTCTGAACCAGGACTCCTGGGAATCAGAGCCGCTCACTGTCAGCTTCTGTAATTAAATATTAAAACTAAAACGCATGTTTTTACCTGTTTCTCAGCTCGAAGCAGGAAAGTCACCTTCAACCATGATCACCAAATTTGCTTCTGCAGTATTTTGTGCTTATTTTTATTTATTTTCCATTGAGCATAAACATCCTTCTGTCTTCATGTTTCATCATGCAGGTAATCCTAAGTATCCCCATACTGAGATTTAAGAGAGAGAGTTCAGCCACCCTGCAGAGGGAACTCATTTCAGCCGCTTGTACCCTCCTTCAGGTTCCTTTAGTCACTCCTCACATTTGGTGACCACAGGTGAAGATAGGAATGTAGATCCACCAATAATCTTGTCGTTTGGATCACTTCTCAGACCAGTAGAGTCCACATCACTGCAGATGCTGCACTGATCCACCTGTCTGGAGATATTTTCCCTCGTTCATGAACAAGACCCTGAGATACTTAAACTACTACTTAAACGAACTTGAGCGAGAACCTCAACGCTGACTTGGAAAGGACATGTCTTCCTTTCATGACTGGGAACCGTGGTCTTCGATCTGGATCTTCTGATTCTCATCCCTGCAGCTTCACATTTGGTTGACAACCATTCCAGTTTGAGCTGAAGATCTTGACTTGATGATACCAACAGGCCTACATAATCTGCACAAAGCAGAGATGAATGACAGCACCAATCTGGACCCTCCACCCCTTGCTGCACCTACAAAATCTGTCCATTAATATTATGCCCTGAAGCCCTGATGGAGATGAATGGTCCGTAGCAAAAGACCCAGTCCTCACATTCCTAATGCAGGATACGCTTGACCACACAGTCAAATGTCTTCCTCAGCTGCACAAAGCACAAGTGGACCAGTTGGGCAAACTCCCACACCTGCCTCAGGACACTAGCGAGGATATCTGATCCAGCGTTCCACACTTAGAAGGGAACCCGCACCATTCCTTCTAAGTCTGAGGTTCCCAAATGCTCCATCTCAGAGTCTGCAGGCCTCACTGAGTAATTTAGATGTTGACGTCCATGACAGCACCATTAGATGACTGAACCAGTACGGTTCGTTTGGAAGAGTTTCCGGCAGAAAACCTCTTTTTGTCTAAAAAGACCATAGAGACACAAGTGAGGTTCACAAACCTGCATCTGAACAAACCAGCAGTGTCCTCTGGACACCCACGTGGAGAAGTTTGGTCTTGAAAATGCCACTCTGATTTATGTTCACAATTACGTTTACAGATCTTTTTGGGAAGAAATGTTTGTGTTTGATCAAGGCCAAAGCAGAAAAGAATCATCCGGACTGTTCTCAGCAAGCAGTCCAGAGTCCAGGTTCTGTGGTGTTCTGGGGTTGTATCACTGCTCGTTTTCACTTCTGTGATGGTGGCATCCATGCAGGAAAGTCCCCTGAGGTTTTAGAGCAACATCTGCTGCCTCAAGACCAAGTCTTTGTGTTGGCAGGAAGAAGGAGACAAAATAAATGTCCCCGATGATGATGTCCCAGAAGGGCTTTCCCGGTTCCTTGGATTTAGTTTTTGGTTCTTTTTCTCATCGCCTCTGTGTACATGTCACTGCTGAGGTTTCTGCCGTTATGTTCTGTTGTCTTCTGGCTTTTTTTAGATTGTCTAATTTAACTTTGGTCCTGTTCTTTGTTTCATTAGCTCTTTAAAATGACTTAGTTTTTCTTAATATTAATGACTAACTGGACATGTATGATGTGTGTGTCCACACACACACACACACACACACACCGAGCACTCGTTGACACTGACAGTGAGTGTAAATAAAGTTTTGCGAGTGTTGTCGGGCGGTCCAGCTGGTCCATGTCCTGCTGGTGAACAATGAGGGGTCAACAACCGGCAGTCCAATGATCGTCCTCGCTCCTGCAGGACCTTGTTGTTCCATATTTGTTCACTTCCTGTGTTGAATCTAACCTGTAGTCAAAACACAAAAATGAGTCTTTGGCTGCTGCTGGAGCTTCAGCAGTGTCAAAAACAAGCAAAACGCAGAGACACAAACCAGATGGAGGGACTGAAGGACGATTGGACCAAGACTGAAGTCCCTGCTGAAGATTCTGCTTGTACCATTAGTGAGGCTTTTGAAGTCTTTGTCACAGGTTCGTCTAAATGAGAACAAACAGGCCTGGAACTCAGCCAGACACCGTTACAGCGAGATGGCTTGATGATGATGCTGACCAACATCACTTCCAAACATCCATCTGTCCAAACATCCACCTGTCCAAACATCCATCTGTCAAAACATCCACTTGTCCAACCTTCCATCTGTCAAAACATCCACCTGTCCAAACATCCACCCATCTGTCCAAACATACATCCACCTGTCCAACCTTCCATCTGTCCAAACATCCACATACCTGTCCAAACATCCACCTGTCCAAACATCCACCTGTCCAACCTTCCATATGTCCAACCATCCATCTGTCCAAACATCCACCCACCTGTCCAAACATCCATCCACCTGTCCAAACATCCACCTGTCCAAACATCCACCTGTCCAACCTTCCATCTGTCAAAACATCCACCTGTCCAAACATCCACCCATCTCTCCAAACATCCATCTGTCTAAACATCCATCTGTCCAAACATCCACCTGTCCAAACATCCATCCATCTGTCCAAACATACATCCACCTGTCCAACCTTCCATCTGTCCAAACATCCATCTGTCCAAACATCCATCTGTCCAAACATCCATCCATCTGTCCAAACATACATCCACCTGTCCAACCTTCCATCTGTCCAAACATCCATCTGTCCAAACATCCATCCATCTGTCCAAACATACATCCACCTGTCCAACCTTCCATCTCTCCAAACATCCATCTGTCCAAACATCCATTTGTCCAACCGTCCATCTGTCCAAACATCCACCTGTCCAACCTTCCATCTGTCCAACCTTCCATCTGTCTAAACATCCATCTGTCTAAACATCCATCTGTCTAAACATCCATCTGTCCAAACATCCACCTGTCCAACCTTCCATCTGTCCAACCTTCCATCTGTCTAAACATCCATCTGCCCAAACATCCACCTGTCCAAACATCCATCTGTCTAAACATCCATCTGTCCAACCTTCCATCTGTCCAAACATCCGTCTGTCCAACCTTCCATCTGTCTAAACATCCATCTGTCCAAACATCTACCCAATCCAAACATCCATCTGTCTAAACATTCATCTTTCCAAACATCCACCTGTCCAAACATCCATCTGTCTAAACATCCATCTGTCCAACCTTCCATCTGTCTAAACATCCATCGGTCCAAACATCCACCTCTCCAAACATCCATCTGTCCAACCATCCATCTGTCGAAACATCCATCTGTCCAACCTTCCATCTGTCCAAACATCCTTCCATCTGTCCAAACATGCACGTATCCAAACATCCATCTGTCCAACCTTCCATCTGCCCAAACGTCCATCTGTGCAAACATCCATCTGTCTTAACATCCATCTCTCTTAACATCCATCTGTCAAAACATCCACCTGTCCAAACATCCATCTGTCTTAACATCCATCTGTCCAAACATCCACCTGTCCAAACATCCATCTGTCTTAACATCCATCTGTCCAAACATACATCTGTCCAACCTTCCATCTGTCCAAACATCCATCTGTGCAAACATCCATCTGTCCAAACATCCATCTGTCTTAACATCCATCTGTCCAACCTTCCATCTGTCCAAACATCCATCCATATGTCCAAACATGCACCTATCCAAACATCCATCTGTCCAACCATCCATCTGTCCAACCTTCCATCTATCTTAACATCCATCTGTCCAAACATCCACCTGTCCAAACATCCATCTGTCTAAACATCCATCTGTCTAAACATCCATCTGTCCAACCTTCCATCTGTCCAACCTTCCATCTGTCTAAACATCCATCTTTCCAAACATCCACCTTTCCATCCATCCATCCATCTGTCTAAACATCCATCTGTCCAACCTTCCATCAGTCCAACCTTCCATCTGTCTAAACATCCACCTGTCCAAACATCCATCTGTCCACCCTTCCATCTGTCCATCCTTCCATCCGTCTAAACATCCATCTGTCCAAACATTCACCCACTTGTCCAACCTTCCTTCTGTACAAACATCCACCCATCTGTCCAACCATCCATATGTCCAAACATCCATCTGTCCGACCATCCACCTGTCCAACCTTCCTTCTGTCCAAACATCCACCCATCTGTCCAAACATCCATCTGTCCAACCATCCATCTGTCCAAACATCCACCCATCTGTCCAACCATCCATCTGTTCAACCTTCCTTCTGTCCAAACATCCAGCCATCTGTCCAATCATCCATCTGTCCAAACATCCATCTGTCCAAACATTCACCCACTTGTCCAATCTTCCTTCTATCCAACATCCACCTGTCTAAACATCCATCTGTCCAAACTTCCATCTGTCCAACCATCCACCTGTCCAACCTTCCATCTGTCCAAACATTCACCCACTTGTCCAACCTTCCTTCTGTCCAAACATCCACCCATCTGTCCAACCATCCATATGTCCAAACATCCATCTGTCCGACCATCCACCGGTCCAACCTTCCTTCTGTCCAAACATCCACCCATCTGTCCAAACATCCATCTGTCCAACCATCCATCTGTCCAAACATCCACCCATCTGTCCAACCATCCATCTGTTCAACCTTCCTTCTGTCCAAACATCCACCCATCTGTCCAACCATCCATCTGTCCAAACATCCATCTGTCCAACCTTCCTTCTGTCCAAACATCCACCCATCTGTCCAACCATCCATCTGTCCAAACATCCATCTGTCCAACCTTCCTTCTGTCCAAACATCCACCCATCTGTCCAAACATCCACCCATCTGTCCAAACATCCACTTGTCCAAACATCCATCCATCCATCCATCCATCCATCTGTCCAAACATCAATGTGTCCAAACATCCACCTGTCCAAACATCCATCCATCCATCCATCCATCCATCCATCCATCCATCCATCCATCCATCCATCCATCCATCCATCCATCCATCCATGTCCAAACATCAATGTGTCCAAACATGTTCTGATCTATTGCCAAGATCCAATTTTTTATGAGGTTGCTTATATCATTATTTTAAAAGCGCCTTGTGTCTTCTTCTGTTTTGAAGTGACCTCCTTGACAAAGTGACGTCAACTGTGGTACATCAGGGGAATGGAAGTCAACATAGATGTTGCATCACTGAACCTGGATGATTTCTTTGAGGATTTTGTGCAGTGGAAGTGGACAGATTCATAAAGGGATGATAAGGAGATGAGGACTGAGGAAAAGGAGAGCAACTTCGTTAACACCATGTTTAACATTGTCCATGTGTGGAGCGACATTTCTACAGACGTGTGTGGATGAGGAATCAGGAGCGGAGGACCGTGACGTGCCCGGCTTCACTTCACCAAAACATCCCACCAGCGCAGAACTGAGACGTCAGTGCTACAACAGTGACGTCAGAGACGGATGAAATGTGACTTGTCAGTTCAGATGGAGTAACATCAGAAAACATCAGAAAACATCAGAAAACTTCAGAAAACATCAGATACGTGTCTGATTTAGGACCACATGTGGAAGTGGCCTTGTGGTTCCTCTGATGTGGAAACAAAATTATATTCGGCTCATTTTTGCCTGCAGTGTGAATGCAGCCATAATCCTGTGTCCCGGGTCTTCCCCGGGTCCTCTCATAGTGGGATGTGCCCGGAAACCTAACCAGAGACATCTTGACATGATGTCTGATCCACCTCTTCTTGCTCCTCTCGATCACAACTTGACATATTAACTTTAAAGTAAGAATGAATATTATGTGTTAGGTCTTATCAGAGCTTAGAAGTCAAGTTAAGCCAGTGCCAAGTAGTTAAAATGATGAAAGCCAGCCATTAATCATAGCCACACCCCTAATTTTGAATACATTGGGTATTATTGGAGCTAACCCCGGCCAGCAGGTGGAGTCAGCCAGGAGAACTATCGAGTACCGTGACCCAGTCGTGTTTGTACCAGACTGTAAATGTGTTTATTTCCTCCGTAAGGTGGATATTTGAACATGGAGATGAAGTCACTGCTGGAGTTCAGAACAGACAGTCACAAGACACTCGTCTGAAGCTGTGTGCCACTTTCCAGACTCTAGCCTAGTCAGACTCAGTGACATCCTGCAGAGCAGCAGTGAATCAGCCTAAAACCCACAAAGAAGCACGTCCTAGCTGGGTTTCCTCCCACAGACACGCTACTGAATTACTTGGAAGAGAGCAGGCGTTTACGTACTGGCAAAGTGGGGCAGCACTTTTACTCCTTACTGGCCCGAGCAGGAAAGAAAAAAACCCGCAAATGTGTGTCCGTACAAACTCATGTGACTGACATGTGTGTCCCGTTCACGCATTTATGGTAAATAAATGAAAAAGGTGAGATGATGCTGTCAACTACCTTCATATTATAAGAGCGTCATTAAAGGGAGTGTGAGTGAGTGAGTGAGTGAGTGAGTGAGTGAGTGAGTGAGTGAGTGAGTGAGTGAGTGAGTGAGTGAGTGAGTGAGTGAGTGAGTGAGTGAGTGAGTGAGTGAGTGAGTGAGTGAGTGAGTGTGTGAGTGAGTGAGTGAGTGAGTGAGTGTGTGTGTGTCTGTGTGTGTGTGTGTGTGTGTGTGTGTGTGTGTGTGTGTGTGTGTGTGTGTGTGTGTGTGTGTGTGTGTGTGTGTGTGTGTGTGTGTATATGTGTGTGTGTGTGTGTGTGTGTGTGTGTGTGTGTGTGTGTGTGTGTGTGTATATGTGTGTGTATGTGTGTGTGTATGTGTGTGTGTGTGTGTGAGTCAACAAACAGATGTGGTTAACATTAATTATGTGTCAATAATTTTTTTCTTACCGTGTTAATGTCATATGCAATAATTGTGACTGATTCTTTGGTCTGACGGGTGACATCATCCTTTCCTTGACGTGAAAGGATGCAGTTCCAGCCGGATTCATTATTCAGTTGGTCCAATAATGTAGCACTTGATTTAAACTTCTCCGTTTTTTTATTTTTGTATCTTCACAATTCAGAGTCACAATAATTTAGAGCGAGTGAATAAGAATGATGATGCGTGGTGCAGACTCGCCTTCCTCTGCGTCCCTGTGAAGTACAAAGTGGTTCACTTCTCTCCTTTCTCACTCAGTTGTTGTGGATGTCTCCACAACCGGCCTCTCCTTTTTCACACCTTTTTGTCTCCCACCTCGGGAGGTGGGAAAAAAAAGGTGTTCAGATTTTACACCTTTATGGAAAGCAGTTACAGGCATCAAGACTGGGAAAAGGTGGAAATGAAATGCCGATTTATAGCCCTCCAGAACTGTGCCTATTTACCAAACCAAAAGCCCGGGTTAAATGCAGATGTTTGCATGAAAATCAGGAAAAGATGTGAGGGGGGGGGGGGGGTCAGTGTACAGGGTCTCAGTCAAAAGCATCCTCCAGCATGGGGAAGAGAACGACCTCCGTGTGGAGAAGATGTGGGAGTTCAAGCGGAGCAGCCAGTATCATAACCCACACAAGACGATTCCACAGCAGCCTCGGTGGAAGCTTCCGTCAGGCTGCTTTTGTGGACTCTGTCCAGCCGGGTTAGTCCGAACCTGAGAGGACAGCCTGTCTCCTCCTGCTGTCCTCCAGGTGGCTTCGAGGCCTGTTCGTTCTCCTCGTGTGCTCATGTTTGGATTAACCAGGGGGTGGGCGGAGTCAGCTCCTGCCTGGGTGGCGTGGACCAGAGTCACAGAGGGATTGTTGAGTTGTCGTGCCGGCGTGTTGATGATGATGTAATGATACTGTGCCTGCAGTGTGACTGTTGTTTTGCCTTACTTTTTTGAACAGTGCTTTGTATGAACGCAGGCCGTGCACACTCGTCAGCCCTCCTGTGACGTCACTTTCTAAATCTCTGTTGGCTTCCTGTGAAATCCAGGACAGGATTTCAAATTCTTCTCCTCTTATTTAAAGTCCCTAAAGTCCTAGCTCCTGCTTACATGAAAGACCTCGTAGTTCCACATAATTCCGACAAAGCTCCGTCTCTCAGACTGCTGGTCTATTTGTGGTTCCTAGTTTCCAAAAGTAGAATGGGAGAAGAGCGTTCAGTCATCAGGCTCCTTGTTCTAGTTAGTGTTCAGGACACCTTCTAGGCACCTTCTCATCTCCACAAGTGGAGCTTCAAACCTCATTTTTATAGCTGCAGCTGGGATGACCTGAACCGTGTTTTAGATATGTTGCTGTAGGCGTCTTGCAGACTTGCCATGAGGTTACGTCCGGCCTCTTGAGGTCAGAGGTTTGGTCCTCGAGGTACTTGTGTGCACTAACTTTCTGCTGATGACGTGGAACATTGTTTCAACGCTGTCTCATGCTGACAGGAGCTTCTAAAGCTCTTTCCAGCTCATATGAGCTCTTATATAATGGAGCTCAGTGTTGCTCTGCAGGGGCGACGAGCCGGCACATGCTCCATAAGAGGATTCAGCATCGGGACTCTGCAGGTTTTCTTGTTCTTATTTTCTGTTCCTCCGTCCTCCCTTCTGTCCATCCTGACACTTGCTGTCTTCTGTTTTTAACATGAAAGAGGAAGTGACACAAGCCGCTTCCTGCCTCTTCGGAGTTTGTGTTTGTGCTGATTCACTGCAGAGCTCTAGAGTCACAGCAGCGAGTCTGCCATCGAGACATGTCACCACGAGCTTCACAGCTCCTCCAAAACACAAACACAGGTAAAGATCATGTGCTGCATGCAGGGATGATCCCGCTGGGTTTTTTCACATCTTCCAGTGGCACCGCGAGTGTCTTCTGATGAATGGACACATCTGACCTTCATGTTGTCAGCAAACTAACTAGAAGTTAGTTTTTTCTGTGCAACCCTGTCAGTCATCATTAAAGGCCATGTTCCCTAGGATGTTCTCCTTCGTCCTGAGTGTGACGGCCTTCAAGTTGTCTGCTGAAATTCTGCCACAGAAACGATTCTAAATGAAATCCTGTGGAAGAATCTTTCAACACATGCACTCAGCTTCACAACCTTCTAGATGGGTCCATCAGCAGGGGCATGTGGAAAAATCTTTAAAAACGTT
Source organism: Xenentodon cancila (assembly GCA_014839995.1). Taxonomy (NCBI): domain Eukaryota; kingdom Metazoa; phylum Chordata; class Actinopteri; order Beloniformes; family Belonidae; genus Xenentodon; species Xenentodon cancila. Next base: position 34,981,461 of record CM026197.1, read on the forward strand.
TGGCTCCTGAAGCAGAATTTGAATTGAACTGAAATAATCAAATACATGAACTAAAGTAGTGGAACTGAGCGTATTCAACCTGCTGTGTGGAAACCGACTGGCCTCGTCCACGTCCTACTGGCAGCTGCTGGACAACCTGACAACCTTCAGGCTCTGCAGAGCGGTTTTGAAGCAGTTCTCGGTTCTGCCTCACCAAACATTTGTGATATCAGTCTATTCAGAATGGCTGCACTGTGTCAAGAAAAGCTCCCGTTTTGGGAGTGGAAGTGGAGAATTAACTTGGAATTATTCTTTAAATGATTATTACCATGTGATGTTGTCACGGGATCTGTTTGGGTGAACTGGTGAGCTCAGGGCAGTCCACCAGGTGCCCATCAAAGCAATTATTGAATATCCAAAACATCAGAGGCACAATCAAACGCACAGTTGTAGTAGTTAAAGAAGCAAAGGTCCTCATATAGAGCCTTGTATTTCTACTTTTCTCTCGCGTTTGTTGACAGAGTGGAGATCCCCTCTCCATCTGTCTCTCTTTACACCCGTTGACGTCACCTGTAGGTTTTAAATCAGAGTCAGCACTGGATTTCTCTGTACCAGCTCCTTTGGGAATGTGCGGCATGTCTGAATTGTAAAACTGGATGTATGTTAACTAATGAAATGAAAATAAAACAAAAAGGTTTAGACCCGGGGTGTCCAAAGTCCTGCACGTTTTAGAAGCGTCGCTGCATCAACACACCTGATTCTGATTAATGGTCATCATCCGCTGGTCATCCAGGTCTGCGCATGTCTGTCAGGGCGTGTGGAAGCAGGGAAACATTTCAAACCTGCAGTTCAATTCAATTCAGTTTTATTTATACAGCGTCTCTTACAACACAAGTTGTCTCCAGGATCTTTCCAGAGACCCAGAACACGACCCCCGAGCAATTATTACATAAACAACAGCAGGTAAAAACTCCCGTAGTGGAAGAAAAACCTTAAACCAAACAGTGGCAAGGAAAAACTCCCCTTTAACAGGAAACAAACCTGGACCAGGACCTGGATCATGAGGGGGGACCCTCCTGTCGAAGGCCAGCCGGGTAGAGCAGGAAGAACACTGCGGAACACTGGCCCTCGGGGACCAACTTTGGACAGCCCTGGTTTAGACAGTCTGAAAAGAAATAAAAGTCAAAGTTAGCACTTTTTCAGCAGACGAGGCTCCGGGCACCAACCCATGTGACCCACAGGAGGGCCAGCCCGTGTAGCTTGCTTGGGCTGAGGCCAGCAGGACTTTGTACATGACAGTTTGGCCACCAGGTGCTTGCCAACAAGCCCCTCCCCCCAGCCTTAGGCGTTGCGTAGTCTTTCCCATCCTCCAGGACCAGTTAGCGTTGGGAGACTCTACTAGTGGAAAATTGCACCAGACAACAGAGCTCTTCGGATCATTCCGGCACAGAAGCCCCTCCCCCACAATAATGTGGCGATTCAAGAAGCATCGTCATGGGGAGCCATTTGAGGTGGTTCAGGTTTCTGATTAGGACGCTTCCCTGATGCCTCCTGGGGAGGTGTCTCTGGGCATGTCAAAATAGTTTTTTCCCCCCAGTTAACCTTCAACTCCGATTTTACTCTCCATCACTGACTCGTGTTCCAGCCTCAACAGCAGCTGGATCACGAGGGAAATATACCTCTGAACCAAAGCAGGAGGTAAAAGAGGCTGTGAGGCTCCACGGAGCTGCAGGGATATGAAACTGCAATAAAAGTCCTGATGAGAGCGCCGTGCAGCAGCCGCATATCGCCACAGCACACTCTGTTCCTCGTTTCACAGTGACATTACTGCGGTGGCCGAGTTCCGCCTTTTTAAATCAGCCTGCGGTTGCAGCTTCTTCGCCACATGACAACAACATACCAGAGCTGTGACTGTCATCTCATGAGAGGAGCTCCAAACACTGGCTTGAATATGCTCATCAGGAGGTGAACTCCTATTTTTATGTTTGTGGCTCACACTTGATGGAAATCAATTTGCACTAAATCATTATGCAACGGCGAAGCAAACTTTATTTATACATAACTTCTCAATTAAATGTGAGGCCAAAGAGTCTTACAGAGATTAGAATATAAAGAAGGAAGCAAGTGTAGAAACATAGAAAGCTCCATATAAAGCAGTTGGTCTGTGACATCCAGACGTTTGTTAACACGACGCTAAGAGGGGAAGACATCAGCAATGGCCTTGAACAAGCAACTGTTGCTGCACACTAATATGAAAATGGTTGTAAAACCATTTCCAAAGAGTCTGGTATTCAACATTCCACAGAAATATTATTCACAAGTGACAAGTGAAGCAGACTTCTGGACCACAGTGGAGATGTTTGTTCCTAATGTCCAGAACCAAGTTTGGAGAAAACCAAACACAGCATTTCAGTAGAAACACCTCATACCCACTGTCAAGCATGGTGGTGGAGGGATGATGGTCTGGGGTAGTGCTTTGTAATGGCCTGGTCAAAGTCCAGACCTGAACCTGATTAAAATGCTGTGGTGGGACCTTCAGAGGTCTGTGTAGAAGTGAACGTCCAAAAACCTCATAGCACTGAAGCAACCTTGAGAGACACTGATGAAGACAGACGGGAAACATCTACTTCAGCTCCTGCTGCCGAAGGTTCAAGATATTGAATCAGGGGTTTACATTAGACCATTGTTTCCCAATCCTGGTCCTCAGGATCCCTGTCCTGCATTTTTAGATGTTTCCCTGCATGAACACACCTGATTAGCTTGTCATCAAGGTCTGCACAAGTCTGTTGATGGGGTGTGCTGAAGCAGGGCCGCATCTACTGGACCCCTAGGACCAGGATTGGGGACAACTGCTGTAGACCAGGCCACAATTTCTTTTTCAGAACTGGTATAAACCGGTAGATTTTATTTCTGTGTGTGTGTGTAGTTCATGTGGATGTCTGATGCATCGTTACACAAAAAGGAAAATCAATTAAAAATCTTTATTTGGAGAAACAGGACAACTGTAGAGTGAAAAAACTGCTCATGGATCTATTCAGAAGTAAAGATGAAAAGCCTTTGCTCATCTTTAAACGATCACCAACCAAACTTCTTCATTCTGCTTTAAAAATACCACCAATGTGACCATGCAGAAGCAGAACTGAGACGGTCTGAAGGCTCCGCCAGAGACCAATGAAACCCGAAACAAAAGAGTGAAAATGAAATAAACATTCCTGACGAGCAGAATGAGCCTGCAGCCGATGGTTCCGTTTTAAATCAACAGGAACATTGAATGTCTCCATGCCAACTCTTTCTGGAATGTGTTGCAGGTCTGAAATAAAAATATAAAATAGATGCAAATCAAATAATAAAACGAAGCTGACAGAAAACTACATGAAGCATCTTGGGTTTAGACTGAGAGCCCACGGGGGGAGAACCCACCGGAGGGAGAGCCCACCGGGGGGAGAACCCAACGGAGGGAGAACCCAACGGAGAGAGAACCCACCTGAGCCAGAACCCGACGGAGGGATAACCCGACGGAGGGAGAACCCACCAGACGGTGAGCCCAGTGGGGGGGGTGAGCCCACCGGAGGGAGAACCCACCGGAGGGAGAACCCACCTGAGGGAGAACCCACCGGAGCGAGAACCCACCGGACGGTGAGCCCAGTGGTGGGGGTGAGCCCACCGGAGGGAGAACCCACCGGAGGGAGAACCCACCGGGGGGAAAACCCACCGGGGGGAGAGCCCACAGGGGGGACAACCCAACGGAGGGAGAACCCACCTGAGCGAGAACCCAACGGAGGGTGAACTCACCGGAGGGACAACCCACCGGGGGTGAACCCACTGGAGGGAGAACCCACCGGGGGGAGAACCCACCGGGGGGAGAACCCAACGGAGGGAGAACCCACCTGAGCGAGAACCCGACGGAGGGAGAACCCGACGGAGGGAGATCCCACCAGACGGTGAGCCCAGTGGGGGGGGGTGAGCCCACCGGAGGGAGAACCCACCTGAGGGAGAACCCACCTGGGGGAGAACCCACCTGAGGGAGAACCCACCAGACGGTGAGCCCAGTGGTGGGGGTGAGCCCACCAGAGGGAGAACCCACCTGAGGGAGAACCCACCGGAGCGAGAACCCACCAGACGGTGAGCCCAGTGGTGGGGATGAGCCCACCGGAGGGAGAACCCAGCGGAGGGAGAACCCACCGGAGGGAGAACCCACCGGAGGGAGAACCCACCTGAAGGTGAGTAGTAGTTTTCAAACTCTCCCTTCATTTAAAACACAGTATAAACTAGTAAACAATAAAAACTCAGTAGGATGACAGCTGAGATGTTTGATCACATTGTTAGATAACTCTGGTTAACAGAGGATGATCTGAGACTGTCAGGATGATGAGACAACAGAAAATGGGATGGATGGGGTCAATATGGGACAAAAAGACTGGGATGGAGTCCCCTCCATCCAGAGCAGTGACCAGCATGAGAGGATGCTTAGAAGAGCAAAGAAGCTCAAGAGAAATAAGCTGACAGACGGGAAGGGTCTCCCCGAGGCTGCAGAGACGTTGAGGTTCAGGGAGGAAGCTGAGCTCTGATCTCCCATCCTTCACACACGACACCTCGTCATTTTTCTGGCTTCGGGAGCGTTCTTAATGATTTATGTGAGCACTTTATCACTGACCTCCAGTTCGCCAGCAGCAGTGCACCATATCAAGCCTTTCACAGGTCAAAGCTCAGCTAAACAGATGAGGCAGAAATGAAGCAACATCCATGAAAACTTCCCCCTTATCTGAGCACTGAAACCCCTGCAGACACAGCTGAGCTGCAGAAACACGACTTTGTACAGCTGAAAACCTCCAGAACTGTCATTACTTCAATAAAGCTTACATGTGCCAGTGTTAGTACTCACTAACTCCAGTCCTAGTTGGTCACTGTGTTGTTAGACTCTGTCAGAGGATACGACGAGTGCTGGCAGGGTGGAGTATGGTAGGTTCCCTGCTTTGCTGCCTGTGTGTGTTGCGGTGGTAGGCGGATGCAGGGTGACCGGTGCTGAGGTGTGCATTTTGAAGGTTGGTGGTGTTCTCCTCCACCCAGGCTGGCTGGCAGTGGTCCGGCACGTTCCCTGCCCGGTGCCTTTCCTCTGGGATCCTCTGGGTACCTGGTCTGCACCTCGGGTGTGTTAGGCCTTGTTTGCCTCTTTCTCATAAACACTCCAAAGTAAACGTCATCAAGAAATAAAAAAAATTAAAAACCACTAACTACAGGAGGGGGGGTCTCTGCTGGGGCGGGCTTGGGGTGGCCCTGTGGGTTCTGGGTTGTTGGTGTATGTCTCTGTCGCTGGAACCTCCCCTGTGGTGGCAACTCGCTCATGTGGCGTTACAGGGCATCACTAATGTTCTTGTAGAAGCTGTCCCTCAGTCTAGTGGTTCTGCCTCTGATGTTCCTCAGCCTCATGCCTGAGGAAAGGGGGCAAACAGGGTGTGCAGGGTGGGTGGGGTCCTTGATACAGGAAGCCCGTTTCCTGCACAATCCTCTCCAGAATCCCCTGAGCTATCTTCACCACCCTCTGTAGACCTTTCTCTCAGGAGAAGACTGCTGTCTCTGCTCCAGGTCTCCTGGTGCTCCATCTCCTGTCACCATTGTTCTTGGTAGTGCGAGGCTGGACAGAGCCTGCACTCTGACATCTGACATCTCTACTTCTTTCCCTACCGCTGGAATCCCAGAAGCAGCATCTCCACCAGGATCAGTGTCTTCAGCCCTGGCACAGGTCTCTCCTTGCACGGGACGGTGATTTCAGCAGAGCGCGGTTCACACTGAGGCCGACAGTCTCCACCCCAGGTGACTCACTTTTGGAGCCTCTAGTGGTCAGTCGAGGAACTGCAGCCAAGCTTAGTCCTGCATGAGCGCCAATCTGGAAGTGAGATGGTCGGCGCTTGGGTCAGACTAGTTAACTGGACAAACAGAATCTTGCAGAGGGCTAAAAGAGAGCTGAAAACATCCCACCAGGAGAATTTAGGAAGGTTAAGCTGACCTATGTGCAAACATGAAAAGTCTTATGTCATGATTTGTGCAAACATTCACACCAGTTTAATTGTGGAGGTGATTTAATCCGTGCAAAAACAACCTCTCAGGTGAGCGTGTCCTTGAATCCCATAGTCTGAGCCCATAATGATGGCGTGTTAATCTGTCACCACGGTGACGTCACTCCTCCCACGCAGCCAATGGCAGGTTGGAGCAGGCGGAGGATGCCCCCCTGATTGGCTGCCAGCCTTGCCCTTAATTAAAGCTCATCATCCATCAAACACAGCTCAGAGACGTGACAGAGTAATTACCAGGCAGAGCGTCACTCGGCCGGACTTTTATTGATTCAATCAGTCAGCAGATTAAAGAGCTTCTGAGAGAGGAGCTGGAGGCCGTGGAACGCAGCTTTGTATTTGTTTTCCACAGATTGTTTCTGCACCACAATTACAGCTGTGGGCTGCAGAGAAAACAGTGGGGATTTAACAGGACGGCGGTGAACCGCAGAGCAGCAGCTGCTGCCAAAGACAAGATCATGGAAGCTCTCGGAGCCGCCGGGAGGCGGCGTTCCAGGAGTAATGAGGCCCGTCCTGAGTCCAGACTGAAACCCAGCAGCTCTCAGGTCCCCCCCTTGCAGTTTCAGATCTCCTCAATGCCGCGCCCAGGCTAGCAGGCTGGATTACAGAGTCTCTAATTCGAGAGCAGGTAGATGCTGAATCACGGTGGCGTTGGGAATCGCTGGGATGAATAATATCTTGACTCTCGTCCAGTTAAGGAAGAATGTTTGGAGGTAAGAGAGCCAAAGGGCCGTTTTTTAAACCGGGCATGACCTGTTTAGCCCCCTGTGGCCCCTCCTTTTCTGTTGTGGCCCGGTGATCTTCTCTAGCCCTCTGTGGCCCCCTGTGGCCCCTCTTTGCCTTTTTCGTGGCCCGGTGATCTTCTTCAGCCCTCTGTGGCCCCCTGTGGCCCCTCCTTTTCTGTTTGTGGTCCGGTGATCTTCTCTAGCCCTCCGTGGCCCCCGGTGGCCCCTCTTTGTCTGTTTCGTGGCCCGGTGATCTTCTTCAGCCCTCTGTGGCCCCCTGTGGCCCCTCTTTGTCTGTTTCGTGGCCCGGTGATCTTCTTCAGCCCTCTGTGGCCCCCTGTGGCCCCTCTTTGTCTGTTTCGTGGCCCGGTGATCTTCTTCAGCCCTCTCTGGCCCACTGTGGCCCCTTTTTGTCTGTTTCATGGTCCGGTGATCTTCTCTAGCCCTCCGTGGCCCCCTGTGGCCTCCTGGGGACCCTCTTTGCCTTTTCCGTGGCCCAGTGATCTTCTTCAGCCCTTTGTGGCCCCCTGTGGCCCCTCTTTGCCTTTTTCGTGGCCCGGTGATCTTCTCTAGCCCTCCGTGGCCCCCTGTGGCCCCTCCTTTTCTGTTTGTGGTCCAGTGATCTTCTGTAGCCCTCCGTGGCCCCCTGTGGCCCCTTTTTGTCTGTTTCGTGGCCCGGTGATCTTCTCTAGCCCTCTGTGGCCCCCTGTGGCCCCTCTTTGTCTGTTTCGTGGCCCAGTGATCTTCTCTAGCCCTCTGTGGCCCCCTGTGGCCCCTCTTTGTCTGTTTCGTGGCCCGGTGATCTTCTCTAGCCTTCTGTGGCCCCCTGTGGCCCCTCTTTGTCTGTTTCGTGGCCCGGTGATCTTCTCTAGCCCTCTGTGGCCCCCTGTGGCCCCTCTTTGTCTGTTTTGTGGCCCGGTGATCTTCTCTAGCCCTTTGTGGCCCTCTGTGGACCCTCTTTGTCTGTTTCGTGGCCCGGTGATCTTCTCTAGCCCCCTGTGGCCCCTCTTTGTCTTTTTCGTGGCCCGGTGATCTTCTCTGGCCCCCTGTGGGCCCTCTTTGTCTGTTTCGTGGCCCGGTGATCTTCTCTAGCCCTTTGTGGCCCTCTGTGGACCCTCTTTGTCTTTTTCGTGGCCCGGTGATCTTCTCTGGCCCACTGTGGGCCCTCTTTGTCTTTTTCGTGGCCCGGTGATCTTCTCTGGCCCCCTGTGGCCCCTCTTTGTCTTTTTCGTGGCCCGGTGATCTTCTCTAGCCCTCCGTGGCCCCCTGTGGCCCCTCCTTTTCTGTTTGTGGTCCAGTGATCTTCTGTAGCCCTCCGTGGCCCCCTGTGGCCCCTTTTTGTCTGTTTCGTGGCCCGGTGATCTTCTCTAGCCCTCTGTGGCCCCCTGTGGCCCCTCTTTGTCTGTTTTGTGGCCCAGTGATCTTCTCTAGCCCTCTGTGGCCCCCTGTGGCCCCTCTTTGTCTGTTTCGTGGCCCGGTGATCTTCTCTAGCCTTCTGTGGCCCCCTGTGGCCCCTCTTTGTCTGTTTCGTGGCCCGGTGATCTTCTCTAGCCCTCTGTGGCCCCCTGTGGCCCCTCTTTGTCTGTTTTGTGGCCCGGTGATCTTCTCTAGCCCTCTCTGGCCCCCTGTGGACCCTCTTTGTCTGTTTCGTGGCCCGGTGATCTTCTCTAGCCCTTTGTGGCCCTCTGTGGACCCTCTTTGTCTGTTTCGTGGCCCGGTGATCTTCTCTAGCCCCCTGTGGCCCCTCTTTGTCTTTTTCGTGGCCCGGTGATCTTCTCTGGCCCCCTGTGGGCCCTCTTTGTCTGTTTCGTGGCCCGGTGATCTTCTCTAGCCCTTTGTGGCCCTCTGTGGACCCTCTTTGTCTTTTTCGTGGCCCGGTGATCTTCTCTGGCCCACTGTGGGCCCTCTTTGTCTTTTTCGTGGCCCGGTGATCTTCTCTGGCCCCCTGTGGCCCCTCTTTGTCTGTTTCGTGGCCCGGTGATCTTCTCTAGCCCTCTGTGGCCCCCTGTGGCCCCTCTTTGTCTCTTTCGTGGCCCGGTGATCTTCTCTAGCCCTTTGTGGCCCCCTGTGGACCCTCTTTGTCTCTTTCGTGGCCCGGTGATCTTCTCTAGCCCTCTGTGGCCCCCTGTGGCCCCTCTTTGTCTGTTTCGTGGCCCGGTGATCTTCTCTAGCCCTCTGTGGCCCCTCTTTGTCTCTTTCGTGGCCCGGTGATCTTCTCTAGCCCTCTGTGGCCCCCTGTGGCCCCTCTTTGTCTGTTTCGTGGCCCGGTGATCTTCTCTAGCCCTCTGTGGCCCCCTGTGGCCCCTCTTTGTCTGTTTCGTGGCCCGGTGATCTTCTCTAGCCCCCTGTGGCCCCCTGTGGCCCCTCTTTGTCTGTTTCGTGGCCCGGCGATCTTCTCTAGCCCTCTGTGGCCCCCTGTGGCCCCTCTTTGTCTGTTTCATGGCCCAGTGATCTTCTCTAGCCCCCTGTGGCCCCTCTTTGTCTGTTTCGTGGCCCGGTGATCTTTTCTAGCCCCCTGTGGCCCCTCTTTGTCTGTTTCGTGGCCCGGTGATCTTCTCTAGCCCCCTGTGGCCCCCTGTGGCCCCCTGTGGCCCCTCTTTGTCTGTTTCATGGCCCAGCGATCTTCTCTAGCCCTCTGTGGCCCCCTGTGGCCCCTCTTTTTCTGTTTTGTGGCCCGGCGATCTTCTCTAGCCCTCTGTGGCCCCCTGTGGCCCCTCTTTTTCTGTTTTGTGGCCCGGCGATCTTCTCTAGCCCCCTGTGGCCCCCTGTGGCCCTCCTGCAGCCTCTGAGCTGGTCTGAGTTTCACCTGCTGCGTCTGCAGCCGTGTTGAAAGCGTTTCCTGCTGCTGTTGCTGTTGTTGCTTCAGCGCAGGAGATTTTGAAACCTGTTGGCTTGAAGGCAGTTCTTCTTCAGACAGTTCTCCATTGATGTCCTGTGGTCAGGTAGTTCTGCAAAACCTGGTCACCGTTTACGGGATGAGGCCAACGCCATTGGCCAACAGCACAGCAAACAGGAAGTTGCAGGTCTTCTGAGCAGAGTTCGTTAACTCCACCTTGTGCACGGTCCGGCTCCAACGTCACTGAGAAGGAGATGGTTACCTAACAGCAGTGACCGGAGGACGGTGTCCCGCCAGGTCAGTCACATTCTTTTCAGGGTTTGTTCTGCTCCAACAGCGGCCTCTTACATCATCGTGATGTTAAGCGTTTCAGCACCATTTCAGGCCGTCCCTCATCGAGCCAGCGTGGATTTTCCAGCTGGAAGCAGGACTCCACATGTCTTCGTGGGACTGTTTCTGGTTGAGACCTAAATAAATATGTCCATGTGGCTCCTCAGTGTTGTTCTTCTCCGCCACTGAGCTCAGCTGGTGTCTGCGTGATAACTGAACTGCGATGAATTACACATGGAGACGGCTCATTTCCACCGCAGAGCCGGTCTGGACTCTCCGACGTCGTTGGCCTTCTCTTGTCTTGTTCTTTTTCTTTGAGGCGGTCTTGTGCCTCTGTTGTTGTTTTGTGTATCTTTGAGGTTATTTTGGACTAATTGGACTGTTTGTTAGGGTATCTTCATGCTGCCAGCCCAAATTACAGCCACACCACAATTCAAACCACATACAGAAGTGGTCTAAATGTGGCTGCAGTCAGGCAGTCAGATGTGTCTCAGAGAACAGTCTGGTTGCTCCAACCGGATTTTAAATGACCAGGTGACACAAACAACCTGCTTGTACCAGAGTGATGGACGTCACCGGGATTCCTGCTGCCTGAGCCACCAGACCGGCAGAAGCCGCCTCCGTCCCTGGACCGCTCTGGCAACGCAAACAGAATCTGCTCCAGGTACGCGTTTAGACCGGGCGAAGCCAGTTCCCCGTCCTCCATTCTGGTTTGTGGGGGTTACCATAGTGACCAAAAATAACATTTATTCACTGGGGCGGATAGACGACATGTATTGAATCCTGTCATTGTAGAAGTGTTTCAAAGGAACATTATAATCAGAAATGTCTCAATAAAACAACAGGTTGAACACGCGAAGACTTTCCCAACCTGTCCCACATCGGATCAACCACCTTCCACCTCCGCACCATTTTTACATTTTCTTTTAATCAAAATTGTTTGGTGTCTCTTTAAATGTCCACATGCAACCATCTATAAAACATGCCCAGTGGACTTCAGAGGGTTAATTCTCCCCCAAAGAACTCCCAAAGATCTTAATAGTCTTACTGCTCCGTCCCCAGCTGACCGCTGAGACCCCTCGATGCCAGCTGAGCCCAGGCCAGGTCAGGACCGCGTTGGGCCCCTGCCGGGCCGTGACGTGGACGTTTCTAACCTGCAGATTAAGACTCCAAAGTTCAGTTTCTCTTTTTGAAGTTTTCTGATGAAGCTGGCTCGGAACATTTGGATTAAACGGTTTTGTTATTTTTGTTAAAGGACACGAGGAGGGATTACTGGCAGCCACAGCCTCTGGTTACGCCGGGTTGGCGTTGGGGCGGGTTTTGTCGTTAAAAATATCTTTTAACGGCTTGGCAGGGATGGATTTTCAGGAACATTCAGGAACAAAAAAGAAGCTTCCTCAATATTGGATTAAAATGTTCTCCGGATGCTTTAAGAAGATTACATTTATCCATCCGTTCATCATCCATCCACACATTTGTGGTTCAGGTTGTTCACTCATCCAGAGATCCCCCTGTAAAGAACCAGAACCAGAACCACAACCAGAACCAGAACCAGAACCAGAACCCTCCAGCTTCACTCAGTACTTTCTCGCTGTCAGTGTAAACTGACACATTTGTGATTTATAACCATCAAATGGGAGAATAATGACTGATTATAAGAGTGACAGAATGGACAAACTAAGTGCTGTTTCAGGAGGCTAAGAACACACACACACACACACACACACAATCACACTCACACACACACACACACACACACACACACACACACACACACACACACACACACA
>CM026197.1:34993388-35063388 GCA_014839995.1 Xenentodon cancila
ACACACACACACTCACACACTCACACACACTCACTCTGACATACACACTCACACACACACACACACACACACACACACTCTCACACACACTCACACACACACCCTCACACACACACACACACACACACTCTCACACACACTCACACACACACCCTCACACACACACACACACACACTCTCTCACACACTCACACACACACCCTCACACACACACACACACACACTCTCACACACACTCACACACACACCCTCACACACACACACACACACACACACACTCTCTCACACACACACACACTCACACACACCCAATGGCAACTTTAGTGCCTTTAGCACTAAATTTAGGTGACAGATTTTGCTGATTGATGACTGGAGCTTCATTCTTTCATTCTTCTGAAACCACAAAGCACAACAACACACCGGCCTGCCAAACCCGCAGGACTGGGCCAGAAACACCAAGCGTAGGTGAGGAGGGGGAGGGGAACATGCCAGAGGGGTGAGGAAGGCTGGGAGGGAGGGGGGAGTTAGAGAGAAAGGTGTGTCCTGACCTCAGATCAGTTTTTACACTGATGACTAAGCTGTCAGCCAAACTCTGCTCCTACACCACCCCAGGAATGGGAGGAGTCTGTTGGCCCCACCCACCTGTCAATCACAGAGCAGTCTCTACAGAGGCCAGCACAGTCAATGTATAAAAGTTCTGTTCAGCCCAGGTTTCATTTGTGCAAAACACCATATGCATATTGCCAAAAGTACTGGCTCACCCATCCAAATAACCGGATCAGGTGTTCCAGTCACTTCCATGACCACGGGTGGATAAAATCCAGCACGTAGGCATGCAGACTGTTTCTACAACTATCTGTGAAAGAACGTGTCGCTCTCAGGAGCTCAGTGAAGTCCAGGTGGATCTGTGACAGGATGTCACCTGTGCAACAAATCCAGTCCTGAAGTTTCCTGGCTCCTGAATATTCCAGTCAGCTGTCAGCTGTGTTATAAGAACATGGAAGAGTTTGGGAACGACAGCAACTCAGACACAAAGTGGTCGGTCACGTAGACTGACGGAGCGGGTCAGTGGATGGCGAGGTGCATAGTGTCATAAGGTCGCTCAAGAACAGTGTTCAGAGAGCTTCATGGATGGGTTTCCATGGTCGAGCAGCTGCATCAGATGCAGCGGTGTGAAACACGCCGCCACTGGACTCTGGAGCAGTGGAGACCTTCTCTGAAGTGATGAATGGAGCTTCTCCATCTGGTGATCTGATGGACCAGTCTGGGTTTGGCGGTTGCCAGGACAACGGTACTTGTCTGACTGCATTGTTCCAAGTGTAAAGTTTGATGGAGGGGGGGTTATGGTGTGGGGTTGGTCTTCAGGATCTGGACTTGGACCCTTAGTTCCAGTGAAAGGAACTCTGAATGCTTCAGCAGACCAGGAATGTTTGGACAACTCCAGCTCCCAACTTTGTGGGAACAGTTTGGATCTGGTCCTTCCTCTTCCAACGTGACTGTGCACCAGTGCACAAAGCAGGTCCATGAAGATCTGGATGACAGAGTCTGGTGTGGATGAACCTGACTGGCCTGCACAGAGTCCAGACCTCAACCTGACAGAACACCTTTGGGATGAATTAGAGCGGAGACTGAGAGCCAGAACTTCTGGTCCAACATCAGTGTGACCTCACAAATATACTTCTGGAAGAATGATTCCCATAAACACACTCCTAAACCTTGTGGACAGACTTTACTAAGTAGCCCTTGGCTGAGCCCCTGTAGATCCACCTGCAGAGTATTTGTCTCCAGAATACTCTTCCACTCAGTGGCTGTGAAACAACCCGGACCACCACCTCCACCACCTTGACAGTGAGGTGATCCTGCTGAAATGGTGTTTAGACAAGCGCCAACCATCTACGATGTATTGCAGTTCCTCTACTAACCACCAGGGTCTGAATCCAGACCTCCAGTTCCTCAACCGGCTGCTCGAGGCTCCAAAAGCTGGTCAATCTTAAATCTCTTGTCAGTATCTATCTCACATTTCACATCGTAATTTAACCCATCACTAGTTACACTAGGAGCAGTGGGCTGCTATTTTTCCAGCAGCAGGGAGCTGTTGGGAGTTACAGGCCTTGCTCAGTGATTCACCCAGCCCAGGGTCTTGAACCTGGGTTCCCGAGGCCCAAGCCCACCTCTGTAACCACTAGGCCACCTATCCCGACGCATCACCGGCGAAAGGCAGGGGTCCAGGGGATCTAACTTTTCACTTCTCTACTTTTATACCCAGCTAAATCTTTTGGAAGCAGTGAGTGAGTACTTCAGATTGCCCACATTTTCTAAATGAACAAAGCAGCAAGAGAGAGAGTCGTAGCGTTTGCATGACTGCTGCAGTAGAAAGAGTCTTAGATGAAGCTGAAGTGGATATTTGAGCAGCAGATGAGGTCTGAAACCTCATAAGACAGCAGATTTTTTGGGTTGGTGAGCAGCCACTTCCACATGGACACAAACTGAAGTCCAAACAGCAGCAAGCTGACCAGCGCCGAGGATGACTACAGCTCTGCAGAGGAGCCAGACACAGAGCCGGTCGGACGGGGTCCCGGCGGAGTGTGTGGGAGGACTGTCGCTGCTGTTGAAACCATGTTTACACTGCATGTGGGAGACAATGGTGGCCGCAGAAGCCTGTCATTACATGGTATGTTAGTGATATCTGTACATTCCCTCTCTAAATGGAGTTATTCTTCAGCTGCAGATCCCAGAACGGTCTGGAGGTCCAGAGGTTGACCGCTTAACAAACACTGAACTGGACCCTCAGCACTTTTCTGCTGGTTCACACGGCAGCACGCTCGAAAAACCCTACACCTCAGCAGTCAGTCAGGGTGAAGCACAAGTTTATTTAACATGGTTTTAATCTGAAACAAACTTGTTTTTAGACCCATGTTACAGCTCAGATTGTTCCTGGAAATAAAGCAGTAATTGTGTTTTACAATAAGACTCAAGTAAGTTCGTAGACCGCAGAGAAAAGAGGTGGACAGACCCCCGTGACATCACCCACAGGTTACCCAGCTTCTTCTGGGTCTTCGAAGCCATTATGAAATCACAGTTGAAACGAGTGCTGCCACAGCTGGAACAAGGAATCCGGAGCTCGGATCCAGCACCAGCAGGACCTTCAGTGAGCTGATCTTCAGCTGATCAGCTCACTGAAGGTCCGGGGTCTTTGTCAGACCTGGGCCCCGCTGGGGGTCCAGGCAAAGTTAATCAGTCTGAAAAGTTCCAGAGCACCCTAGAGGGTGGCTTGGCTGGAGGAGTCTGTTCATGAAGCTCACTAGAGGACCCGCGGGATCGGACCCGGACCCTAGCCGTCACTAGAGGACCCGCGGGATCAGACCCGGACCCTAGCCGTCACTAGAGGACCCGCGGGATCGGACCCGGACCCTGGCCTTCACTAGAGGACCCGCGGGTTCGGACCCGGACCCAAGCCGTCACTAGAGGACCCGTGGGATCGGACCCGGACCCTAGCCGTCACTAGAGGACCTGCGGGATCGGACCCGGACCCTGGCCTTCACTAGAGGACCCGCGGGATCGGACCCGGACCCTAGCCGTCACTAGAGGACCCGTGGGATCGGACCCGGACCCTAGCCGTCACTAGAGGACCCGTGGGATCGGACCCGGACCCTGGCCTTCACTAGAGGACCCGCGGGATCGGACCCGGACCCAAGCCATCACTAGAGGACCCGTGGGATCGGACCCGGACCCTAGCCGTCACTAGAGGACCTGCGAGTTCGGACCCGGATACTAGCCTTTAGTAGAGGACCCGCGGGTTCGGACCCCTTTCAGTAGAGGACCCGCAGGTTTGAGCCCGGACCCTAGCCTTCAGTAGAGGACCCGCGGGTTCGGACCCGGACCCAAGCCATCACTAGAGGACCCGTGGGATCGGACCCGGACCCTAGCCGTCACTAGAGGACCCGCGGGATCGGACCCGGACCCTGGCCTTCACTAGAGGACCCGCGGGTTCGGACCCGGACCCAAGCCATCACTAGAGGACCCGTGGGATCGGACCCGGACCCTAGCCGCCACTAGAGGACCTGCGGGATCGGACCCGGACCCTGGCCTTCACTAGAGGACCCGCGGGATCGGACCCGGACCCTAGCCGTCACTAGAGGACCCGTGGGATTGGACCCGGACCCTGGCCTTCACTAGAGGACCCGTGGGATCGGACCCGGACCCTAGCCGTCACTAGAGGACCCGTGGGATCGGACCCGGACTCTGGCCTTCACTAGAGGACCCGCGGGATCGGACCCGGACCCTAGCCGTCACTAGAGGACCTGCGAGTTCGGACCCGGATACTAGCCTTTAGTAGAGGACCCGCGGGTTCGGACCCCTTTCAGTAGAGGACCCGCAGGTTTGAGCCCGGACCCTAGCCTTCAGTAGAGGACCCGCGGGATCGGACCCGGACCCTAGCCGTCACTAGAGGACCTGCGAGTTCGGACCCGGATACTAGCCTTTAGTAGAGGACCCGCGGGTTCGGACCCCTTTCAGTAGAGGACCCGCAGGTTTGAGCCCGGACCCTAGCCTTCAGTAGAGGACCCGCGGGTTCGGACCCGGACCCAAGCCATCACTAGAGGACCCGTGGGATCGGACCGGGACCCTAGCCTTTAGTAGAGGACATGCGGGTTTGGCACCGGACCCTAGCCATCACTAGAGGACCCGCGGGTTCGGACCCGGACACTAGCCTTCAGTAGAGGACCCGCGGGTTCGGACCCGGACCCTAGCCTTCAGTAGAGGACCCTCGGGTTCGGACCCGGACCCTAGCCTTCTGTAGAGGACCCGCGGGTTCGGACCCGGACCCTAGCCTTCAGTAGAGGACCCGCGTGTTCGGACCCGGACCCTAGCCTTCAGTAGAGGACCCGCGTGTTCGGACCCGGACCCTAGCCTTCAGTAGAGGACCCGCGTGTTCGGACCCGGACCCGGACCCTAGCCTTCAGTAGAGGACCCGCGTGTTCGGACCCGGACCCTAGCCTTCAGTAGAGGACCCGCGTGTTCGGACCCGGACCCGGACCCTAGCCTTCAGTAGAGGACCCGCGTGTTCGGACCCGGACCCTAGCCTTCAGTAGAGGACCCGCGTGTTCGGACCCGGACCCGGACCCTAGCCGTCACTAGAGGAACTGCATGAACTCAGTCACCAGCCTGGTCCAGTAGTGGATTGTTGGACCGGTTGGACACTGGGCAGGTCAAGTCTTGGGCCAGTTGTTCAGGTGATGTCAGAGCAGTGTGCAGATGTTTGCTCAGCGTTTCCAGCTGTGATGACTTCACTCAGCCCCCGCAGGCAGAACTGCGTGACAGCAGCAGGGCTAAATTTAGTTCCTGTCAGCAGGCTGACTGAGAGTCACAGGAGAGGAAGCCCCAGAGTCTTGTGGTTGGAGAATGACTGATGTCCATGTCAGGGTTCTTCCTCGGTCCTGCTGCAAGGCCCCACATGGACTGGAGAGTCCGCCAGAACCATCCCGCTGCTGTGGGGAGGACTCATCCTCCCACTCTGGCTCTGCTTCTACACAACAAGCTCTTAGAGATTCCTAAAATATCGGATGTGTCACATTGCATTTGGGGAAATGTGTGTAAAAGGACGCAGCCCGGCTGCATTCGTAGTTCAGCCTCCTACAGCAGCTGGTTCAGTTTAATGCTGAATATCTCTCCACATAAACAGAACAAAACCACCGTTACAGCTTCAACATGACACACAAACCATTAAAGATACGCAATAAATTACTTTGTTGCTCTCCCACGAGTATAACACACCTCCTGTTTGTGTACATGCTGAAATCTGCTGATAAGACGGCTGAAGTGGTTCATTTCCTGCCCCTCGGCTTCCTCGTTCTTCTGCATCTTATTGTCACGTGTCACGATTGTTTTGGGTTCATATGTAAAAGTTTAGAAGAGTAAGACGTATAAATGTAGTTAAGCCTTTCCTAACTTCCCTGCACGTATTTATGCCCCCCCCATGTGGGTTAAAAGTAGCCTGACCCGAACCTGGTGGCGTCCTCAACGACAGCACCAGAGGGGCTCATGTGTAGACGTTTAACTTTTGATAGTTTTTAGATTTTATTGTACTTAAAATGTTTACGGCTCGATTACACTCTGCCGTTTACTGTTTGAGGTTCAACCAGGGTAGGTGATCACGGTCTCCCCAAAAGGGGGCGGAGCCTGACAGCAGTCTGATACTTACAGGAAATAGGTCATAGGAATAATGGCTTTTTTATGTTGTAAACATAATATTTGTACAGCACCGCTCAGCTGTCTGCCGTCTCATAATCATCTTTGAAGATTTAATTTACAGGTTTATATTTGATGACATTTTTGTAAAGTTGGGAAATAACTGTTCCTTCAACTCATGGTACAAAACAAATGTAGAGTTGTGGAGTAAAAAGAAGAGCAACATGTCACACAGAAAACAGCATCATTTTCATGCATATTGAAGAAGAAACACTGAAATATGCTCTGTGGGAATGATAAATGTGCCACCTGTGGTCCGCTTCATTAATCTGTGCGACAGCAGTTCCACTGAAAATCCACTGAAGGGCGACAAGAAGATGACCCCAGTGGAGTCTGAAAGATCGAGTCCTGCAGAGAGCTGGAGCAGAGCATCGGTGGACTAGAGACCAGGTGAAGATCCAGGTCTAACTTATACATTTATTATTTTATTAACAGCCATAATTGACATGTAAACAAACTTAAACGCACATAAAAGAGGCACATCAAAATAAACAGAGTAATCAAATTTCTTACAAATCCAAATCCAATGATTTAGTCTCATTCTGACACTCCAAACAGGGAAGTAACACCTATCGTGACCACTTATTTAGGGAAGTCAGGACTGATTTAAAGTGATGGGACGTACTTCCACGCTCTCTCCTGGAAGAAGTGAATGTATGAGAATGAACGTTCTTCCTACATTCCTATTCTTGCTGTAAAGCTTTCCTGTTTTAATGTCGGGAAGGAGAACGGGGGCCTGACGCGGCCAAACACCAAACCAAATAAGACCAGTGATGGCCCGGATCATTCGTGATCCAGAGACGCCGTGTGTCATGGCCTTTCCACTCTGCCCAGTCCGTGCACAGGTGGAGTAGTGATCCTCGCGCAGGCCCAAAGGGACAAACGGTCTGGTCCCTCGTTGCAGGTTTAGTTGTGCTTTTCATTTACATGATGCCCAGAAGGTTTGAACATACCTGGTTTTCCCTTGTAGAAGTTCCCATCCCCTGTCTCCGGTCTGGTAAGAACGCATATGCCCGCCCCTTTTCCTCTCAGCCGTGCCCATAATAAACCCTGTGTCTCTGATTACTGCCACCACGTGTCCAAAATAATAGTGACAAGTAAAATTGAGAGAAATCACAAACACAAACAGCACAAACACACAAATACAAACTCTGGGACTCTCCAGTTGTCTCCAGCAGACAAGGGCTTTGATAGAAGGGCTGCGAATAAACTTATAAACGTAACCAGCTGTTTGAGGGAAACGTACTTCAGACTTTTGCCCAACTAAGAAACAACTTTAACCTTCCCTCAGCCTCCCACTATATATATATAACAAAACATATGGGCTGGGATCAGATCAGAACGGAACCAACTTTTATTTAATCTGATAGGAAACAATGGTGTAATAAAAAACACATATCTTTACTATATCAGAAACCGCTGATGTGTCTACAGCAACAGCGGGAAACGGAACTGAATGTGACGTTGGACGATGATTCTTGGAGTAGAATTCGCTTTGGCTGTCATAAGGGATGGGGGTCAAACGTGAAAGGAGTTTGACTGGAAGACTAAAGTCCGATTTTTCAGGACTCCACTAAAGTCTTTTCTCTCTGGGAGCCGCAGAAACTGTGGACTTGTGGGTGATCAAACACGTATGTTGGGCCTAACCACTGTACAACACTTTTGGACCGACGTTAAAGGTTCCAGGGAGAGGTTCATTTGAGTAGGTTCTCTAATATGCCTTAAATGTTCTTGCTGCACATATTCCCAGGTGATCTGTCCCACAATCAGAAGGTTTTACTCCATCTCCTTCTAATGACGGCAAGAGAAATGACAACAACCTGCTGGTTGCAACCTGACCCACCTACGGCCACACAAAGGTACCAACAGGTAGACTGGCTGGACCAGCTGTCAGCCAACCACAGCTGAAGGGAGACGGAGACCAGGCTTATGCCTTGGTTTTTATTACCATTATTGTTCCGCCTGCTCTTTACTGTAACCACATGGTCCAATCTCAGGACTACTGTTCTTCTGACTGTTATGTAAGTTGTCTGTTGTTCTTAATAATACAAGTTTTAAAAAATAAAGTAAACAGAGTAAAAACACAGTTAAACATACTTTATAAGACCAGAAGTCCCAAGCTCATCCTGAATTAAAGGCCAGCAAGTAAAAAATGGTTTTTAGGGTTTCAAATTTTAAAGCTTTTAATGTAGCAGCTGTGATGGACTGGCGACCTGTCCAGGTGGACCCCTGCCCCTCGCCTGTCCTGAGTCGGGATAGGCTCCGGCAGACCCCCGTGACCCTGCAAAGGAACAAGCAGGATGGGTGGAATGTAGCAGCAGTTTGTAACTGCAAGGACCATGTGACCAGATGTTCCAAAAACTCTGACCAGGGAACGGTGAAGAAGACAATCACACAAATATGGTGGCGCCCATCTATTTAAAACCTTGAAAATGTAAGCTTAAAATCTTCAAGTCTATTCTGCCCTGAGCTTCATATGAGGGTTAGGGTTAGTTCTGCAGTGAAGTGAAAACGGGCGTGATGTCAGAACGGTTTCATAGTACCAGTTATTAGGAGACGAGTGGCAGCCACACACACACACATATATAAAGAAAAAACTGGTTCCTCACCCTCCGTGGGTGGTGTCCCTTGTAAGCTCGGGTCCTCTACCAGAGGCCAGGGAGCTTGAGGGTTCTGCGCAGTATCTTTGCTGTTCCTAACACTGCACTTTTCTGGACTGAGATGTCTGAGGTTGTTCCGGGGATCTGCTGCAGCCACTCTTCCAGTTTGGGGGTTACTGCCCCGAGTGCTCCGATCACCACGGGCACTACTGTCACCTTCACCTTCCAGGCCTTCTCCAGCTCCTCTCTAAGCCCTTGGTATTTCTCAAGCTTCTCGTGTTCCTTTCGCCTGATGTTACCATCACTTGGTATTGCCACATCCACCACCACGGCTTTCCTCTGCCCTTTGTCTACCACCACGATGTCTGGTTGGTTTGCCATCACCATCCTGTCTGTCTGTATCTGGAAGTCCCACAGGAGCTTTGCTCTGTCATTTTCCACCACCTTGGGAGGTGTTTCCCATTTTGACCTTGGGGTTTCCAGCCCATACTCCACACAGATGTTTCTGTAGAGTATGCCCGCTACTTGGTTATGGCGTTCCATGTATGCTTTCCCTGCCAGCATCTTACACCCTGCAGTTATGTGCTGGATTGTTTCCGGTGCTTCTTTGCACAACCTACACCTTGGGTCTTGTCTGGTGTGGTATATCTGGGCCTCTATTGCTCTGGTGTTCAGAGCCTGCTTCTGTGCAGCCAGGACGAGTGCCTCTGTGCTTATATATATATATATATATATATATATATATATATATATATATATATATATATATATATATATATATATTATATATATATATATATATATATATATATATATATATAATATATATATAATATATATATAATATATATAATATATATATATATATATATAATATATATATATATATATATATATATATATATATATATATATATATAAAAACACTCCGCCTTTTCTCTTGAAAACAAGCAGAAGATGTGACAGAAGGTTGGATTGACTTTACCGATTAGAAGAGGAAACGGGGATAACGGCGCTTGGCTGGACCTCATCAGGGGGGCTGACAGTCCGTAAAGATCACCGGTCTGTTTGTGAGCATGGGGACTGGATTCGTAGGAGAACATCTAATCTTTCCAGACTCAAAAGACTTCTTCTTCTCCTTTTCCTGTCGCAGAGCCAGCCTCTGCATCTCAGTGTTCTCTGCAGCCAACAACTATCACACTGTAGGCGGCGGTCCGCCCGCCAGCTTTTCTTGGCTCCGACCTCCATGTTCAACACGTTAACATGCGTGTCACTCATATTTTCCCAGAGGCCTCCTGAAAATCCTTCTTCCTCTGCAGCTCAGAAAGAGAGCAGAGCCTCCTGAAGCTTCAGGGAGATCTGGGAAAGTTGCAAACTGGATTTCAGCCTCTGTCATCATCTGAGACGGCAGGACGGAGGGAGGAAGAGGAGGAGCTCTTCTTTACACAACTTTTTCTTTTTCCAACTCTGAAGTAACTCTGAAGGTTTGTAAACTTACCTGCAGGTTTGTGGCTCCTGTCTTCAAACTGTAAACCCAAATAGTTTGATTCTGAGCTAGAAACTAAAAAAGGTCAGTCGGTTCATGCAAAGAAGAACACAAATGTTTATTTCATCACTTTAACAAACACATCTACTTTGATGCGTGGACTCCAACGCCGGCACGGAAATCGACAGGAGCCGTTTGTAGCTGAATAAAACAACAACTTCACCAGCAGCGAGCAGTTGCAGTGGAGACGAACATGCGTAGCCATGGCAACAGCTGTGAGGACGTATTTACGGAGGTTAAGTTGCCTTCGACCTGACCCAAACTACAAGTTTAATGTAGCCAGCTAACTTTAAATACCTTTAAATCCTAATCAATTTCAAAATTGAAAGTGTTGAACTAAATGTAACAATATTACCAGTAAACTTAAGCCCCTCCTCTTTAAAGCACTGACAGGAAGTAGCATGTAGCGGTCGACCGCTGGTCCCGTGGAACATGGCGTCATCTTTTTAACGGCGTGTTTCCGTCGCCGTCCTCCTGAGCACAGCGTCTCGGAAACAGCTGGAACTACGTCGCTCCCAACCGCCTGAGTCTGGTCACAAGAGCACGGCGGCTTCTGGTCCGTGACACGTGTCGACAGGCATCGGCGCACGCGTGCCGCTTCAGCGGTCTGATCACACGTGAACTGCGGAGCCTGCAGGTGGATGAACTGGTGCTTTGGGGGTTTTTGTGAGGCAAAATTCCAATACCAGACTAAAAGTATTCTCTTTATTTATATTTAATTATTTAAATGAAATCATTCGTGTTTAGAAAAACTCAACATGTAGGAACAAAAACAAACGTTGTTGAAGTTTTTTGCAGATACTGCCTTCGCAGTATTGTGGGCAGGCGTAGTACTACCTGTGCTGCCTTGGCTCAAGGGCACGAGGTCAGGGACCTCAGAACTGACAGCAGCGCTCACACTCATTCCTCCACAGCTTTGCTGCGTCTACGTTCTCCCATATGAAGCAAAAGCTGAGATTATCCGCTGCACCATCTTAATCTGCAGTGAAGTGAGGGCCATGTGACTGCAGGGGCTGATGGGAGTCCACAGTGGCCCGTTTGTTCGGTTGACATTTTCACAGTTCCAGTCCCAGCATATGACTGTGGTCAGCTCAGAGGTGAAACTCCATTAACACTTTCCACCAAAAACAAACCTCGAATTGGACTCGGAGGTGATTCCCGGGTCAGTGACGGCTGGATTTGAGCAGGACGCAGAGGCGAACAGCGCCGCACAAGTCATGAAACAGTAATCTCAGCAGCTTTACACAAAAACTGAATCAAGAGTCAAACGGAGGTCAGAACACAAGCTGAAGCTTCACCTCCTTGCCTGGAGCTTTACCTGGAGATCACCACGAATCACACAATGGGGGCAGGCCTGTGGGCGGTTCCGCTGTGACCCAAACAGAAGGTACTGGTCAAGGTTAATGTGCCAGACCACGGCTAACCAGGAGGTGTTCTGGTTGAACCTGGGTCACGGGTCAAGCTCCAGTTTGACGAGCAGTTCTTCTACTGACCAGTTGGGCCTAGATCCAGATTTCTGGTTCCTCTATTGACCACAAGTAAGTGAGTAAGAATGGTTGATGTCTATAGCACCTTTCACAGACGGGGGAGCGTCAAGGTGCTTCACAACAGGACGTTGTGGTCCAACGACCTCAGCCAAGAGATGGAGTCTAGAGGCATAGCAAGTCCCTAATACAGGAGGGAGCCTGACCAAGCCGAACTCTAAACGCCAGCACCAGGATTTTAAAGTTAAACGGAAAGAGGCCGGCAGCTGATGAAGTGGTTTTCTGTAATGTGAGCTCCTCTTTTAGAGCGAGTCAGCAGTGAAGAGTTTTGGACCTGCTGCAGACGAGACCAGTTTTGTTTAGACAAGAAAATAAACTGCTACAGTAGTCTAAACAAGATGACACAAATGCACGAATGATTAACTCAAAATCATTTTTAAAAACAACTTTTCTCAGTTTGGAATTATTCCTCAGCTGGTAAAAGCAGTTCCTCGCCAGCTGCTTCGAGTGGTGATCTAATGACGTTTCTTTGTCAACCGTAACACCAAGATCTCCGATGAAACACTCAAATCACCTAAAACTGGTAGATTACTGGCATGGCATCATCACGGCCAATCACCAGCACCTCATTTTTATCTGAGTTTAACTGCCGAGTTTGCACCGAGCCACTGTTTTTTTACTCATTAAGGAGCTCAAGTTCTGAATCTCAGACAGCTTAAAAGAGCAGTACAGCTGGTCATCATCTGAAAGTACGCGGTACAAAACATGAACAAACTCCTGGATTGTCTTTCTAAAATTGGGCCCAAAACAGAACCCTGAGGTGCTCTGCACGGCAAATCTGCCGTCAGACAAAGTTCCTACCTGACAAATGGGAAGCGAACCATGATAAAACAGGTCCTGACGGTTTTTTTGGGGTTTTTTTTTTCCTTCCCTTTCTTGTCAGTTTGGACATCGTGCACACGTGTATGTACGATACACCGAAATTGGTCTCTGCCTTTAACCCATCAACTAGTTTCACTAGTGAGCAGTGGGGCTGCTAGAACCAGCACCCCGGGGACCAATTGGGAGTTAAGGGCCTTGCTCAGGGGCCCCCAGTGATTTACCATTGTGGCCAGAACCTGGGCTTGAACCTGGGTCCTCCACGCCCAACACCACTGTAACCACTAGGCCACCACTCCCTCACCAACAAAATGACGCAGTCTTGTTAACAAGATTTCATGATGGACAGCGTCAAGTGCCGAGGAGACATCCACCACTAGAACAGTGCATTCCCAGAGTCGCAGACTTCATGTCACTGGATACTTTGAGCAGGAGTGACGCTTGCGGGAACCAGACTGAAAAGGGTAAGAGATGTTGCACTTCTCTAAAACAGAAGTCGCCTTCTCGAAGACTTTGAACAGGAATGGAAGCTTTGATATTGGCCTGAAACTATCCGTGATCCAGATGAGACTTTTTGATACGTGGTTCCACAAAGGCATGTTTAAAGGAGCTACTAGGGTCTGGATCCAGACCTGCAGTTCCTGTGCTGACCACTAAGTCTGGATCCAGCATTGAGTTCATCATCAGGGTCATGGCACTTGGACTGATGCTGGCACAACCAACCACTAACAGTCATCACTTTAGTTACTGACTGTTGTTCTGCTGTTGATTGTACAAAGAGACCTCCAGGACCAGTTCTGGGTTGGTCCAGAAGGGTTTGGGGCAAAGCAAAGCAAACCAGAGGACACCAGCTGGACTGTCTCTACATCATCAGCTTCTACCTCTTGCAGCAGCTGGGAAGTGGAAGTGAGACGTTCGACAGACTTCAGTGAATGTGGGTGTAGTACGGCGAGCTCGGGGGGGCGTGTTCCAGCCGGCTTCCTGCCCTGCCTGATTCGCTGTTTTTGGGTGAAGCGCAGACAAACATGCCGATGACCGCCGCTCCTCAAAAAAACCTCTGGGTGACATCACCAGTTTGTGGGTTGAACTGGTGGTTCTGGTCCTGGTCCGGTCCGGTCTCCATCCAGATCTGGATTGGATAAAATGAGAAGAGACAAACAGCAGCACAGATGTTGCACGCAACTCCTTCTGTCCTCCTCCACCTCCTTCTGTCCCCCCAGCGCCATCTAGCTTTCCATTTTAGCCTCTGTCCTTCCTTCTGTCTCCTCCCTCCTCTTCTCATCCTTTCCTCTACATATTTTTTTCATTTCTTACTTCCTTACTTCCTTACTACCTTATTCCCTTTCCGTTGCGTTGCTTTTTTTATCTCCTTCTTTCCTTCCTTACACTGTTTTCATTTCTACTTTCTTTCCTTCCTCTACATCTTTGCTTCCCTTCCTCCTTCTTCCCTGTGTTCATTTCTTTCCATTCCATCTTTTCTACACCACTTTCCTTCATCCCACGCTCTTCCTCTTGTCTTCTCTTTGTGGCATTTGGTTGCAGTGTGTTGCCTCATCTTCAGACCTTCAGGAGATCAGCAGCAATGAGTCTGAATATTTCAGGAGTCATGACGACATTTAGAGCTGCAGAGGTGAAACTCCGACAGATGAAGACGCATCGGGACGTTAACTCCACCATGAAGACACTTTTCTCTCCTCACTCACTTTGTTCAGCTTCTTCCGTTTCTGTGTACACAAGCCTCTGCAGCCGTATGAGGGGCCGGGGGCAGGAGGTCCAAGCTACAAGGTCAGCCTCAGTATCCAGTATTTGTCCTGGTGACATTTGAATCATTTGATGCAAAACTGCAAAAGAAAAAAGGAAAGACAGAAAGAAAAGAAACAACCCAAAGCAGTATTACAGGGTGGTTTCTTAATCGTTGGGGGGCTGCTGGACTGTGATTTAGTAAAACTGCAGTATGATGGGTTCCGACAGCTTGACAGATCCGTGATGATGCTACACTTTAAGAAGAAAAACAGACTCCAAACCTGCAGCTGGTGATACCGCAGGAGGAACCCGTGTCGCTCGTTTGGACCGAGCTGCATCTATGGATGGTCACTGGTCCCCGGGGCAGGGTGCAGTACACAACAGACAGCTACCCCAGGCAACATGATTCTCAGGACAAAATCTCTCTACAAACAAGAAAGCAGCAGTTCAAGAGGAGCCATTTGTGGTGGTTTCTGTGGTCAGACCTCCTCCTGGTCACCTCGTTATGGAGGTGTTTCGGGCCTGTACAACCAGGGGGAGGCCCTGAGACAGCCCAGGATATGCTGGAGAGATGATATTTCTTGGCCTGTAAATGATTGTGTCACTTGGAGATCCAGCTTCAGTTTCTTGTCTCAGAAAGTTTATACTTTGTGTTAATTTCAATAAAACCGTAAATTAAACATATTCCATTACCAGTGCTCCCTGTTAACTCTTTCTGCATTTTACTTAACCTGTGATGAGAGTTTGATAAAGATAATTAAGCCTTGATTCCATCTGTCCACAGACAAAAAGCCTAAAGCACAACTAATAATCGGTTTATGGGCAAATATTGGTTGAAATGCGGTCTTAAACAGGCCGTCAGATGAAAGCAGCAGCGGGGCCTCACTGCCTGAACTGTGGGTTCACGCTGACATCTAGTGGCTGCAGGCGGTGTCAGCATTTAAAACACGTCTCACTCGCCCTGCCTGATGGATGAGTTTCTTTACGTCTCAGCAGCTTCTCACCGTTGAGCATAACGGGCTTGTTGGACAGCGAGTTGTTTTTGTTGTTTTTAAAAACATTTTAGACAGAGAGACATTTTTTAAAATGAGTTGATATTAATGTTGAATATTGTTACATGGTGGAAACAGAAAGAAAACTTACACTGAACATAAACACACTGACAGCAAAGAATACTGTTACACAATAACTTAAAACAGACCGACACTGTAAATGTGGATTGTTGTTTTGTTGTTTAACACGTGAACCGCCAACGCGTCTCACGGACGGTTAGACGTTTTATTATGTAAGTAACTTTGTCTAAATTAAATCTACAGGTCTGTCGCTGCCTGGCTTTTCCTAAATATGTGTATTTTATATTTTCTGAAGTTTTGAACTTATAAAAATAAAGTACACATGAGTTCTGAACACGTAATCCTCGGACCACCCCAACAGTCCTGTAGACTGCTCCGACTCAGAGCTGGACCCCGCGGAGACAAAAACGTTGTTCAGCCCCCCCCCAGCGTCTGTACTCTTGCAGGGCTAACTTGATGGATAACAGCTCATGATTCCCAGCATCATAATTGCTTTCTGTAGGAGTAACATGTTGGGAAAGGACAAAACTAGGAAGTCGTTTGCTCTCAGGTCCATGTCCTTGGGAAAACTCCCCACTTGGGAATCAGAAGCATCTGCCTCCAGCTTGACTCGCTAGAGTGGGTCAGGTAGAAGGACTGGAGCTGACATGAACGGTTCTTCAAGCTGTACGAAGGCTTCATCTGCTTCTGGAGCCCGGATTTCAAAGAGACAAAGGTAGAATGGGTCAATAGCGAGGCGACACCCTGTTGTGACACCACTGAAAAGACTGCAACAAAGTCTGGAAATCCAAAGTCTGGCTGGATCGTTAAGTCGTAATTCATCAAGATAGCAGAGCCAAATGAGGAAACCACAGCTGGACAAGCGTGTACAAGGAGAAAACCATGGCGCCACTGCACCGCCCTCAATCAAAGAAATACATCCTTGCACCATCCTCAATCAACACCATGGCGCCACTGCACCACCCTCAATCAACACCATTACTTCAATGCACCGCCCTCAATCAAAGAAATACACCCTTGCACCACCCTCAATCAACACCATGGCACCACTGCACCACCCTCAATCAAAGAAAACACACCCTTGCACCACCCTCAATCAACACCATGACTCCACTGCACCGCCCTCAATTAAAGAAATACACCCTTGCACCACCCTCAATCAACACCATGGCGCCACTGAACCACCCTCAATCAACACCATGGTGCCAGTGCACCACCCTCAATCAACACCATGGTGCCAGTGCACCACCCTCAATCAAAGAAATACATCCTTGCACCACCCTCAATCAACACCATGGCACCACTGCACCAGCCTCAATCAACACCATGACTCGACTGCACCGACCTCAATCATAAAAAATACATCCTTGCACCACCCTCAATCAACACCATGACTCCACTGTGCCGCCCTCAATCAAAACCATGACTCCACTGCACCGCCCTCAATCAAAACCATGACTCCACTGCACCGCCCTCAATCAAAGAAATACATCCTTGCACCACCCTCAATCAACACCATGGCACCACTGCACCACCCTCAATCAAGGAAAACACACCCTGTTGTGACACCCTCAATCAACACCATGACTCCACTGCACCACCCTCAATCAAAACCATAATGCCTCTACATCACCCTCAATCAACAACATGACTCCACTGCACCGCCCTCAATCAAAGAAATACATCCTTGCACCACCCTCAATCAACACCATGACTCCACTGCACCGCCCTCAATAAAAACCATAATGCCTCTACATCACCCTCAATCAACAACATGACTCCACTGCACCGCCCTCAATCAACACCATGGCTCCACTGCACCGCCCTCGATCATAGAAATACATCCTTGCACCACCCTCAATCAACACCATGACTCCACTGCACCGCCCTCAATCAACACCATGACTTCACTGCACCGCCCTCAATCAACACCATGACTCGACTGCACCGCCCTCAATCAAAACCATAATGCCTCTACATCACCCTCAATCAACAACATGACTCCACTGCACCGCCCTCAATCAACACCATGGCTCCACTGCACCGCCCTCGATCAAAGAAATACATCCTTGCACCACCCTCAATCAACACCATGACTCCACTGCACCGCCCTCAATCAACACCATGACTTCACTGCACCGCCCTCAATCAACACCATGACTCGACTGCACCGCCCTCAATCATAGAAATACATCCTTGCACCGCCCTCAATCAACACCATGACTCCACTGCACCACCCTCAATCAAAGAAATACATCCTTGCACCACCCTCAATCAACACCATGGCACCACTGCACCACCCTCAATCAAGGAAAACACACCCTGTTGTGACACCCTCAATCAACACCATGACTCCACTGCACCACCCTCAATCAAAACCATAATGCCTCTACATCACCCTCAATCAACAACATGACTCCACTGCACCGCCCTCAATCAAAGAAATACATCTTTGCACCACCCTCAATCAACACCATGACTCCACTGCACCGCCCTCAATAAAAACCATAATGCCTCTACATCACCCTCAATCAACAACATGACTCCACTGCACCGCCCTCAATCAACACCATGGCTCCACTGCACCGCCCTCGATCATAGAAATACATCCTTGCACCACCCTCAATCAACACCATGACTCCACTGCACCGCCCTCAATCAACACCATGACTTCACTGCACCGCCCTCAATCAACACCATGACTCGACTGCACCGCCCTCAATCAAAACCATAATGCCTCTACATCACCCTCAATCAACAACATGACTCCACTGCACCGCCCTCAATCAACACCATGGCTCCACTGCACCGCCCTCGATCAAAGAAATACATCCTTGCACCACCCTCAATCAACACCATGACTCCACTGCACCGCCCTCAATCAACACCATGACTTCACTGCACCGCCCTCAATCAACACCATGACTCGACTGCACCGCCCTCAATCATAGAAATACATCCTTGCACCACCCTCAATCAACACCATGGCAACACTGCACCACCCTCAATCAAGGAAAACCCACCCTTGCACCACCCGCAATCAACACCATGACTCCACTGCACCACCCTCAATCAAGGAAAACACACCCTTGCACCACACTCAATCAACACCATGGCGCCACTGCACCACCCTCAATCAACACCATGGCGCCAGTGCACCACCCCCAATCAAAGAAATACATCCTTGCACCACCCTCAATCAACACCATGGCGCCAGTGCACCACCCTCAATCAAGGAAATACATCCTTGCACCACCCTCGATCAACACCATGGCGCCACTGCACCACCCTCAATCAACACCATGGCGCCACTGCGCCACCCTCAATCAACACCATGACTCCACTGCACCGCCCTCAATCAAAGAAAACACACCCTTGCACCACCCTCAATCAACACCATGGCGCAACTGCACCACCCTCAATCAACACCATGGCGCCAGTGCACCACCCCCAATCAAAGAAATACATCCTTGCACCACCCTCAATCAACAACATGGCGCCACTGCACAACCCTCAATCAAAGAAAACACACCCTTGCACCACCCTCAATCAACACCATGGCGCCACTGCACCGCCCTCAATCAACACCATGGCACCACTGCACCGCCCTCAATCAAAGAAAACACAACCTTGCACCACCCTCAATCAACACCATGACTTCACTGCACCGCCCTCAATCAACACCATGACTCCACTGCACCGCCCTTAATCAAAGAAATACATCCTTGCACCACCCTCAATCAACACCATGGCACCACTGCACCACCCTCAATCAAGGAAAACACACCCTTGCACCACCCTCAATCAACACCATGACTCCACTGCACCACCCTCAATCAAAACCATAATGCCTCTACATCACCCTCAATCAACAACATGACTCCACTGCACCGCCCTCAATCAACACCATGGCTCCACTGCACCGCCCTCAATCAAAGAAATACATCCTTGCACCACCCTCAATCAACACCATGGCGCTACTGCACCACCCTCAATCAACACCATGACTTCACTGCATCGCCCTCAATTAACACCATGACTCCACTGCACCACCCTCAATCAAAACCATAATGCCTCTACATCACCCTCAATCAACAACATGACTCCACTGCACCACCCTCAATCAACACCATGACTCCACTGCACCGCCCTCAATCAAAGAAAACACACCCTTGCACCACCCTCAATCAACACCATGACACCACTGCACCGCCCTCAATCAAAGAAAATACACCCTTGCACCACCCTCTATCAAAACCATGACGCCACTGCACCACCTCAATCAAAGAAAATACACCCTTGCACCACCCTCTATCAAAACCATGACGCCACTGCACCGCCCTCAATCACAACCATGATGCCACTACACCGCCCTCAACCAAAACGTCACACTCTTGCACCACCCTCAATCAAAACCATGACGCCACTGCACCGCCCTTAATCAAAACCATGACACCACTGCACCACCCTCAATCAAAACCATGACGCCACTGCACCACCCTCAATCAAAACCATAACGCCACTGCACCACCCTCAATCAAAACCACAATGCCACTACACCACCCTCAATCAAATAAATGACATCCCTGCACCATCCTCAATAAAAATGATCATGCGTATTTTTTTTTTTTGGCTCCAATCAGGATCCCAGATTCTCAGTTCAGAGCCTGGGATAAAATTAAATCCCGGTTTATATGGGCAGGAGCTCTGCCAAGGGGGAATAAGGTGGTGGACCAACGTATCAGGCTACATGGAAACACACTGGAATAATGATGGACCTCAGACCAGGTTCAGTGTGTATGATCAAGGACACTTTAACATGGACAAAGACTGTTAAACTGGAAGGGGGCAGTAAACCTCTTACTTGGCTGTCTCAGACCTCTAAGTTTAGACCTGGAGAGAAAGATGTTACATGGTGGAGAGAAAAAGCAATAACAGCCGTATGTAAGTTCTTACAGGGAAGAACTTTCAAGACGTTTGGGCTCAAAAGGGAATTCAGTTTAGAGGACAGGGACCTGCTCAGATATTTGCAGCCAAGACATTTGATCATACATAAATTAAAGCGGGGATCCTCGATATGTCGACTATTTTGGCTTGTCTTTGAGTTTGACATGTTTTACAAAAAAGCTGTGTTTATTTGTCTTAAAAATAAAAGCTCTGACTTTTTAAGTTTGTCTGAGATGCTACAAAGGAAAATCTTAGTTCAGTTCCAGGCATGATGTGGTTTTAGTTTTGTTGCCACTGGAAGAAAGCCACGTTTTTCGTTTTTACTTACTGCAGATATATTTTTTCCTTCTAAAACCAGAAACTCGTGACTCCGCGTTCACGTCTAGGGATGTCAAATGTGTGCTGCTGTGTCTCCTCCACCAGAGGACGCTACTGCACAAGAAAGCCGCTCGGCTGACGGAACAGTGACGTGTCTGCTTCTGTTGTTGCTGTTGGCAACAAGAACAACTTCACTGCTCAGCGTGCCTCAGTATGGCTCTGACGATGACGTCATAATGACCAACCAGCTCCGGCCTTTACTCATGGTGACTTCACCACCCCAAGTCATTTTAAAGAAACTGTAAAGCGCTGGGACACTTCCTTCACAATAAAAGCGTCATCTTTATTCTTGAGTTTGGGTTAAATGGTTTTCTAGAATAGAATAGATTGGCTTTGTTTGTGAAAACATGGCAATAAAAGAGAGGAACCCCTTAAAATTAAATAATAATGTGGTGTGTCATTTGTTTGGAGTCCACAGACTGTACAAGAAGAACTGAACAAGACTGCTATGACATCACACAGGTTTTCTGAAGAGTACTTTTAAAGCCTTTGTTTCTTCTACCTTCTATCTTCTAATGTTACGGATGAACGATCCCATCAGACCTGATCAGTCAAATAAAGGTTCTGTGTCCAGCTGGAAGGTGACTCGGCTGGAGGACATAGGAGGAATGTAATTTCACCTTTTGAGGTACAGAAAAATTCCCCCATACGGTCGTCATGGATGTGAAATCTAGTTGTTTTTGTTGGGTCAGTAGAGGAACTGCGGGTTTCTTCACATCCAGGACTGAATCAGACTAGTAAACCAGATACGCAACACTTACATATCGTTCTGTCACTGAAGACACCAGTGATGAAGAGGTTCAGGTGCATCCTATTTTTTAAAAGTCTCCTTCACAAACAGGAAAAGAAAGTTTGCTTTCAAAATAAAACCATAAATACCTATTTGTCTGCAGCTTTTTACAGCTCACCTTTGGCCTTGACTGATGGACTTGATTTGGTGAGGGTCTAAACTCAGCCACATTTCCACTAGTCGTGGAACAAGCAAAGAGAAACTTTGTTCACTTGATGAAGCAGTGAACAAAGTCTGTCCCAACTCTGGGACAGTACTTGTTTTGGGGGGGTGGAGTCAGATTCTTTACTCCACTCCGCCCCTCTTCTATGAACTGCATCTCTTTATCATCTATAACTTAAAGTCTCTGAGAAATTAGTCACACTTTCTCCCTCTGTCCCTATCATTAGATTTAGACGAAGGAAAGTGAAATACAATGAAATCCCAGGGGAAAGTAATTTTGCCCGGTTTGTTTAGCTAAATCACTTTGAAATTCAAATTTAAATTCATAAATCTCCCCACTTTACTCATGTTTACTCATTTACTCATTGACACCCCCAACAACCAGGGATCTAAAAAGTTGTCAGCAGCCCTGGAGGTCAAATGTGGAGACGCTGCTGAAGCCAGCTCTTATTTTGAAGGCTTCAGAAGGAGCGGGCATGCGCGTCCTCGACAGCTCATATTATTAGAAGCGTCCTCCAGCGCGGACGCGTGTGTCCCGTCTGTACTCCTGCCGTAGACGGGTAGACGGGTTCTGGGTTCTCCGCCATGGCCTCCGTCACCTGCCGGGTCCAGTACCTGGACGACTCGGATCCGTTCATCTGTACGAACTTCCCAGAACCCCGCAGACCTCCGACGGTGGACCTGGAGGAGAACCTGCCGCTCAGCGAGCAGTTCGCAGGGATCCACAAACTGCTGGAGCCGCCGCTCAAGGTGGGTCAGCCGGTAAACCGGACCAAAACCTTGCTGTCTCCCCTTTCTTGGACAAGAACCAACTTCGGGTTCTGGTCAGACTGGTACATGTGCCGTTACAAGGGACAGTTCTAGCTATTTTAGGAGCCCCGGGCAAGGTTGTTGCCCGGGGCCCCCCCGCTTAATACAGCTGGAGTGTGGAGGAGTTCAGACCTTTGGAGACGGTCTACAGCGAGGTCTTAAACTGTTGGGTTCTGTTAAACTTTAAGAACAAGCAAAGAAAACAAAAAACAGGTTGGATTTGTTGACTTACCTGAATAAACTGGCGTAGTTCGGCAGTGGGAAGTACGATTCTTCAACAATAAAAAAAAAAAAAAAACAAAACAGAAATTTGCAGGAAAGTGCTGGAAATTCTGATGGAATAAACTCGCAGATTTAGGATGAAGGAACCTATAAGCTGTACCTTTTTTTTTTTTATGGATTTAAATGTGTGAAGAAAGACGATCTCAAAGCGTTTTGCTTCACAAACTTAAACATTGCGGGAAAAAATGTGTAACAGAGAAATTGGTGATTTGTGATTTTATAAGATTTTAAATTTTAGGGAACCAAACACCTCTATAATTCTGACTTTGTAAGCTAAACAGTTAATAAGAAAAAAAAAAAAGTAAAGTTGGGGGGGGGGGGCTCAGATTTTGTGACTTTATAAACTCTTAAATTTGACTTCATGAACTCAAGTTTAATGAAAAAAATCTCTGAATGTTCTGAATTTGTAAAATTGCAAATTAGCAGGAGAAAACAGAATTTATGACTTTATAAATGTGCATATTTTATACAAACAAAACCCCAGATATTCTGTCTTTATACAACTGAAATCTGGTGGGCTAAAACTCAGGACGTAAAGTCACGAAGAATAAACAGAAAGTTTGAGTTTGTACACTTAAACAGGACAAACCGCTTTCAGACATCTTGGACAGCTTGTATCTGAGTCATCATTTTAGGTGCCCACAGTGAAGAACTTCGATGTTCTTCCAACGCGTTCTGGATCCTGCTGGACTGGTACGTGAGGTCTTCTAGCGGCTGCAGGGCTTCGTGCACCTTCATCGTCCGCCAGTCGGACAGCAGATCTGGGATGTGACATGACGTAAACCCAGTTTCAGGAGGTTTTTGCTTGTCAACGTGCCGTCTCCATTAAAAAAATCCAACCCATGTTCCAGAGAACCTCCACACCTCCTTTAGTGCTCAGAACCACCCAGCAGGGAGACCTCAGGACAGTTCTTTAAAGTCACTAAAGTCCCTCTTTTAATCCCTGTTTTTATGTTAAAACCCAGCCACATTGTCCTAGTGTTTGACAAATCCACGCTCAAACAAACATCATAACTTCCATTTTTCATCACACAAAGATGACCGCTAGATGTCTTGATCCTGTAGCTGCTTAAAA
Source organism: Xenentodon cancila (assembly GCA_014839995.1). Taxonomy (NCBI): domain Eukaryota; kingdom Metazoa; phylum Chordata; class Actinopteri; order Beloniformes; family Belonidae; genus Xenentodon; species Xenentodon cancila. Next base: position 35,017,404 of record CM026197.1, read on the forward strand.
CCCAGACCATCATCCCCCACCACCGTGCTCTTCAGTGGCTCTGAGCTGTTTCTGCTGAAACTTGCCATCTCCTCTTACACAGAAGACATTTTCTCCTGGAAGCTCTTCCAGACAAATCAACCTGGTTCAGTCTTCTTCTAACTGCCGTCATGGACTGAGTGTTGCATGTGGTCAGTGAGGTCTGCAGACTGATCCCAGATAGCAGGAATGTTTGGTCCGGTCTTGGCCCGCAGTCGGGCTGGACTGACGGCGCTGACTCGGGGTGAGTGTAACTGTGCAAACTCGGCATCATATCCACAAGACATGGACCAGATCTGCGTTTTCTCACGGGGCCTTTGGGCCACAGCTGGCCCCCACAACACTTGTAACCCCGGTCGCAGCCCGTGATGTTAGTGCCACAGCGTACGCCGAAACCCGAGCTGGGACGCCCGTCTGCTGTGCTACCACTCTCCAGTGTGGTAACTGATCCAAAAGTATCCCAGAGTAAACGTCAGAGCCAGCAGGAGGAATGCAGCGTTGGGGTTTTGTATCTCTGGTAAACCTGCCGGGACACCCCCCCCCCCCCCGACTGTCTGCAATGTTTTCCACTTTTCTCACCGCTGAATGTTGAACTCCAAACTCTTTGGGAAGGCTTGAATGTTTTCTACAATGATGTGGAGCAACATTTTCTTTCTCTAAAGCCACTGCTGATGTCTTTCCCTCTTGGCATTGTGTTCATAACAGTGGGGCAAACGGTGACATATTATTGAGCGTCTGTCCAGCTTCCTGTTGCTTGTCTGAAGCTGCTTTGTGAGGGGAGTCTCTTCTTCCAAACAGGAAGTGGAGGCTCCTCGGTGTAACTAATGAAGTCATTCTTCTGAGTCACCCTTCATGCTGGTGCCGGTTCCTCGGTTATCAGAGGTCAACGTTCACAGGCTGCATGTCTGAAGAGCGTGGTTAAACCCATCATCGCTGAGTACAGTCCAGGTGCTGAAACTTTATCTGTAACAGTCGATGTTTGACCTTCTGGACCCCGAAAATCCATCGCTGGGTTCAGAAGTCGTCAGACTAAATCCCTGCTGGTCCCATCCGATCCGCGAGCGTTGACGGGTTTTCAGTTGTCTGACAGTGATTGAATTAATCGTGCGTGATGAACGACCCCTCAGGAACACAAACGACCACATTCCATGTTGGTAAAAGAGAAAACGGCGTGCTGCCGCCGTCCTCGCATCCCTGAAGTCCCTGGACCCTGAAGTTTCCATGGAGGTTTGCGGAGCTCAGCAGCAGACGTCATGGTGCAGTGGGTCACGGGCCGCGGAGTGGAACCAAAACAGGAGCTGCCGATCCTCCCGTTAGATGCTCGTGTCACTGAACAGACGCACTTCGACTGGATCCACACGAGTTTACGTCGAAAACCCGGTTGGAAGTTTGGGTTCTTTGATCCACTCGTCTGTTATTCATTAGTTCTGAGGGACCCGGAAGCATGAGGTCAGAACCATCTGAGAGCTGAACCTGTTCACCTCACAGGTCAGTCATCATGCAGCTCGTCCAGCTTCAATCCCGTAAAGACCATCCTGATCCCCCTGCCTGGACTCCGGGTTTCTAGGGCTGTTCATCCTGGCCTGAGCTCTGGTGGGCGGATTCATCTGCAGAGGTGTCGTCCCCCAGAACCAATGGAAGGCTTCAACCGCCTCAGAGAGCTGTGGATGACATCATGGTGGGTGTGTTTTGTTCTCTTTCTAGAGTCTAGTCCAGTGTTCTTCATCCCAGGTCCTCAGGAGCCGCTGTCCTGTCTCGTTTTGACGTTGCTCTGCTCCGGAACTCCGGATCAAGATCTGGACCAGTCTGTCAGTGGTCCAGGTTTCTGAGCCAGGGCTGAAGAACAGTCATGTAGGCTCCACGGGTGTAGGAGAAAAAACCCAACTTGACCTTCTGAGGCCCAACTCTGAGTTTGGTCTTAGTTTTAGTGTTTCACCTCCATAAATCACATTCCAATGGGAAGCTCAACTCCAGGTTCTTGTGGCAAATCTAAGTAAAGAAGATAATAAATGCCCCCCCCCGAATCCGCAGAGGACAGATTCACTAAAATCCATCAAGCCGTTCCTCAGATACGGCCTTGTTCGGGGTTCGACGTCAGCGCAGTCTGGCAGCCTGCTGCGAGGCGTTTGAGCGCCGCAGGAATCTCCAGCATCCGATAAAGATCACAGAGCTCTGGTCCTACCAAATTACATTCCTCTACTGAGTCCCTAATTGTTCCCATCATGCCCTGGGGCTGGACCTGCTGCTTGGTAGATCCTCAGAGATGATATGGTCCCAGCGGAAGAATTCCTTCCATTCTGCTGCACAGAGCCGGTTTTCCTCCCTCCTCCTCCTCCTCCTCCTCCTCCTCCTCTGCTGGCTGTTTGTGGAGGAAGAGGGTGGGACCTGTAAACAGCAGATAAGCCTGGATGGATGGACGGACGGATGTAATACTGACAGCAGTGTGTGGATAAGGACCAAACAGGCTTTTCCTTCCACAGCTGCACACAAACAACCCAATGATTTAAAGGAGCCGTCCATGTCTTTGTCTCTCTGGTTCTGCTCTCCATCTACACCAAACCTCCACAAAAAAGAACCTTGCAGCGGATGGGAACGACCCTGGAGACTTCAGCACCTGTCTTGACTTGTGTGATGTCATTAGGAAGGAGGAGCCAGACCCAGAAGCTGCAGCTCTCTGACACTCACCAGTTCCCAGGCGTGTCCTTGGACCCGGCTCTGGTCGTCCTCGTTGGGACATTTCCACAACCGACTCGAGCGCCGACACAACTCAGACCCGAGTCACACCTCAACTCTGAACCTGGGGAAACCTCTGGTTTTGTGCTCTGGATCCAGGCCTGCGGGTCCTCTACCGACCGCTAGGGTCTGGATCCAGACCCCACTACCGCTGGCCAGCACCAACATCAGGGTGACTGCATCTATGTCAGGCCCTAAAACTGGTTGTGAGGAGGTTCCTGGTGGAGGAGACGTGGAAACGGTCAGGATCCCGTAAAACCTGCCCAGACCTGCATAATTGGAAACATCTTTGAAAACTGTTTGGTCCCGTCAGGTCGACTTGACTGATCTTTGCTGGTTTTAGTGTTTCTGGCTTATTTCAGTCAGTTTCAAAGATCCTTGTAAAAACCTTTTAAATGTGATGCGTTTTCCTTAAAATTGTTGTTTTATTGTGTGCGTGCGTGTGGGGGGCGTGTGCGTGCGTGTGGGGGGCGTGTGCGTGCGTGTGGGGGGCGTGTACGCGCGTGTGGGGGGCGTGTACGCGCGTGTGGGGGGCGTGTGCGCGCGTGTGGAGGGCGTGTGCGTGCGTGCGCGTGTGGAGGGCGTGTGCGTGCGTGCGCGTGTGGAGGGCGTGTGCGTGCGTGCGCGTGTGGGGGCGTGTGCGTGCGTGTGGGGGGCGTGTGCGTGCGTGTGGGGGGCGTGTGCGCAGCTGTACTTCTGATAAGCGGGGTGTGCTGCAGACTCGTGCATCCAAACTCATCCAAGCCCTCGACGGCGGCACTAATAATGTTGACGACAGGCGGCGGCGGCGGCTCCTGGGAGGCTGCTGCCGTAAACCCGCAGAGGACTGAAAACGCTCAAGCAGCTGCGTCCGCTGCTGACGTCTTCCACACGACTGCGGCTCTGACGCCAGCATCCGTGGTCATGTGACTGACTCGGTGAGGACGTTGTTGCTGCAGACGGAGCGTGCTCGGTAGCAGTGGAGCCGGCCGTGTTTGTGGTTGTGGCGGCAGCTGCTGCAGGTTTGTTTATGCTGATTATAACTCCAGGGGGGCGTCGGCTCATCAGAAACCATGTGCTGCAGCAGTTTTCAACAGAACACACAGCTGACGTGAACTTTCCGGTCTCTTCTGTGTTTGTGACAGTTGGAGGACTCCACCCTTCAGCTGTCTCCCCATGGAAACTACCTGGACCTGGACTCGTCTCTGGCCGAGCAGCGAGACGAGCTGGAGAGCCTCTACGACGACGTGGCGTAAGAACATCTTTTCTCTGCTCTGCTCTGTTCTGTTACCCTCTGCCCCGCCCACCTCGCCTCACCTGCTCCAGGTGACCATAAGGAGGCGTGGCTCCAAAACTTCTGTTGCTTTGGCTTTTAACTCCTTTAAATGCTGACGTTGTGCACATGATGTGGAAACTGTGAGAAGACCAGAAAATCTTTATTTAGCCTGCAGTTTTCTTCCCCTCATTCTTTCCATACCTCCGTGCCGTTGTCGGTTCCATCTGCGAGCCGCAGGCCGCAGTCTGCAGGCGGGTTTCTGTGGAAACTGGGATCAGCTGCAGCGACGTCAGGAACCCGCCTCCTGCTGCGTCTCCGCGCGGCTCCAGCGGAGCTGCTCGTCTGCCAGTTTGAGCCTGCCAATCAGCCAGTTAGCTGTGTGGTGTGGGACACATCCGGGTACCGCCTTGGGGGCGGGGCGGAGGCTCGTCTGTGGTTGCTGACCTTTTCATTTCACCGTGGCTCTTCGACGCTGATGGGAGATGTGATCTCAGTCGCATGATCAGATGTTGCAAATTCAGGAGAGTGAAACGAAGCAGATTTGCGTCGGTGCTGAAACGTTCCCGTGCTTCCGCGTTTGTGGACGTTGAGTCTTTTTTGGAGACTCCAGCGTTGAAGTTGTGTGTTTGCAGTCGTGGTCGAGTTGCTGTTTTTGTTCTATGGTCTGGTTTTATTTGACCTGATTCTGTTTTTGTCTAATAAAAGCATCTGCTTGTTCTTGGAAATGACGTGGTGCTGTTTCTCTGTCTGCTTCCACAGGAAAGGGAAGAAGCCCATCCTCATCCTGAGGACTCAGCTCTCCGTGCGCGTCCACTGCATCCTGGGTAATTATCTGCTCCCGTCCTCTTCCAGCGGAGCAGTGATGACTCAGGGGAAAATCTCTGTCTGGTGGCTTTTTCCTCTTTTCTTTTCTGTCCACACTTCCACCGCAGTAAGCTGGCAGGGTTCCCTCTCCGAGTCCTGCAGGAGAGCAGCTCGGCGTTCTCGTGTCTGCTCACAGATCTGAGCCTTGTTCCAAAGAAGTTCTGAGGACATCTCCTGCAGGTTTCTGCAAGTGTGGATCTGTTCAATGTTGCCAACAAGAACACAAAGATGTCGGCAATATTTACACTTGTTTTATTCACAACAGAACACAAATGTGTCCTGTGGTTCCACCAGAACAAATGGTTTTTAAGTTTTCCTTCAGCAGTCCAGTTTGGTCTTCTGTCGGCCACTCTGGTGAAGTTCAGAGTTCAGGTGAGTGCTGGCCAGCAGCAGGAGGAGGGAGGGTCCGCCCGTCGGCGTCGGGGGGGGGGGGTGGGGGTCCGCCCATCGGCGTCGGGGGGTCTGCCCGTCGGCGTCGGGGGGGGGGCTCCGCCCGTCGGCGTTGGGATGTCGGTAAACAAAAAACCAGATTTCTGACTTCACAAAAACGAGCTCAGACAAAGTGACTGTATCAAATGAGAAATGTTCTGTTTGAGTTAATTGTTAATAAATGAAACGCTATGAAGTCTCTACTTGAGCTTGTTCTGAGCTCAGTTAACGAGGCTGCTCACTTGCCAAAGAACAAAAGCTGTAAAGAACCGGCGCTCGGCGAGCTTCAGATTGGCGTTGGGTCTCAGTGACCGTCGCTGCCGCTGAAATCATCTTTGCATATGCAAACGTTTTTTGTCCTTAGTTGGATCTCGTCTGAACGCTCCGGCCGGCGTTCCAGACTGACCTGACTCGCACTCTTATGAGGACGTGACAGATGCATTCTGGGAGTGCCTGTCTGCAGTGGTACTGCTGCTGACTTGTTGCATACGTGTGTGGAACCTTTGGACCGACGGCTTTAATCTGAGAACATTTTAAAACTTCTACTGGAGCAAACCGTCTGACTGAGGGGGGCGGGGGCGGGGGCGGGTTTCAAAGTGAAGGCGGCCCCGGGGGTTTGTTGCTCAAGCAGCTCTGACTTGGCGTTGCGAAGTAGTTGCTGGAGTGAAAGTGGCCTCGTGTTTGGGCTTGTTGAGGTTTCGGCTGATTTGTTGTCGTGAGACGGGACTCAGCGTGATCGCGATGATCCAGGAGTGCAGAAGAGCTTCTGTGTCTCAGCAGCCCAAAGCGCAGGCTGCTGTTTTATTTTTAGTCCTTATCTGGGCCCGTTGTGCTGCCCTGCTGGTCCTGGCAGTTACAGTCTGAAGGCTTTTCTAACAATGAGGGAAAACGCTGCAGAAACAGGAAAGAAACACAACGCGCTACCAGTCTTTATTTCTGGACAAACGCGCTTCTGGTTGCCATGGTAACTGAGACGTGAAAACGAGTCATAACGAGCCTCACGAGACTCATGAAACTGGTTTCACAGCAGACCAGAAGGCTTCTCCTGTACTGCTGTTGCCTTTTAAAGCCTTGAGCTCTGAGGAACGTTCTGGAGCAGATCTCCAACCTGAGCGCTTCGTCTGCGTCAACCCTCCGCTTTCCCAGAGTTCCTGCTGCCTGGCATGGCCCCACCCTTCCTGTTCATGCTTGCTCCATCCATCCTTCGCTGGGTTCAGTTTTTTGATGCCGGGAATCATTTAAAACAAGGATATCTGAGATACTATTAAATAAAGTATCAGAATAGATAATAATAGAGTGAAGTGGCTTTAAGGCTGCAGCCCAGGATCCGTTCTAGTCACCTGTCTGACTAGAGCGTTCTTCTATTGCTCAGCGAGTGCGCTCTCTGGTGGAGTACCCCAAGACTCAGTTTTGGGCCCTCTACTAATGTTCCCTCGTCATTTAATCATCTGTCCTTGTTATTCACATTTATTTGTCCATCACATCTGAAGCTGACTGGCTGTGAAGCTGTTTGAATTCAGACACTTCAATTCATCGCTGTGATGCCTCGCGTGTTTATTTGAGCCACTCAAAGCGTGTTGTGCACGTGTCAGCGCAGCAGGAGTGTGCAGTGAAACCTGGCCTGGGAGCAGCGGCAGCATCCTGAAACCACCGCTATGACAAAGATTCCTGCGAGCTGTGGAGCAGCTGGAGTCCTGCCAGTCCGGGCCCCGGCGGCGCGGGCCCTGGCGGCGCGGTGTCTGGGCCCCGGCGGCGCGGGCCCTGGCGGCGCGGTGTCTGGGCCCCGGCGGCGCGGGCCCTGGCGGCGCGGTGTCTGGGCCCCGGCGGCGCGGGCCCTGGCGGCGCGGTGTCTGGCCCCCGGCGGCGCGGGCCCCGGCGGCGCGGTGTCTGGCCCCCGGCGGCGCGGGCCCCGGCGGCGCGGTGTCTGGCCCCCGGCGGCGCGGGCCCCGGCGGCGCGGGCCCCAGCGGCGCAGGCCCTGGCGGCGTCCGGCCCCCGGCGGCGCGGCGTCCGGCGGCGCGGCGTCCGGCGGCGCGGCGTCCGGCTCAGATGTGCACCTTCTGGGTTATTAGAGATATTCCGTTTTTTTCTTTACTGCACCGATTCTGATGTGTAGACTTTGGGTATCTGTTCCAGTGTTGGTTTTATTTTGTGTTCTTATGAACCATACTAAACGGTTTTTCTCGTTCTGGTCGGGAGACCGCAGTCTTGCGCCAGGAGCATGGCGCCGGTTTCCTGGTGGGGTTTTCCAGCCATATCCCCTTATTTATGGCAGCATCTGCGAGTATTTCCAATACTGGTATCGGTTTTGATCTAAAAGGGCTTTCACAAGAATATGTTAGTCCAAACTTCCAGGTTCCAGGAGTTCTGACGTGTGAGTCTGGAGAAATTACACGTTTCTTTCCTTTAATTCGTTAGTTGTGGGTTTACAAAGTCGTTTTGTAGTTTTTTTTTCACCTTTGAGAGTCCCGTTGTTTCCTTTCACTCCCACGTGGGCATTTGAATTCATTCAGGGAATTTTATTTTCCTCCTCAGACGCGCTGTCTAGGTTTACTTGATCAACTTGCATTTGAACTTAAGACGCTTAACGACTTTGGTTCCATTTTTGTGAAGGGAACGTGGTCTCTTCATGCTTCCGGCTGGTGGTATTTGAAGAGCTTTGAGCAGCGGTTGGGATGCGAGTTGTTTGTTGTCACAGTCTGAAGCTGAAACATTTCAGCAGGAAACCGGCCAATCTCCCGCCGCCGCTGCTCTTCCAAATGAAGATCGAAGGCTTCCAGAAAAGGATGCGGAGAAACCGGTGAAGTCTCTGCAGACCTCCGATCCCAGCGTCCCTGGTGAAGGCTCTCGAACCTCGCCGAAGGTTTTTCCTCTAGGCAAAGTCCTCGGCTCGGTTTTTTTTCACTGAGTCGGATGCAGGCGGCAGTGACACTAACAGGAAATGCCACACCGCGTTTATCAGGCCCACTTCCTGTTTGTGCAGGATAAAGGGGAACCCATCCTGATTTCCTCTGCTTCATTCACTCCATCGCCGCGATTCTTCTGCACCACGTTTTATGAGGAAAAACAAAATGAGGAACAAAAGTTGAATCCGGAAAACGTTCTTCCTGTCCAACCGATGAACCCGTTCATCTGGGAGTCGTGATGTCTTCCCGACCCCGTAACAATAAGAAACAATGTGGGCGGTCCCGCGTAGCCTCGTGATCCAGCAGCCTGCGGCTCCAGGAACACTCGGTGGATGTTTCCTCGCTTCATCAGTGTCTCGTGTTTCTGGAGAAATTCAGTTTTTTTGTTGTTTTTTAAGCCAACCTTTAGTTGCCAGTCAGATGTCCTCACGTCTCCAGAGGAGGTTATGGTCCACTCGGTGACTGACGTGTCAACTGAAGTTAGAAAGCACTTTCAGATGATCCAGGTGACCCAAATGCTGAACACAAACGTGGATTTTAAGAAAAACATTTTAAAAAATGCCAAAACATGTCAAACAAATGAAATGATAAGTTAAAACACTAAAACTAAGATCTTAAAAGATTTAAAAGCCAAAGTGAGAAGTATGTCTTATGGGAGGATTTAAAACCGGGAAGTGAGCCGGTCTGACTGCGTAAAGAAACCGGCGCCGCGCCTCGAAGCTTCGTCTTACTCTCACAGACGACTGGCGGTAACTGATCTGCTGACCCGAGGGAGCGATGCAGGTACACCCGCGGAAGCATCAGCTACGTGAACAACTGGTTTTCGTAAGACCGGTTTTGAAGCCTCTTTTTTTTTTTTTTTTTTCTTTTTTCCATAAACTGTAAAATACAGAGGGAAAAAGAATATACGGCGCCCATGTTGCGGACAGGAACACGCCCATCGTAGATCAATCAAAGTTATCTGTGGCCACCGGCTCCTTCAGCCCGTCCACGTCAGAGGAGCTGCAGGCTGCTGGTGGACATTTAATATCCCGCTGCCGCCGAGAACTTCCTGAGGAAGTGATGGTGGCTCGAGCGACAGTCGAACGCTTCACATTAGTTTAGGCACATGAAACTTTAGAAAATAAAAATAAGAGTAATGAAGATCCAGATGTCACCGTGAACAGGCGGGTCTGAGTTTGGATCTGAACGGAGGCGGTCAGTGAGGGTTCGTATCTCAGGGGGCAGCGTGGTCCAGAGTTGGGGACCAGCGACTCGAACCTTCGCCCCACTTCTTCACCCTCGTCCATGGAGCTTTAACAGATGTCGGCTGCTGAACACAAAGTTCTGCTGGGTTGACTGAAATTTAAAACATCAAAAAGATATGAGGAAGCAAGGCTGCTTACGGCACTAAAAACTAACAAAGGAGCTTCAAATGGGTTCTGACATCATCTGGGAGTCAAAATTCAGGACGGGAGTTTCTGGGTTCTTGTCAGCAGGTGAGCAGCAGCGTTCTGAACACGCTGCATATGATGCAGTGAAGTTTGGTTGGTTCCAAAACGAAGAACATTACAATAATCAAGCTGGGAACTGAAGGCGTGAACGGCCTCGTCAAGGTCGCCGCGGCTCAGGAGCGGCTCGACGTCTGCGAGGAGACAGCTGCCAGAAGCTCGCCCTGACAACAGAGTTGATCTGCTTATCAAATTTTAAATGGTTATCAAAGGCCACAACCAAAATTCTGACTACATGAGTGAGGGACAAGGCCACCGGACCTGGGACAAGAGTAGATACTGGACTACGGGGAGGCTACATGCATCCTGTTTTACTCTTATTTAAACCGAGAAAGTTCTGACACAGCCAGAGTTTTATATCATCTAAGCGTCTGTGGGTGAGTTGGGTATAAAAGACGGATGAAAGGAGAGATTATTATGGGACATTATTGACCCTACTGACGGCATGTATAGTGAAAACAGGACGGGGCCCAAAATGGATCCCTGTGGCACACCAGAAGTCAAAGGTGCTGAAGATGAGCAGAGGTCAATGTTTAAGTAGGATCTGAACCACTGCAGCACAGGTCCCTGCAGCCCAACCTGCTGATCCAGATGTTTCAGGAGGACTGAGTGGTCCACAGTAGGAATGGATGTGAAGTTTAAACAACGTAAACCTCTCTAGACTTTCAGGACACGTTTTTAAGATATAATTAATAATGCAACAGTCATTTGTTTAAAGTGAGGATAATTGCAAATATCTTAACGCCAAAGAACATATGCAGTGTAATACATCATGCCTTTTTTTTTTTTTTTTATCTGAGGTTGTATTGACCTAATTTGAAGGGGTTTTTTTTTTGTTTTTTAATGCAGATGCATAAAGGTTCGAGATGTGAACGAGGGCCTACTTTGTTTTACACATGACTGAAATGAAGCACAACGGACTCGCTACGTGCCTGTCCTGTTTTGTAAGTGCTCTATAAATAGGAGTGATTTCACTCCTGCTGAGGGGTTAAGGTGGAGTGTTTAAGGAGGACAGATGGTTGTCAAACACACTCAGTGGTCCTGTTGACCTGCATTCCTGCAGGAACTTAAACGTTTCCTGACCGAGTCGGTGATGTAGTTGTGGTTTGGAGCGGGATTAGGTTTAGTCCGCATCTCGCATGAAAGCGGCTGATCCCAGGCAGAAGGTGAATCAGCCGTTCTGGTCATCAGAGGTCGGTTTGTTTGGAGCTTCGTCCCTCAGTCGGTGAATGATTGTGGGGTTTGACAGCTGGACCGAAAGACTCGACCAGAATGTTCTCAGGGGTTTTTGGCATTTAATTGACAAAATTTGACATAATCTTTTATCTTATTAATAATCAATGCTTTATTTCCTAAACGGCTTTTAATCTTTAGATTCTCAGTGAAGAGAAGTTTAACTGCAGAATATTCCAACTTGTGAACTCAAGTTTTATTTATTCCATATAATCACAAAATGTCTTTGATCATAAGCAGACAGGAAAACTTGCACAAATTGAAAAGAAACGTTACCCTGCGTGATGGATCAGATGTAGAAAGATGTAGGTCTGAAAATGATCCATACTTCCTCCCCATCCCAAACCACCAACAGCTGGTTTTTCAAACAGCTGGTTTGTGCTACGACCAATCAGAGTGAAGAACAAGGCGACGTTTTCAGAGGGACGAGTCAACAGGAGGCCTGAGGCCGTGCCGGCCCCGGGGGGCTCCCCCCCGCGCCCCGCGCGCTGGCCCCGGGGGGCTCCCCCCCGCGCCCCGGCCCCGGGGGGCTCCCCCCCCGCGCCCCGGCCCCGGGGGGCTCCCCCCCGCGCCCCGGCCCCGCCGGTCTGTGTTGCAGTGGATCTGACGACTGTATTGCTGAAGTGTTGTGAAGAGGATGTTCAGGGTTGTCCGTGATTGTCCATGTCAGAATTGATGGTGTTTAAATGTTTTGGAGGCAGATTTTGACATGAACTAGCACATATGTAAAAAAAACAAAAATCTAAGATTGGACTTCATAAAGAGAAAACCAGGAAAGTAAGACTATATAAACCGGCATATTTGCAAGTTGAAACCTAGAAATTCTTCTTTTTATAAAGTAGCGATTGTGCAAGAAAAAAAGTAATAAATTGTGACTAATCAATAAATGCTGTTTTATTTTCTTTTATCCAAAACTGTGCAAAAAAAAAAAAACAACAAATCTTGCAAATTTGGAAGGAAAAAATTGTAATTTTTATTAATTTTTTATTTATTTTTTTATAAAGAAAAACTAAGATAGAAAAATAAAAAAATGAGCTTGTAGCTCTGGACGCTCCATGCACATGTTGTCTGGATGCCGACAAACGTCTCTGAGCAGCACGCAGCCTGTCATCATGAGAAACGGGACACGGCAGAAAGGGAGCGCGCCCTGGCCACTGCCCCCTGGCTGCTGCCCCCTGGCCGCTGCCCCCTGGCCGCTGCCCCCTGGCCACTGCGCCCTGGCTACTGCCCCCTGGCCGCTGCCCCCTGGCCACTGCCCCCTGGCTACTGCCCCCTGGCTACTGCGCCCTGGCCACTGCCCCCTGGCCGCTGCCCCCTGGCCGCTGCCCCCTGGCCGCTGCCCCCTGGCCGCTGCCCCCTGCCTGCTGCGCCCTGGCTACTGCGCCCTGGCTACTGCGCCCTGGCTACTGCGCCCTGGCTACTGCGCCCTGCCTACTGCCCCCTGACTGCTGCCCCCTGCCTGCTGCCCCCTGCCTACTGCCCCCTGCCTACTGCCCCCTGCCTGCTGCCCCCTGCCTGCTGCGGTTAAGTGAGGGGCGGCTGGAGAATCTTTGAGGTGTAGAAAGACGTTTCTCACCTGCTGTTTTTGCAGTTCGTAAATAAAACTTGCAAATGTTTCTGTAAATAAGTATATTTGTTTCAGTAGATGAAATTGTTCACGAATCTGATCAAAGTCTTTTTGTGCTGATGATCTGCTGCTTTTGTTCTGGAAGTCTTACTGGTCAAACTGGTTTGTTGTGTTTCCTGTTGGCTGGCTGTTGTTCAGACATCACAGCAGCAGGAATCCTTCAGTCTAAGAGCAGGACTGCAGTCATGACGGAGGAATGACAGCCACTTCAGCTGTGTGTGTGTGCGTGTGTGTGTGTGTGGGCCTCATTAAACACTTGTAGTTCTTTAGAATCCGCGACCTCTCAGCTGTTGCAGTAAAACTGAAGCCGCCGTGGGCGTGACTCGTGGTCTGCGTGCAGCGGGAGGTTCACCTTTCACCTGTCGGCAGGTGTGACTGCAGCGCTCCCATCTGGTTCCTCACCAGGTCTGTTTTTGAGGTTCCTGCTCTAATTTAAAAAGACAAGTACCTCTCCTGTGGTGAAATAAACCGCGTGACATTAGTGCAGGAGTGGAAGGTTTGGTACGCATCACCAGGCCGGGACCAGGCCTGTTCTAGTCAGACATTTTGAGTGATTGTGGAAGGACATATCTCAGGAATGGCTTGGTGGATTCGGATGATTGTTGATTTCACAGAGCCGATAAAACGGTTCACTAATCCAGCTCACTTCAGGCTTTTCTAGTCAGAATGAAGATCGTGGGCTTCATTTACTTAGTTTTTGTGCTCCTGCTGCAAGTGATTCCGGTTTGCCAGGGACACTAGTGGAGTTTTCCACGGAAATCTGATTTTTATGATTGTGAAACACCACCAGTAGGATTGATTTCTAAGAGTGGTTGTTGTGGTGGAACGCTGTCAGCCGTCCGTTGGCTCCAGAAGGTCAACCTGGACGGGTCCTGGAACGTCCTGAGGGGATGGTCTCTGAACCAGAGGAGGTTCTGCCATCAAAAGGCACATAGAGGCTGAAAAGCAGGATGTCCTTCAGGTAGCTCTGGCAAGTGACCTTTGACTGGCTGCGTCACTCCTCCACTCAAAGGGTGTGACTTTGGTCCATTTGGCGTCCTGCTTCCCGGGAGCCTTTGAGGCCAACTCCGAGCTGGTTGTGGTGGGGTGTTGGTTCAGTTAACAGCACGACAAGCCAAAGTGGCTTTAAAATCCTTATTCTGTTGTACAGATAAATCAGAGTGTCGGTGGACTGTGGCGTTGCAGCGACCGTTTGCTTTTAACCGCATCGCCCTCGTTTCGGATGGAGGTGATGACACGTTTAAGCTCAGAGGACACAAACCGGGTCCTCTGGTCCAAGGCCTTGCTGCCGTTTGTGCTGCTCTGTCGCCATGTCGTTCACAGCCGCCGCGGCGGCTGGCATGTTTGTATGAGAGCTAAAAACGCCGATCCAACATCCTGTTTACTGCACAATAAACAGCTCTGACTGTGGCGCCGGCGAACAGCAAACACCAGCGGAGACTGTCTGGAGAGAAGGTGCGATGAAACGTCAACGAAGCCATGGGCTGAACCGCCAACGAGCAGCAGATGTGTGCAGCTTCTGGACGTCATTTTAAAACCTCCAGCTTCATCAAGATCTGCAGGAGTGTTGCTCCTCCTCTTGGCTGAACATTCTCCCGTAACGTTCACGTGAATTGTGCTGACACATGAAGACCTCGGAGGAGGTACTGACATCAACGGTAGCAGAACCACCTGAGTGGACCTGAAACTCCACGCCAGGACCGTTTCCTGCGGATATTTCAACTTCCTGGCTAGCTCCCCCGTGGCCCCCGTGGCCCCGTCCACGACACTTCGCATCACGTCGCGACGTGTTAGTTAAACTTCCTAATAAAATCTGAAATAGTATTAATATCGTAATATTATTATTCTAAGGTTATTAAAAACACTGCACTTTTGACTGGAAAGAGTGTTGTAGTCTGATGGAGAGGTGGGCGTGGCCACGTGAGGCCTATTTGACAGTTTTCTGGATTCATTCCTGATTTCTGGCAGCTGAACTCTTCCAGGCTGAACTTGTTTATTGTCCATTTTGTCAAAGCAACCCCTGACTTCCCGTTACCGTGGCGACCCGTGGTTACAGACTCGGTGCATTCGTGTTCATTTCGGTTTCATATCCTCATTCTGGGTTGTTATTCGAGTCCTGGAGTCAGAATCAGCCGTCCTCATCTGGTTTTAGGCTGTTGAAGTTCTGACTGGGATCGTTGCTCAGCGCTCTCCGGGAGATGATTCTGGTCCGTCTCACTTTAAAAGCCTCATTTTTCCCTGGAGTTCAGAGTGACTCAGAGTTGTTGACCTGAGGAACAGACAAACAGGAAATGCTTGGATCTCATTTCACTGGTAAAAAATGGAACTAAAACACTGTAACAGAAGATAACTTTGCTGTCAGTGAAACCAAGCTGCAGATGTTTCACAACCCTCAAACCACCAGACCATGTTAGAAGCCCGTTAAACTCCAGAGAACGAAGCAGCAACGCCTGCTGTTGTGAAGCTACTTCACCAGGACAACACCTGGAGGACTGCCGGCGAGGACCCGACTCGTGGGAGCGGAGATGCTCACGCCTGATTGGATGGACCCATCTAGTGCAAACGTAGCAGCAGTTAGACGCGGTGGTTTCTTCTGATTTCACCACAGAAACGACATTTGAAACATGAGGTCCCGTCGCGAACATTGAGCGGCTGTTGTCATTGGTGCTGCAGCACGTTTCGGCCCGTGCTGATCCCGAGGTCACTTCCTGTGTCGTCTTCTTGTGTTTCAGAGAAGCTGTACAACTCTCATGGTCCAGAGCTCAGACGGTCACTCTTCTCTCTCAAGCAGCTCTTCCAGGTAACTCATTCCTTTCTCCAGGTGTTTGGTGTTTTTCTCATCAACTTTAACTTCCTTTGTTCATTTACATCCATTCACAACACCACAAAATGTTGGTACGGGGACATTTGGTGATCGTTAAGAGGTGCAAAAGAGAAGTACTGATGTTACCCAACAAGTGGTTGTATTTTAGATTTGGTTCAAAAGCAGTATCCACGTTTCGTAGAGAGTTTCTGAGGAGGTGGAGACGAGGTGGAGACGAGGTGGAGACGAGGTGTCCGACCAAGGCATCGCTGTGTAAACGTGAAATCACTGACATTTAAAGCTGCTTCAACGTACTGAGGAGTACCACAGGGCATTAGCCAAAATGTCGTGATCCAAACGGAGAAAAGTAGATAAGAGTAGAATTTTCAAAGAAAAATGGACCACGTCCTATTTATTTACAGAGATGCACGGAAAACCTTTGGGCTTGGTTTCGGTATTGAAGGAATATAATATTCCACGTCACTACGAGACTCATCACAGCGAAAAATACGACGGCTTGCAAGGACAACTGAGAAGAGACGAGATCAAGGAATCGCTGGCGGGTCTGAGGAAACGGCATCGAAGCCGTGTTCCGACGGTGACGCTGACGCTTGATGAAGGCGGCTGAACTTGTTCAGAGGACAGACGAGGAATACCATAGCAGAGAGGATGTCGGAACTATCGGCAGATTTAGACAGTCGATTGGAACAAGTCATTTATTGCATTTTGCGTTGGAATTGACGAGAGCACTGACATCACAGACGGGGCCCGACTGGCCGTATTTATTCGAGGAGTTGATGAGACGTTGGCTGTTACTGAAGAGCTTCTTGAGTTGGTGCCAATGATGGACACCACAACAGCCGAGTCTCGGCTCTGTCGTTGCTGCACCGGACCGAGTTGGAGTGGACTGGTCCCGCTGTCGGCCTGGCTACAGACGGCGCGCCATCCAGGGTCGGAAAGAAAGCAGGTGTCGCGGCCAGGTTCAAAGACCAAGTACAAGCCTTTAATGGAGGAGATCGTTTCTGCACATTTCACTGTATTTGGCACCAGGAGGCGCTTGTTCGCACCGTAAATTTAATCCGGTCAGAGGTCTGAACCATCGTCAGTTTGACAAACGTCTCGGCGACAGCAACATCACCCACAGCCTGCCCTACCACACTGACGTGAGATGGTGAAGCCGAGGCGCTGTGCTGAGGCCTATCTTTGATCTAGGACAGGAAATCGGACAGGACATGGAGAAAAAAGGAGAACCGGAACCTCAGGAACGGCTACAGGACCCTGTATTTTTGGTTCACTTGAACAATCTGAACTAAATGTTGCACCAAAGTTGTGGCACAGTTTTCTGACAACATACAGGCGTTTAAGTTGAAGCTGCACAAAAATGCGCTCCAGGCTCACAAACGAGAACGTCACAGCTAGTCGGGACATGACACCAGGTGTTGATGCACTTCTGCAGGCCAAAAGAAGTTCCAGGAACAGAAACAAGTCCAGACTAGAACAACCTTTAAAATGCTGCCTGAGATACTGTTTGCATTGAAAGAGTGAAGAATACAGCTCCGTGAAGATGAGTCCTGACTGCGGTGATTAAAACATGTGCACGTTAATGTCAGCCAGCAGCTTCATACGACTCCATAAACGTTCTGTATGTACGTTTACAGATTTACAGGACGGGTGAGCACTTTCCTCATTACACATTTAATATCACTCCCCGTAGTTTGTAAGGTGTACGCAGGGATTACATTTAGATTTTAAACACGTATGTGTAAGTGGTTTAAAAATTCCTTTCTTTAAAAGTCTCATTTAACCTTAAAGTGCATTACTTTATTTTTCGGTACCAATTAAAGTTTTGTGCCTTTGTACAATCAGTGGGATCAGCTGCAACGCACGTGAAGGATGAAAGTAAATTGCACATTTGTCTAAGGAAATATGAGGTAATTCATGAAAGGTTTTGTAGAAGGATAGTTCATTAAATTTCAATATTTTCCTAATGTTCTTGTGCTTCTTTACACCAAAACAAAGGAAAGACATGGTATTTTGGTTATTTATAGCAGAGTATGGCATAATTTGAATGGTCCGGCCCACTTGACATGTGCCTAGGCCCGATGTGGCCCGATGTGGAATGAGTTTGACACCCCTGTTGTCGGCAAGCAGGCGTGACGCGATACGCTTGTATGGCTTTACATGTGTTTATAGGGAAGAATAGGACAAAACATGAAACTGATTAGAGCCTTAGTGCCAGAACGCATTTTAAGGGCTGTGAGGAGGAATGCAAATATTACAAAGTGTTAAAAGCTTTACTTTGAGTGGCAGGTTTAAGTAAAAATATATTTATCTTAACAATTTAAGTTAAGTTCATGGGGGAAAAACATGAAATATCACTGCAAGAGCTGTTACAACAGATATGTGACACATCTTGACTGTTATTAGTCTGTCTACTTATAAAGGAGCGTTGCTGTTGGTCTGAACTCTCCAGGATGTCATCATTTTGATTTAATTCTGAGTCACTGCAGCTTTCCAGAAAGTAAAAGAAACTCTGATTAACTCATGCTGGAGCTCCACCTCCCTCCAGCTGACATCATCGATGTCCGTCTGACACTTTCCCTGATGTGTTGCTTCATGTTTTTCTGTGTGCGCGCTGAAGTCATGAGGAGGCGCTGCCTTGCAGACCAAGCTCAGGGCTCAAACGCCCAGAGTGAACCGTAGCTTGGCGAGTTCTGACATGAATCCATGTTCCCTCTGTGGCTTTGGTCTCTGCAGGATGATAAAGACCTGGTTCCAGAGTTTGTGGCGTCTGAAGGCTTGACCTGCTTCATTAAAGTTGGAGCTGAGGCCGACCACAACTATCAGAACTACATCCTGAGAGGTGAGACTCCACCCACCACTGTGTGATGATTGAAGGGACAGTCCGCCCATAACAGTGCCTGTTAACCCACTCAGGCCTGAAAACCGTTTTCTAAAAAACTGCAGCATGAAACTTTTAACTTGTCAACTTTGTAAAAGAAAAGAAACTTAACAAACCATTTGAGAGCTTGAACCTTCTTCCTTAATTGTGAAATTATGACTTGACCATCATGTGTGGATATTACGCCCTTTCTGAGTACCTCCAGTACACGAGTAAAACGATTCAAACTATTTTTAGTACATTTATGACCATGTAGATGGCAAAAAAGCTTATCCTTAATGTGTATGTATGCATATATACACGTGCACATGTACACGTGCACATATGCACATGTACACGTGCACATATGCACATGTACACGTGCACATATGCACATGTACACGTGCACATATGCACATGTACACGTGCACATATGCACATGTACACGTGCACATATACGCTTGCACACACACGTGCATGCACACATGCGCACGCACACACGTGCACATCTGCACATATGCACAAACATGCACATACACATTCACGCGTGCACATACATACACACGCACACGTGCACATTTACACACGCACACGCGCACACCTGCACATATGCGCACACGCGCAAATATGCGCACACCTGCGCGCACAAGCGCACACCTGCGCACATATATATGCACATGCGCACACTCGCACATATATACACACGCGCACACGCGCACATATATACACATGCGCACACCTGCACATATGCGCACACTCGCACATATACACACGCGCACACCTGCACATATGCGCACATATACACACGCGCACACCTGCACATATGCGCACACTCGCACGTGCACATATATACACACGCGCACATATGCACACGTGCACATATACGCACACATGCACATATACACACGCGCACACCTGCACATATGCGCACACTCGCACTTATGCGCACACTCGCACGTGCACATATATACACACGCGCACATATGCACACGTGCACATATGCCCAAACCTGCACATATACACACGCACATGCAAAAACACAAGTACACACACATTTATTGTGCAGCACCGAGGGTTTGAGAGTAACGTAATTTCGATTCTCTGTATGAACCTCACATGTGGCAGAACTATGCACACGCATGCACACGCGCGCATATATATATATATATATTTATATATATATATATATATATATATATATATATATATGCACATAAACGTGTTGTGGGCCTCGCCTCTCTTTGAGGACCATGTAGGACGCTAACGCGCATACCCAAGAGATCAGCTGATACAAACAAAACCAACAAAACCAAAGCAGTTCTGTTTCAATAAAATGCATTATTTTAGTGGCACACACATGAAATAAATCCAGTTTCCTAGTTTGGTTTCTCTCAGTGACACAGCAACAGTCCACCTGAACATGCCTCCTCAACAGGAACATCAATTCCGGTTAAATGGTGAAATGCTCTGGATGGATTTCTAGCGTTCTGATGTTTATAGGTTGTGTTCATCTTCATTTCCTCTGACCTGCAGATATGTGTAATACATTTATTCAAATACGACCTGTAGTTTTTAAATTAGGACGACGTTTTAGTGCAGGAATCTTAACAGGCCTCAGAGCTGGTGCTGCAGATCATCTGCTGATCTGTCATCCATCTGTCCATCTCGCTGTCCCTCCTCAGCTCTCAGTCAGATCATGCTGTTCGTGGACGGCATGAATGGGGTGATAAACCACAACGAGACAGTGCAGTGGCTCTACACACTCACAGGAAGTCTGGTGAGTCCTCACAGAACTGAGCCGTCACATCCTGGTCTTTGAGATGCCTTCCTCACCAGAATATGGACTTGAATCAGACCTCCAGAAAACATAAGTGACTGATATAAGCTGTGGTTGTTGTTGGCTGTGGTGCCTGCAGCGACGCCCGCAGCCCCGCCCGCAGCGACGCCTGCATCACCTAATGGTCAGACAGTGAACATGTCTGTCTGTTTCAGTCTCGTTTGGTGGTGAAGACGGCTCTGAAGCTGCTCATCGTGTTTGTCGAGTACTCGGAGTCCAACAGTCCTTTGCTCATCCAGGCCGTCAACATGGTGGACGGACAGAGAGGTA
Organism: Xenentodon cancila; assembly: GCA_014839995.1. Taxonomy (NCBI): domain Eukaryota; kingdom Metazoa; phylum Chordata; class Actinopteri; order Beloniformes; family Belonidae; genus Xenentodon; species Xenentodon cancila. The sequence goes on from CM026197.1 coordinate 35,037,748, forward strand.
AACACACACACGCTTAATAAACTTAATCCGCTGTAAAGCATTTCTGACTCACGGTACTGCTGTGTGAAGATCAGCAGACTTGTTGCCGTGGTTACCACCTAGTGTGTGTTGCAGGTGTGAAGCCGTGGAGTTACATGATGGACGTCCTGGAGGAGAAGAATGGCGCCGACACGGAGCTACTCATGTTCGCCATGACGCTCATCAATAAGGTAAAAAAAGAAAAAGGAAATGATGTTGAAATGTCAGAAGATCAACAGCCCTCATGGTGGTGGAGGGGTTGTCATGCCCCTGGTCGGGTCTCCCAGTGAGAACTGGTCCTGGTAGAGAATCCGGACTAAGGGATTCTGTAGCCGAGCCGTGTGTTTGCAGCCCGGTGACTTCGCCATCTGTGGCGCTTGACATGTCCAATAGGTCCCCAAAGAAACCTGACAAATTCGCTCATTCTGCTCAGGTCTGTCCCTCCGTCCACCTTCTGGACCTTTTCTCTCTTGTCTAAGCTTCCTCGCTACAAGAAGAAAGAATACGATGTGCTGGATGTGGCGCAGCAGCTGCAGACGCGGCCACGCCGCGTGATGCCGAGGTAGCTGCCGGCGTCCGGCCAGCACGCGTGACGGCTTTTTTTTGTCTTTTATAACCAGGGTGTAAAAATGTGTGTTTCTGCTGTAGCGAGGTCGGTGGAGGTTGGCTCGCGCCTCGGAGCCGCGCCAGGTCGTCACTCGAGGAACTTCTAGGACATTAACAGGTAGACGTGTGTTTCAGACTCTGGCCGTGCTGCCGGACCAGGACACTTTCTACGACGTGACGGACTGTCTGGAGCAGTTGGGCATGGAGACCATCATCCACAAACACATGAACAACAAGGGGACGGAGCCGGACCTGAAGGCCCAGTTCACCACCTACGAGGTAGCACCGCCCCCCGGAACAAGCACACAAGCGCCAGCGATGGCAGCCACCGGCCGTTTCAGACCCATGTTTGTGTTTCCAGGCAGCTCTGCGCTACGAGGACGGCGACATAGATGACCCCTCCCCCCACCTCCGTAAGGAGAGAAGGAAGCTGGCGCCCAGCGAGCAGGAAGGACGCAGGAGCCGCCGCTCCTCCAGTCAGAACCTTCCTGATCTCCTGTCCTCCTCCCTCTCCACCTCTCCCACCTCTCCAGCTGTCCTCTCACCCGCATCCGTCAGTATCCCCATCTCTCCCGCCCTCTCGTCCTCCAGCCCCACAGAGGGGCTCGACAGCCGGGCGTCGTCTCCTCAGATCTCCGAAGCTAGCAGCTCCGCCTCCAGTCCATCTGGATCCCAGAGAGGGTCACCGCTCCCCCCAAACGTGGCCGCCAATGGCAACATGGCAACGGAGCAGGAGGAGAAGGTGCCGCCCAGCCCGTAAGTTCACCCCATACGTGAGATTAGGTTCGAGATTCAAAACAGAGGAGTAACGATGAAAAACAAACAAAACCGTACAAAAACCAGCACAGAAAGTTCAGCGGAATATCCCGTCCACCTTGGACTGGACGCTTGCAGGTTCACTAAGTGGGGAGCCGGTCCGTGGACCTGGCCACCTGGACCTCAGCTCCACCTGGACCTGAGCTCCACCTGGGCCTCAGCTCCACCTGGGCCTCAGCTCCACCTGGGCCTGAGCTCCACCTGGGCCTGAGCTCCACCTGGACCTCAGCTCCACCTGGGCCTCAGCTCCACCTGGGCCTCAGCTCCACCTGGGCCTCAGCTCCACCTGGACCTCAGCTCCACCTGGGCCTGAGCTCCACCTGGGCCTCAGCTCCACCTGGGCCTCAGCTCCACCTGGGCCTCAGCTCCACCTGGACCCGCTGCTGGCTGAGCAGAGGCCGTCGGCCCCGCCCTCACCGACGAGGCCGTCGGCCCCGCCCTCACCGACGGCGCCGTCTAACTGACCTGCACTCTGGCCAGTTGAGCCACGTTAACGCCATATTAGCCACATGCTAACTAACAGCATTAGCTGCTAACGGCGTCGCAGTGATGTTTGTAGAAGAAGAAGCTCCTGAATGGAACCAGGACCCGCAGGTCTGCAGCTTCATCACAAGCACACGGATGTAGATGGCGAGAGGAAGTGTGCTGTTCGGGTTGGAAGCTGGTTCCTGTGAGGTCAGGCAGCAGGAACGTCTGAGGTCCTGCTGGAGCGATGACCTTCAAGTAGAGCCAGCGCAGCACGTACCGGTGTGTGACTGTAATCTCGGTTTTAGCAGGTGCGCAGTAATAAACGCCGTCCGCCATCACGTGTTCAGATGTTCCAACGCCCGCAGCACCATCAGGTCACATGTGTTCGTGGCGTTCGCTGTGTGGTTGTGAAGTTGGACGCGGATGTTACCTAGCGCACGTTAGAGGCCTCGCTACCATGCACAGACCAGATTTGGCAGTTTGCTGCTCAGAAGCCTTCAGGCGACACACTGCCAAAGGGGCAAGACGTCAGCTGCGGTCTCTGGGGGGTACACAACGTTAACCAAGTAAGAGCTAGTTTGCTGCCGCACGTCCAGGAAGGTGAAACATCTGCAGGAACCAAGAAGTCCGGTTGCCCCGATTCCAGATTCTGAGGAGCGCCTAGCTCCCTGCTGTGGTGCCGTTGCTTCTGCCTGCTTCTGCCACATGGGTGCGTTTCATCTCACGCTTGGTGGGAACATTGTGTTGGGTTTCAACAATCTTTCAATCACTTACTAGTAAATACTTCTTCTTTTGAAGCTTCAGTGTTACTTATTCTTTGACTTTCTATATAATTTCAGAAAATGTAATTTTGCACTTTATGAGAATTTTAATTTTTTTTCTGCTGCATACTCGGGCTGAATGTTAAGTTATTCCTGAATCACCTAACGTTTCTCACCATACCAATATATATTTAATAAGTTAAAGCCAAAAAGAAGGTTACAATCATGTGGGCAATCACAAGTACCCCCTTATCATGTCCATATGATTTAGGAGTTGCAGCCAGGTGGTGCTGATCGTGGTCATTGAGGAACTAATCATCAGCAGGTGTGCAGGCCGCTATAAAAGCAGATGTTTTGGCAGTTCACTGGTCTGGAGCGCTCTGGTGTGTGTTAACACAATGTCAAGAGGGAAAGACATCAGCAAAATCACAAACCACAAGACTTCTGGAACAACATCCTAGGGACATATGAGAATAAAGTGTTGTTTGGCCTTAATGTCAAGCAGGACATTTGAAGAACAACAAACGGTGTTTCAGGACAAAGCCCTAAGACTATTTTCAGATTATTTCTGGCTGACAGCCGCTGACTCCTGTCAATCTTCCATGGAGTGGACATCCCAGAAAACCTACCACAAGGTTCAGAGAAACAGAAATGTAGAGCTGCAGTTCAGCAGAAACACCTCAGAGCTACTGTCATAGCGGTGGACCGTCGGTGGTTGCTACACGACCCGGCAGAGACCTGGGTCCTTGCAGTCCTCATGTCCTGCAGGAAACGACAAGTTACTGCTGCTAAAGGTGGATCAATGAACTGTCAAAACTAGGAGAACTTGGTTTGTCCACATGATTATTGACTTCATTTTTGTTTAAATGTGTTGAATAAAGTAAATCAATTGTCTAATACTAAAACCCACCATGAACAGATGTCTTCTGGACCTGCATTAAAACACCGGGTACTACTCTGGACGTGTGCAGCAGAAGCGAAGGTCCATGGGACTGCAGACCTTTCCTTCAGAGTCCCGCTTCAGTCTGACATTTGATTCTCATCTCTGATCTCAGAATAACCTACTTTTCTTCTAATTTTGGGTGTCTTGGGTGAAGGTTTGCTGTCTCTGATTAAATCACCAACGTTTCCCTCTTCTTTCTCTGTTGTGCCCTGCTGTGTTGCATCTCCACCACTAGGAGTCGTTCTTTCCTCAGCCATCACATGTTGGCTCTGGGTCTCAGCAGGAAGTCCAGGCTCTTCTCCAAAACCAGCTCCATCTCAGAGGAGCCTCTGGCCACCAGCAGGTCTGTAACAGTGACACAGTCTACAGGTCTGCAGCGCCCCCTGCGGGCTGCTAAATCGGTATCAGTCTACAGGTCTGCAGCGCCCCCTGCAGACCGCTAAATCAGTATCAGTATCAGTCTACAGGTCTGCAGCGCCCCCTGCGGGCTGCTAAATCGGTATCAGTCTACAGGTCTGCAGCGCCCCCTGCAGACCGCTAAATCAGCATCAGTCTACAGGTCTGCAGCGCCCCCTACGGGCTGCTAAAACGGTATCGGTCTAGAGGTCTGCAGCGCCCCCTGTGGGCTGCTAAAACGGTATCGGTCTAGAGGTCTGCAGCGCCCCCTGCGGGCTGCTAAACTACTCAGCCCATTCTTGTCACATTGATAAAATCTAGAATTAATAATAACCCAAACTTTGACCTGAGAGGGTCACAAGAGGGAGATTTAATGTGTGCTGGGATCACAAACACATTACAGTCACAGTGGAATGAACTGGCAGAAAATGTGTTTAGAAACCAGAATCTCTGTCTCCATTATTGGCAGTTCACTCACTTTTTTTTAACGTGTGTGTGTGTGTGTGTGTGTGTGTGTGTGTGTGTGTGTGTGTGTGTGTGTGTGTTGCAGCTCGTCCTCCCCAGACCTCTCTCTCCAGGAGAAGTCATCGTCTCAGTCGAGCACAGATCAATCCAACAAGACGGACACCAAAACTGGTTTCAAGTAAGTTGGGTTGGACTGGGACGTCTGGTATCAATGGTAACCATGGAAATTAGGTTTTGTTAGACAGTTCATCTTTATTCAGATTTCATATACGGTTCTGTGTTGGACTGGCTTGACTGGTGCCCAGTCTGTATGGTCTGGAAGGTTCCAGAAGGTTTCTCTTGGACCAGCTGAAGTGTCTGAAGTGTTTCAGTAATGGTTGTGGGTCTCTGCTTTTATTCTGGATTGTCTTCTCACTGCGTCTGATTTGTCTCCGATTCGTTTCCGGAACTGTGGAACTTGACTGGATTATCTTGTAACCATATCTGCTTATCCCAAGTTTGATACCCAGGTCGCTCCTACTTTCATTTTTTTTCTGGAATTGTTTTTGTGTTCTTTGACTGCATGTCTGAATTTTTGTTTTTCTTTAGATTTAAAGTGTTTCTAAAACCTTTCTGGAATTTTTCGCATCTGTGTAAAATCTGATCACTTCAAATTCCAAACGTTTTTTTTGTAGTTTCTTTAAAAGTCTTTCCTGAATATGTCTGGGCAGTTTCTTTATTGTGTTGAGTAGATCTGGTTCACTTTTCTAGAAGATCACTTCTATGTCTCTATTTTTTTGTGGATTATCTGGGTTTTCTATCTGAATTGGCCGCTTAACCTGCTGAGGTTCAGATCGGAGATCTCAAGTTTGACTAGCAAAATGAACCTCGATAGGCGTGCTAGCTGAGGCTAGCTGAGGCTAGGCGTGCTAGCTGAGGCTAGGCGTGCTAGCTGAGGCTAGGCGTGCTAGCTGAGGCTAGCTGAGGCTAGGCGTGCTAGCTGAGGCTAGCTGAGGCTAGCTGAGGCTAGGCGTGCTAGCTGAGGCTAGCTGAGGCTAGGCGTGCTAGCTGAGGCTAGCTGAGGCTAGGCGTGCTAGCTGAGGCTAGCTGAGGCTAGGCGTGCTAGCTGAGGCTAGCTGAGGCTAGGCGTGCTAGCTGAGGCTAGCTGAGGCTAGGCGTGCTAGCTGAGGCTAGCTGAGGCTAGGCGTGCTAGCTGAGGCTAGCTGAGGCTAGGCGTGCTAGCTGAGGCTAGCTGAGGCTAGGCGTGCTAGCTGAGGCTAGCTGAGGCTAGGCGGGCTAGCTGAGGCTAGGCGGGCTAGCTGAGGCTAGGCGGGCTAGCTGAGGCAAGGCGGGCTAGCTGAGGCTAGCTGAGGCTAGGCGGGCTAGCTGAGGCTAGGCGGGCTAGCTGAGGCTAGGCGGGCTAGCTGAGGCTAGGCGGGCTAGCTGAGGCTAGGCGAGGCTAGGCGGGCTAGCTGAGGCTAGGCGGGCTATTTTGGAGGGTGGAGCAGTTGACTTTCTTTCATGTCGCTCGTCACATTTTGAGTTCAAATCAAAATTCTGACTTTTTGTAGTGTCTGTGATTAAAATTGGTCCAAAAGTCCGATTTGTTAGGCCTCCTGGTTCTAATCTGATTCTGTTTCATCTGATTCTATAACTGGACACCAGGTAGAGTTCTGGTTTGAAGCCCCCGTCGTTTTTGTAGTTCCGTGGACTTCCACCCCACAGGAGAATTGTAGTCAAACCCTGATTTTGATCCGGTTCGGGTGTCGCTGTAACTTGTCCTGCCGGTTCCTTCCTGACGTGTCACATGTCCGTCATTACGTGACCGCTGAAAGAGGAATTTAAACTGATAATCATCGCTGCAGCTGAGTTTGTCTCTACGTTTAATTTTTAGTCATAAAACTCCTTAAAACCGGGTCTTGATGCTGGCATCACGGTGTGGCGCCCTCTTGTGGCTGCGGGGTCCCTCTTGATCTGTGGAGCCCCTCCACTAACGTCTTTTGCTCTCTTTTCTCCGTGAAAACATGGAAGATTTGTTCTAATGTTTCTCTTTTTCTTCTCCAAACTTCTTCCTCCCCTGTTTTTCTTTCCCTTCCCATCCTCCGTCGTTCCTCCAGCTCTGTGGAGGCTGAGCAGCTCTTCTGGTGAGTATTTGTCCTCCTCGTGTGTCTGTCCTTCGTTCTGGTGCTCAGCTGCAGAAACACGTGTTTGAACTGTTCCTGTAGTCAGTTCGGTGTCTCACCGGTGTTGGAGGGTGAAGGTTGAAGACTCCAGATTAAGTCAACTTAAATGAGTTGGTGTGGTGGTCAGAGCTTCTCAGAAAGCAGCGATCTCTCCTGAGGCGCTGAGCCGCCGTGTGTTTCTGGTATGTTCTGTCTCTGTGTTTGTCTGTTGTCCGGTCGTTCTCGAGCGTCTGATTGGATGAGTCTACTTTACTGTGTAATTTAGTGTAGCTGCAGGTAAGGATCTGCTCCTTCGGGATGTGCTTCCGTGCAGCCGAGCTCCTGCTGCAGTCCAGAGGACGATGGGACACCTGCAGCAGGACTGTGTGTGGAGTGTTTCCTCTCTCAGGTGTGTGTTGTGTCTCTGCAGCTCTGATGACTGTAGTGTGAATCAGGACAAGCCGGTTCTGAGGAGGTTCCAGTAAGTACTGCTGCTGCCCCACTGCATGCTGGGAACTGCAGGCACAAGTGCTGGGATGGACTGCTTCTTGGGTTTTGGTGTGTGTGTGTGCGCGTGCGTGTGTGTGTGTGCATGTGAGTGTGCGTGTGTGTGTGCATGTGAGTGCGCGTGTGTGTGTGCATGTGAGTGCGCGTGCGTGTGTGCATGTGACGGCGCGTGCGTGTGTGTGTGTGCATGTGAGTGCGCGTGCGTGTGTGTGTGTGTGCATGTGACGGCGCGTGCGTGTGTGTGCGTGTGTTCGGTTTTGAAGGTTTGAGACGAATCATTAAAAAAGCTGTAGAAATGTTTCTGAGACAGGAAGTGGAGTTTGTGTTTAGATGTAAATGTATAACATCAAATCAAACTTTATTAAATAGCACTTTTCATAAAATAAAGTGCTTAACAGTAAAAACAAATAATTCCCGGCGCCCCACCAACCCTGATCCCCGTCAGTCATGAAACACAAACATTAAAAGGAATTAAACGCAATAACAAGGAAAGATTGCAGGACACAGAAGAGGCAGTGAGGGCAACGCCGCCACCCGCTGAGGACACGCTGGAGCTGGAAAGGAAAAATAGGAAAAATAGACGAATAACAGATAAAAATGAAACGTGAACAAATGATGCATAAAGTAAAAAGAATAAATCATAATAGAAATGGACAAATAAGCAAATAAAGTAAAACATGTGGATGTGAAAGATTCACACTGGTCAGCTCCGGTTCTAGTCCGCGTTCTAATCCCATCTCGGGGCTAGTTCACATCCACGTCTTAGTTCTGGTACAGGTCCTGATCACGGTCCTAACTCCTGTTTGGTGTTCAGTCCAGGTCAAGCCCTGGTCTTAGTCACAGTTTGGTTCCCAGCCTCATTTCTGGTCCCAGCTGTAATCGCAGCCCCTTGTTTCTATTCTAGTTCTGGTCCTGGTGCCGGTTTGTTCCATTAGTTCCATTCTTCATCCTGATCCCGGCCTGGTTCCCAGTAATCATTCCAGTCGTGCCAATTGGGAGTTAAGGGCCTTGCTCAGGGGCCCACAGTGATTCACTGGTTGTTGCCGGGCCCAAGCCCACCACTGTAACCACTAGGACATCACTCCCCGAGTTCCCCGTGTTCTTGCCATCACTTCCGTGTGGTTCCCAGTCCTTACCCTATCCTGGCTTAAATGCCAGTCCTGGTGTCACTCTGGATCCCAGTCCTTCATCCCTGTCCTAGTTCCATCACCAGTCTTTGTTTCAGTCCTGGTCCTGTCCTAGTTCCAGTCCTTGTGCCAGTTGCGATTAGGTCCTGGCTTCAAGTTCCAGACCGAGTCGTAGTTCCCGACCTGGTCATGGCTCCCTGGTTCCAGTCCGTCTCTTCAGTCCAGCTGTGGTTCAGTCCAGACCAACAAAGTCTTACTTCTGCTGGAATCTGAGCGATGTGATTGTTGGAAGCAGCTGCAGAAGTCCAGACGACTGAGCACAGAGCCGAGCCCAGCAGATCCGGTCTGCCCAGACCTGGACCTGGTCCAGAACCAGCACCTCAAGAAGAATATTCCTCTGTTTTTGATGAAACGGAGAAAACCTCAGCGTCAGTCTGAATGAATCCGTTCAGGCTCAGTAACTAAAACGTCAGCTGCTTCTTTTAGATGTTAAACAGACGAAACACAAACGGACCTCTCTGTTACGTCATCACTGACGTTCCAGAACGGGACCCACATCCAGATGTTTTGCTGTCAGGACCTGGATTTGTGGCAGCGAGTCTCTCAGATGGAAGCTACTTGTCATGTTTGATATCTGGAACGAGCGCTGCACCTCCTGAATGTCAGACTGTCCTTGGACTGCCGTGCTCCCACCACAGCCAGGAATGTGAGTGTGAGTGTTTGTTTTGGTTCTCCTGCTCCGATTTCTGCCCAACAAGTGTCGCATATTAACGTCATGAATCTGAGTTTGTTGTTTCATGGTCGCTCCGCTGATTCATGCACGAAAACAGAGTTGTGTGTGTTCTTGTTTATGTTACCTCACGAGACCACTGCTGTAATCCCGGACCATGTGGGGACCTGTAGTCCTGCTGAGGGCCAAAGTCCAGTCCTGGTGTGGATCGAACCAGAGTCTGATCCCGTCCTGGCGAGAACTGAACCAGACTCTGATCCGGTCCTTGAAAGTGGTGAACCAAGTCCGGTCCTAGTGAGGACTAAAGTCTGGTCTTGATTAGACAGTTAATTCTCAGCTCCTGGTTAGAGTTGGAGATAAAGTGTAAGAACCAGATTAAACTGGTAACTAGTATGTTTGGGTTCGGGTCAGGCTGCATGGAGGTGTGCGTGTGTGTGTGTGTGCGTGTGCATGTGTGTGTGTCACTGGTGGCGGGCTGACGTCGATCGCTTCTCCTGAACCGGGTTTTTGGATCTCTGCAACCCTGTGTGGAGTGTAATTACTGGTGTTGGTTTGGTTTTTGAGGAATGAGAGTTCATCTCAAATCTGTTTTGGTTCTTGACTGATTGATTCTGTTGATCGGGTTCCATCTTTATTTATTTGTTATTTAATCTTGCTTCTAGAGGTTGAGATGTCTGTTTTCTACAGTTTTCTAGTTGTCGCATCTCAATTTCTGACTCAAATCACTGATGCGGCTCAGACTACTTCCTACACTTTCTCTCTCACTTCCTTCCATCAAAGCTTTTATTTATTTTACTTTTCTAATGAAAGTGATCCTGATCCAGAATATGATGCGTCATGTGATAAAGAAAGCCAAAAAAGAATCAAATCAAAAATCAAAAAGCAATGGCCTGGTCGTAAGCAAGTGTTAATAATGAAACAAATACCAGCTTAGATGAACAGTTAATGACATCTTAAACTGTCTCTTTATTCACTGAACCACAACAAGGACAAAGCAGTGTGGGCAGTCCTAAGTACCCCATCAAGGGGTTTCAGCCAGGTGCTGCTGATCATCAGCCCTCGTTCCTCAGGGATCTGTCCTAGGACCTTGATGAACTCATCATCTGCAGGTGTGCAGACCTCTACTTCTACAGACTTACCAAGACGGTGGCGACCTGAAGGAGATTCCTGTGCAAACAGAACTTTTTACACATAAAACGTTCAAATGACCATGGTTTTTCTGAACTGATTTTAACCACACTAATCTGAGGACATCTGTCTCGGCTGAAACTGGGTCATGTGACAGGAAATGATCTCAAACACAGCAGCAAATCTACGTCAGAAAAATAAAAGGATCCAGGTTCCGGGCCAACCTGGTCAAAGACCAGACCTGAACTGGTTGAGATGCTGTGGTGGACCTTCAGAGAACCGTGTAGAAATGAGGAACTAAAAACCTCAATGACCCGAAGCAACGTTGGACAGAACGGAGCAGAGTTCAGTTCAGACCTGAACATGGTGTTCTTTCTTTCTGCCATAACTGTATTTCAGCAGCTGCTCGCAGCTTCGAGTTTTATGAGAAGAAATGTGGAGAACGTCGCTGTTTATCGGGGCGCTTGAACTCATTTTAAAAAGATTTGATCAGTGAATTAGAAGATGAAATGAGAAGATTTTCTTCACAGCAGGTGAAAGTCTCACCTGGTCTCCTCCCCCTCCCCCCACAGAGGAACCTTCCTGCGCAGTCTCGCCGCCACCCAGTGGGACAAGAAGAAGCGGAGCAAACTTCTGAGCCAGGCCCGTCTGCCCTCGTATGATGACGTCATAACTCAGAGCGGTCAACCGGCGGCAGAGCCGGGCGGTGGCTTGGTGGCTGACAGTTGTCATGGTAACAGGATGGAGTCCACACACACTACATTTCCATGCATGAGGTTTTACTCCGGTCTTAGCTGGTCCTGACTCTGGTAGAGAGCTTATTGAAGTCACACAAAACACGAGGCAACAACGATATGTCACCAAGTAAACGGGGAAAAACCTGAAGGAGTTCCTCAGGGATGTGGCGTCGGACCAACAAAATCCATTTTTAACACAGACGTTGCTGAACAGACTGTATAAAAAGAACTGGACAAACCTGTGACATCACCCAGATGTTGCAGAAGGGCGCCTCTTGAGGTCACAAACAAATTCTTGTTTAGTGCCACCAAAATCCCAGGGCCGGCCCTGTTTGTAGCAGGCTTTAAACGCATATTGGTGATTTAAGAATTGATTCGTGTAACAAACAGGAGCCTTAGTAGCTTGTTGAAGAACCAAACAGCCACAACAGCCTGGCTCCTCCTCCTCGTGCTGGTCACCAGCCTGGTCTCACTGCTGTGGGACGGCCTCCCAGTCTTCAACCAGCATCTGTCCCAAGTCAGCCACCGTGGTTGTGTTGGTCACTCTGGGACGAACAGCACAACCAAGCTAATCCCACAAGGGTTCAGTGGGGTTGAGGTCAGAACTGCTGGCAGGTCACAGAAGCAATGTTACAACAAAGAAATAATCTACCAAGCACAAGTTTCCTGACTTTCTGTGATATGTTTATTAAGCTGCTAAAACCGGGGCCGACCCTGGGATTTTGGTGGCCCTAAACATTGTGGAGGAGCTGCAAGTCTGGATCCAGATCCTAGTGGTCTGAGGAGGAGCTGCAGGTCTGGATCCAGACCCTAGTGATCTGTGGAGGAGCTGCAGGTCTGGATCCAGATCCTAGTGGTCTGTGGAGGAGCTGCAGGTCTGGATCCAGATCCTAGTGGTTTGTGGAGGAGCTGCAGGTCTGGATCCAGACCCTAGTGGTCTGTGAAAGAACTGCAGGTCTGGATCCAGACCCTAGTGGTCTGTGAAAGAACTGCAGTTTTCTTCACTTACTGGTTTGTGATCAAATAGGCTGTCCGGCATCTACAGCCGTTTTTAAAGGGACAGTTCACCATTTTTCTAAGCACCTGACTGTGTGTTTGTGTGTGTGCAGCTTCCACGTCCAGCAGTTTGGACACAAATGGACAAAAAGAGACCCAGAACCCAGGTTAGTGACCACAGTTGCCCATGATGCCTCCACTCCACATGTGTCATACCCTCCCACCTGAGATGATGTCATACAGTGGAGTAAAGTGCCCCGCCCCCTCCAGCGTGTCGCAGCTCTGTCCTATTAGCCCAGAAAACTCACACTTTAGTTGCAGATATTTTTTACCAGGTTTTTCTGTTTGACGTTAAAGTACCAAAACCACCTCCACTACTTCTTACGCATGTGACCATGTGTGCCCAGCGTTTCCTTTGCAGAGACAGTGCAGCATGTTGTCTGACGATAAGAAGTTCCTCCTGGACATGCTCTACTCCAAAACCACAGAAGACGAAGAGACCCTCATACCTGGTGAGAGAGCCCGCATTGATCACAGTTGAATTTTGAGCGACAAAATGTCCAGTTTTTTTCTCATCGTGGTTTCAGTGATTATGTGTGATTATGCTGACATTCATGTGCAAAAGTATGTACCCCCTCCTTGAACCCTTTTGAACCCTTCTGGATTGATGTTGCAACTGTAGTTTCTCTTCAGGATATTACTGATGTCTTTCTCTCTTGGCTTTGCTTTGATAGTCGTCTTTACACCTGCTGATGGTCAGTTCATCGAGGACTGATGATGAGCAACACCTGGATGCAATAATAGGGGTTCTTTGTACGGCCCACTTAATTTTCTTTTCCTTCTTTTTGGCTTACTTGTTATTAAAGTCAGACAGGTTCCTGCACAGGAACACAGAATTGAGAAGGGGTGTACCGACGCTTGTCGATGAATCGTTTTACAAGGAGAGGACTTCCAGTTCATGTTTGGTGTCCAGAAACTGTCAGAGTGAGATGTCTGTCTGTTTCCACCTGTCAGGAGAGGACCTGTGCGGTCGCGTGTCTGAGCGCGTGTCCAGCTTCGGAGCACGCTCTGCGGAGCCCACGGGCCCCAGTGAGACCAGCACTTCCCGCAGGGCGGAGCTGGAGGGCCTGGGAGGCTCCACCCAGGCAGCACGGGCCCGCCTGGCGGAGGAGCAGAACCGCCACATGCGGCAGCAGAGCAGCATCGATATGGAGGTGCACACTCGCCGTCTGGACACCATACCAATGACCCCGCTGGGCCCCGGGGGCTGTACCGACGCCTGGGACCAGCTTCAGCCGAGCGCTGCAGCACTGCGCATCAAAGACCTGGACTTCTCGGACCTGCTGGATGAGGAGGACATCGACGTCCTGGACATGGACACTTTAGACTGCTCTTCCTCCTCGTCCTCCTGCTTCTCAGGTATTCCTCCCCCTCCTCCTCCACCAGGTATGACTGGAGCTCCTCCTCCACCTCCTCCTCCCCCACCTCCTCTGCCAGGAGGAGCAGTCCCTCCCCCTCCTCCTCCTCCACCTCCTTTAGGGGCTCCTCCCCCCTCTTCTTCAGCGTCACTGCAGAAGAAGAAGAAGACGGTGAAGCTGTTCTGGAAAGAGCTCAAGCAGGCGGATGGACCTCAGAAGTGTCGCTTTGGTCGTGGGACGGTGTGGGCGTCTCTGGACAAGGTGGCGGTGGACACCACCCGCCTCGAGCACCTGTTTGAGTCCAAATCCAAGGACCTACCTGTTGCCAAGGTAACAATCACTACATGAGTCAGGTAGTAAAAGAAAGCGTAGAGCTGAAAATGCGGTTGTGGCTGTTTTGGCTCCCAGTTCCGTGGAATCGTTAATGCACCTGCCAAACGATCCCGTTTATGCGTTCTGCTGTACACGCTTTGTATTCTGGCTCAGAATGAAGCTTGCTTCCATTTTGGATAATGTGTCAATCAGGAAGAGCTCAGTTTTATCACTGTTTGAAGAAGTTTGAGCTGAACCAGGGTTTGATAAACAGGAGGTAAGGGAGGAAGGTGGAATATGGAGGGTGGAGTCTGGTTTACTGGAAAGGTAGAGCTGGGTATTTTTGGCAAAGCAATGAAAATAGAAATTAAATGTAAAAAAATATTGAAGCGGGGGAGAGATAAGTGATGAAGAGAAGGGGTCCCAGGACAGAGCCCTGAGGCACACCTGTAGTGACTGGGGAGGAGTCGGATCTGAAAGATTTCAGCTGTATGAACTGAGGCCTGTGAGATGAGAATGAAACCAGTGGAGGGGGGTGGGGGTGATGCAAATGGTTGCGTCTGTTGGAGGAGGATGGAGTGTGAAACGGTGTCAAAGGCCGCCCTGAGGTCAAGGAGGATGAGGATGGAGGAAGGGCCAGAGTCGGCTGCAGTGAGGAGTGTGCTAGTGATTTTTAGGAGGGTGGTTTTGGTGCCATGACTACCAGACTGGAAAGGCTCATTGAGGGAGTTCTGGGTTAAGTGAGTAATTGGGAGGTGACTGTTTTTTTTGAGGATTCTGAAGATGAAGGGTGGGTTGGAGTTGAGGCGGAGGTTATTGTAGCTGTAGGGATCTGAAATAGGTTTTGTCATAACTGGAATGACAGTTGCAGTCTTGAAAAGTGATGGAACAGAGTTCAATTCAAGTTTTAATTCAGTTCAGTTGTATTTATATAGCGCCAGTTATCTCCAGGATCTTTCCAGAGACCCAGAACACGACCCCCGAGCAATTATTACATAAACAGCAGCAGGTAAAAACTTCCCTAGTGGAAGAAAAACCTTAAACCAAACAGTGGCAAGAAACCTGGATCAGGACCTGGATCATGAGGGGGGGCCCTCCTGCCGAAGACCAGCCGGGTAGAACGGGAAGTAAAGAGAGAATTGAGACACAGACACACCGTCAAAGGTACCAAAGAACATCAGTATAATTATCTGTTACCTGGAGAACTGAGACTTCCAGGACTGATATGACAGGTATATGACTGATACCTGGTTGGTGTTGTTGAGCTTCTAGCTGCTCTGGAACTAGTTTGTCTGAATATTCTACAACTAATTTGGAAGCCGAGTGTCAGCCAGAAGAGGTCTCCATCTCTGGCTAGTCCTTCTTAGAAAGGCAGATCCAGGTGCTACATTTTCCTTTCCTTTCCTTTTTTTTTCATTGTCAGTGTGGACATCGTGCACACGCTGTCTGCTTTTAACCCATCATCACTGCTAGCAGGGCAGGGGAGTTAAGGGCCTTGCTCAGGGGCCCCCAGTGATTTACCATTGTGGCCAGAACCTGGGCTTGAACCTGGGTCCTCCACGCCCAAACCCACCACTGTAACCACTAGGCCACCACTCCCTGGATCCTCCTACACTCCTACATCCCCAGTGACTGTGTGGATATCAGGACGCTTTAGTCACCGTGTTGATTCTATCACTTTTACATAATGTGTGTCTGTTTGTTTTTTAGAGGTTATTTCAGTCTTTATTTTATAATTTTGTACAGGTTTTTTTTCTTTCTTATCACCTTAATTTCAACATTTTTCGCATTTAGACCTGCAACACATTTTCAGTTTCAGTCATTCTAGTGTTGATGGTGCCAAATGACAGGTGGAATTAAAGAAGCAGAGGTCCTCATTCAGAGCCTTGTGGTATTCCTCAGTTAGTACAGTCCCTGTCTCCACGATGTTGTGGTCCATCCCAGATGCTCATGAGTCCCGATGCTCCGCCCCTGGACAAGGTTAATATAAGACTTCCATTTTCCACAGTAAAGTGCCATTGGTGCCAGTTTCAGCTGAGGTTTAACACGCCATGGCCCAGGCTTTTGGCAGCTGCCTAAACCACACAGCACCTGACCCAAATGCCCCCTCTTGCTGGTGGTGACCCCACAGGAGCACAAGTCCATATAGTTTGTTTGGGCTGGTTTGTTGGTCCACCAGGTGCTGCCCTTCCCAAGGGTGGGGCCACGGT
The DNA here is from genome assembly GCA_014839995.1 of Xenentodon cancila. Classification (NCBI taxonomy): domain Eukaryota; kingdom Metazoa; phylum Chordata; class Actinopteri; order Beloniformes; family Belonidae; genus Xenentodon; species Xenentodon cancila. The sequence goes on from CM026197.1 coordinate 35,053,527, forward strand.
GACCTTAATCTGAGTGAGGGTCCTTGTTTTTTAGTCTCCATAAGAATCTATGGGATTTCTTTTGGTCCAGGACCAGTTTCCTTAGACTTCTAGCAACAACATAGCTCTTGGGATCATTTGGCCACAGAAAACCCTACACCATGATGAGGTGGTGGTTGAGGAGAGGGATTCCTCCATGTCAAGTGGAGCCAGTTGAGGTGGTTCAGGGATCTGGTTAGGATACCTTCTGGACACCTCTGTGATGAGGTGTTTTGGGTTTCTCCAACCAGGAGAATGCCCTGAGGTAGACCTAAGACAGGCTGGAGAAATCATATCATTCAGAAAGCCTGGGATGGTCTTGATGTCCTCCTAGAGGAGCTGGAGGAGGTGGCTGGACTGCTGTCCCCAAGACCTGAACCTGGATAAGTAGAAGCAGATGGATGGGTGGGTCCACTGCCATTGTACCAAGTCGTTCGTCCAGCCTCGCGTCGATGTCAGCCGTCCTTCACCTCCTCACAGCAGCAGACGCTGTCATAGCGGCTGCTTTTGGATCCTGTTGCAGGCCTGAAATGCGAACGTGGACGTATATTAACGAATGAAATCTTGGTCCGTACTGTCACAGAACTGAAAGTCGGCGTGAATCAGGTTTTTTTGTCTGGATTGTCCGTGTCACTCCAATAAATCCTGAACTTCGAATAACGTTCAGGAGTGTTGCAGTAAATGTGACCACTTCCTGTTGTTTCTGTGCAGAAAGGACCTGAGACCAAAAAGGCTGAGATTCTGGTTCTGGACTCCAAGAGAAGTAACGCCATCAACATTGGTATGACCGTCCTGCCCACCGTGCACGTTATCAAGAACGCCATCCTCAATTTTGATGAGTTCGCCATCACCAAGGAAGGAATTGAGGTAAGAATCGCTTCCTGTTTCCGAGGGACCAGTTGGATTCTTCATACTCCGTCTGCTGACCTTCCCCATCTCCTCTGTCCTGAGCAGAAGATCCTGACCATGACCCCCACAGAGGAGGAGAAGCAGAAGATCCAGGAGGCTCAGCTGGCCAATCCCGACGTCCCTCTGGGCTCAGCAGAACAGTTCCTGCTCAGCCTGGCCTCCATCCACGCCCTGATACCCCGCCTGCAGCTCTGGGCCTTCAAACTCAACTACGAGACACTGGAGAAGGTGAGAATGCTGACAGGGAATCACATGACCTTGTCCGTCCTGGAGACTGGTCTTACGGCTGCTCCTGCTGCTTTTGCAGTCATTTCATGCATGTGAACTTTTATTTAATGAAAAATAGGAGCAACAAATTTCTGCTAAATTGCTACAACATTATGGACGTCAACACTCAACAGATGATCTGATCATAACTGTCGCCCCTGCAGGAGATCGCCGAGCCGCTCTTCGACCTGAAGCTGGGCATGGAGCAGCTGGCGTCCAATCAGTCCTTCAGGAGGATCCTGGCCACGCTGCTCGCCATCGGGAACTTCCTCAACAGCTCCAGCGTGAGACACAAACCAGCACAGAAACGAAAAAGCCTTTAACGTAAATGCTGCTGCACAGAGCTGACGATGCTGGTAGGAGAAGAGCACGTCCTGCTCCTGAACATGGTTCTGGTCCACAGACGGGTCTCAGCTCACCCGGACTCACATGACCATCGTTTGAATCTGATGTCCTTGATTGTGTTTGGAGTATGGCAGTGACCCGCTGCAGATCCACCAACCACATGCCTCCTTGACGGGACGGCCGATCGATAAGAATCGGAATTTGCTCGTGATTTTCTTCAGATGACAGACGGAGCAGATGGTTTCCGTGTTGTCGCTGTAAACACGGATTACCGCCATCGCTTACTGATCTCTTCCTGTCCTGTGTGTGTCTGCAGGCCAAAGGGTTCGAGCTGAGTTACCTGGAGAAGGTGGTGGAGGTGAAGGACACGGTCCACCGTCAGTCTCTGCTGCATCACACCTGCAGTCTGCTGCTGGAAAATTACCCAGAATCCTCAGATGTCTACTCTGAGATCCCCGCCATCACCCGCTCAGCCAAAGTACGCTCTCCTGTCCCGATCTCTCCTGTCCCGGTCTCCCCTGTCCCGGTCTCCCCTGTCCCGGTCTCTCCTGTCCCGGTCTCTCCTGTCCCGGTCTCCCCTGCACCGGTCTCCCTTGTCCCGGTCTCTCCTGTCCCGGACTCTATTGTCCCGGTCTCCCCTGTCCCGGACTCTATTGTCCCGGACTCTATTGTCCCGGACTCTATTGTCCCGGACTCTATTGTCCCGGTCTCCCCTGTCCCGGTCTCCCCTGTCCCGGACTCCTTTGTCCCGGACTCCCTTGTCCCGGTCTCTCCTGTCCCGGTCTCCCCTGTCCCAGACTCTCCTGTCCCGGTCTCCCCTGTCCCGGACTCTCCTGTCCCGGACTCTCCTGTCCCGGACTCTCCTGTCCCGGACTCTCCTGTCCCGGTCTCTCCTGTCCCGGTCTCTCCTGCACCGGTCTCCCCTGTCCCGGTCTCCCCTGTCCCGGACTCCCTTGTCCCGGTCTCTCCTGTCCCGGTCTCCCCTGTCCCGGACTCTCCTGTCCCGGACTCTCCTGTCCCGGTCTCTCCTGTCCCGGTCTCTCCTGCACCGGTCTCCCCTGTCCCGGACTCCCTTGTCCCGGTCTCCTCTGCACCGGTCTCCCCTGCACCGGTCTCCCCTGCACCGGTCTCCCCTGTCCCGGTCTCTCCTGTCCCGGACTCTCCTGTCCCGGTCTCTCCTGCACCGGTCTCCCCTGTCCCAGACTCTCCTGTCCCGGTCTCCCCTGTCCCGGTCTCCCCTGTCCCGGTCTCTCCTGTCCCAGACTCTCCTGTCCCAGACTCTCCTGCACCGGTCTCTCCTGTCCCGGTCTCCCCTGTCCCAGACTCTCCTGTCCCGGTCTCCCCTGTCCCGGTCTCTCCTGTCCCAGACTCTCCTGCACCGGTCTCTCCTGCACCGGTCTCCCCTGTCCCAGACTCTCCTGTCCCGGTCTCCCCTGCACCGGTCTCCCCTGCACCGGTCTCCCCTGCACCGGTCTCCCCTGTCCCGGTCTCCCCTGTCCCGGTCTCCCCTGTCCCGGTCTCCCCTGCACCGGTCTCCCCTGCACCGGTCTCCCCTGTCCCAGACTCTCCTGTCCCGGTCTCCCCTGCACCGGTCTCCCCTGCACCGGTCAGAGGACAGATTTTACTCAGTTTTGATGAAAAACTGGGGCTCTGGAAAGCCTGGTTTTCAGGTTCTATGCTAGTTCCCACATAGTCCAGATTGTCGAGCACCAGTCGGAGCTCCTCCCCCGCAGACGTGTTGGACGTCTAGCCTGGTTGCAGGCGTCATGTGATTCACTTCTCTGACTGGTTGTGTGTCTGTCCTGTGGCGTCCAGGCTGTCTGTAAAATGAGATCCAATCCAGAGAAAGCCCACTGATTTCGGACGCGAGTCCACGGTCCATCTCCATGAGGACCGCAGCTGATAAATCGTTCACCTTGGACGTGGCGGTAATCGGTAGACAGCTGACCGGCGTTACTATTCACGCTGGTCAGTTGGTGTCTGCTCAGTGGTAGGCTGTGATTTATGAATGATTTCCTTCTTTCCAGGTGGACTTTGAGCTGCTGGCAGAGAACCTGGTCCAGCTGGAGAGACGCTGCAAAGCATCATGGGAAAACCTGAAGGTGGTGGCCAAACATGAGACCAAAGCAGTGCTGAAGAACAAGATGACGGAGTTCCTAAAGGACTGCACGCAGCGGATCATCATCCTGAAGGTGGTCCACAGGCGGGTCATCAACCGCTTCCACTCCTTCCTGCTGTTCCTGGGCCAGCCGTCCTCTTCCGTCCGCGACATCAAGGTCACCAGCTTCTGCCGCATCATCGGCGAGTTTGCTCTGGAGTACCGCACCACTCGAGAGCGAGTGCTCACCCTCAAACGGAAACGGGCCACCCGCCACGAGAGAACCAAGACGCGGGGAAAGATGATCACTGAGGTAGCGGGGGCGGGGGCGGGGGCGGGGGCGGGGGCGGGGCCGTGCGTTTGTCAGCCTCCACGCTGCCACGCTTCACAAGGGCGACTCGATGTTTGATTCATGAGATGCTGCAGTTTTAGGGATTTTTATACGTTGATTGAGGGTACTTGTTACCGATACCCAGCCGTACATTCTGGCCAGTACCTGATACTGATCCAATCAATACCCAGTATCCATCTGATACCAATCCAATACCAACCTAATGCCGATCCAGTGCCGATCCAGTGCTGAAAGGCATGAAAACAGGTGCGTTAGGACGGTAACACTAAGACTGCTGGGTAAGTAAGTGAACCCACAGTAATTACCAGAAACTGGAGTCGGACGTTTTCACACCGGAACTTCAAACATTTAAATCGCACAAAAAAGACACAAGAAATTGGAATAGTTATGAATGAATTAATGCAGTTTGTTTCCATGGAAACAACCTGTGAACTCAGCACGGCTGCTCTGTTCGTGTTTAGTATCAACAGCTTGAGAGTTTTTGTGCGAGAACTAATCCCAGTTCCCTCCTTCAGACGGAGAAGTTTTGGGGGGGCGGTGCCTCGTGACGATAGTCCCTCCCCTGTCTCCACGGCATCTGCAGAGGTGGGGCCAGAGCAGGAGGAGGAGCACGAGAACATGAAGAACCTCCTGATCAGCGGCAGCAGCCTGAGCGTGGACCACCGGGGCCTGAGGCGCTCCAGAGCCGTCCGCAGTAAGAACCGGTTCCTGTCCGAGTCCAAACCACCAGACTCAAACCACTGTTTGAGTCTGTCTGGTTCTGGCTGTTCTTCAGAAACCAGCATTCCACCCGAAATGATCTGTTAAATAAAAAAAGTGAAGTCCAGACCAAATTATTTGCCTCAACGTTGTGTATAAATGTTTGTGTTCTTCACCTTCTCAGAGTTGAAGTCAAGACTTCAACAGCTCACGTTCTGGTTCTGACCCTCAGGTCTCGGCAGGGTGAGTCCATCCCACCTGTCTATCGCCAGAGATGACGGGACCAACTCTCAGGATGATGCCACTGACGAGATCATGGACCGACTAGTCAAGTCCGTTACCCAGAATCCTTCAGACAGACAGTCCAGCCCCAAGACCCGCAAACGGTCCCGCCTTAACAGGAAGTCAAGTGAGTACAGATGGCCTCATATTTGCCTCCAGAATACTCAGGTGTACGGGGTTGCTGATCCCGGTCATCATCCCTCCACCACCGTGCTCGAGAGTGAGCATGAGGGGTTTCTGCCTATGTGCTGGCTTCGGTCTAGATGTCCAGAACCGTGTTTGGAGAAAACCAAACATCTCCGCACTGGTCTCATCTGTCCATAGAACATTGCTCTAGAAGACATGTTTGTAGTCCAGCTATCGTACTGATCAAACCTGCGTCATTGATGAGTACAGCTGAGTATCAGCTGCATGCTGGCGGTCCAACGGTCCCTGTGGAACACCATGGCCAGCTTCAGTATGAGGAAGAAGACTCCTTCATGTGAACAAACTGGAATCTCAGATTGATCTGACTTGGAGGAAACGGAGCTGAAGCTCTAGTTCTGACACCCGCTTTCAGCTTTGTTCTGTAGAAGGTCAAAGTCTGGTTCAGTCCAGTTCAGACTCTGTGTGGAGACACAACAGAAGCTCTGTGTCCTAAACAGGTTTATCTTCAGTGGGGCTCCTTATCACTGTTGTCGCTTCCTGTGTACATCCGTCCTCGGCTGATAATCCTCTGGTCCCATCCTCCAGCAGAGGGTGGAGGTTGCGATCTTCAGCTGCTGTCAAATCAGATCCATTTGACCTGATCAGAACCAGAAGTTCAACCACAGGTGAAGCTAGATTTGTTTTAACTGGACAGAACTGGACTGAGGGTATAACTCAAGTTTTTTTTCATTTTTTAATATTCATTTTTGCATTTCAGACCTTCATCACATTCCAGGTTAAGAAGCAAGTTAGTGCTTGCAACAGGTGATTGTAACGGAGATTTGGAACAAAAGCAGGGACACTTTGAGGAGCAAAGCTGTACAGAAGATCCTACTCCTGATCTGGTCCTCGTCTACAGTGTAGAACCTGATCTGGTCCTCGTCTACGGTGTAGAACCTGATAATCTGTTAGTGTCGCATGTAAACTCCCTCCTATCCGACCACTATTTAATAACTTTTGAATTCAACATTGTCAACGTTACGCATAATAGGAGGAATTACTTTAGCAGGTGTCTATCCGATAAAGCTGTTACTAAATTTAGGGAGGCCGTTGCTCTTCATCTTCTTACAGTGGAACATAGTGAAGCAGTTGAGGGCTGTGACCTCGGTTCTACCTCTGCAGACGTTGATTTCCTTGTCGGTAGCACTGCAGATGTGCTGCACTCAGCTTTAGATGTAGTTGCTCCTTTGAGAAAGAGGTTCTCTAACCGTAGGAGCTTAACTCCCTGGTTTAACTCACATATTCGTATGTTAAAACAGAAAGTGCGTAAAATGGAAAGAAAGTGGTACTTTAGTAGGTCTGTAGATATTTATTATGCATGGAAAGATAGTCTAATAGTGTATAAAAAAGCACTTTGCCAAACTATAACAGCCTATTATTCAGTGTTAATAGAGGATAATAAAAATAACCCACTTTTTCTGTTCAGCACTGTAGCCAGGCTGACAAAGAGCCACAACTCTGTTGAGCCGTGCATCCCTGCAGCTCTCAGTAGTGAAGACTTTATGAGCTTCTTTAGCAATAAAATTGTCAGAATTAGAGAGGAAATCGGCCAGGCCCACCCGGCAGTGGCTGTGGGAGTTCAACATTCAACATTTTATTGTGTATGAAGTCCTAAATGTCCAACCTCCTGGTTTTCTCCAAGACCTGATGGTTCCTCATGTTCCTAACAGAGTTCTCCGTTCTCAGAGTGCAGGTTCCTCGTAGTTCCTAGAAGATCCAGATGTAGATCTGGAGGACGGCTTTCTGCTATCAGGAACCATCACTCTGGAACCAACTTCCAGTTTGGGTGAAGGAGGCTGACACCACCTCCACCTTTAAAACCAAACTTCAACGTTTGTGTTCAGTAAAACATCTAGTTGGTGTAAACTTTAGTGTGTCAGGACCAGTAGTCACAGCTGCAGCTGCAGGACCAGACTGAAGCAGCTGGTCTTCAACACAGCTTCATCTGGATCTGCTGCTGTAGACCTGCTGCAGGGGGACCCCAACATGACCCACTGACCTGCAGTCCCACCTCTGACCACCTCAGAGTCTGCTGTCTACACCGGATAGTTATACTTGTGTATCTTGTCTTTTGTACATTTGATGATGTCTGTCCTCTCTCTGTTCTTCATTCTCCCTTTTCCTGATCTACACGGCTGGTCTTCACCAGGAGGGTCCCCCCTTATGATCCAGGTCCTGATCCAGGTTTTATGTAATAATCGATCAGGCTCATGTTCTGGTCTCTGGAAAGATCCTGGAGACGACTTGTGTTGTATTAGACACTGTATAAATAAAACTGACGTTTGTCGTCGACTTGAGAGGATTTTTAACATCTGGGCAGAAGGTGCAGAGATCATTAACGTGTTGTGTGTTTCAGTGAGGAGGACTCTGAAGAGCGGCCTCAGCGTGGACGTGGTTCAGGCCCTGGGACTCAACAGCAAGACGGAGGACAAAGTCTGAATGCAGACCTGAACTGATCTTTTGATGATGGACTGAGCTCGGTGTTTGGTCTGAGGAACGTCCTGGTGATGCGGGACGACTCTTCAGCGCCAGTGTAGTCCAGAAATCTGACGTCAGATCTGCTGAACGAGGAGTCGGCTTCAGAGATGAACTTCCAGGACTAACGATGATCCCAGCTTCAGGTTTTCTCAGTAATGATCCATGAATTTCTGCAGCAGCTCTAAATCAAGACCAGCTGATCCCGGATGATAATCAGGTCTCAGAGGGTTCAGGTCCACCTCGCTGGTCTTCAGTCGCTCACATCAGGCTCCACATGTCCTCCTGGGTGTTTGGACTTGAACTGTCCGTGTTTGAGTCTCCTCCTCCTTTTAAACGCAGCGTTTTGGTTTTTATTTCCACTCTGCTGCTGCTTTTTAAATTTGAGTTCTGCTATTTTGGTTTCTACATTTTTCTGCCCATCAGTTGTGAGTCAAGATCTTTAACGTTTCCATGAAGTGTCTTTTTCCTGTGAAAACCGAGCAGTCTTTGTTCCTGGGACGTTGAGACGCTCCTGGCAGTCGGCGCCAAGATGTTGGCTGATGTTTTTATTGATGCTTGTTCCAAGTTTGAGTGAAGCACAAAATCATTTGTCATCATTTCCAGCGTTTAGGTGTAAATAGAAACTGACCCAGGAGCAGTCGAAGAGCGTGGCGTTTCCTGGTCGAACGTCAGATGATCTGGCCGAGCGTCGAGTCAGCTGTGAAACGAGGCCTGGCTGGTCGCTGCGTCTGCACCGACACCCGACAGCTGATTCAAACGCGTTCAAAGCTTTTTCATTGTCACTGCCGCTGCTTCGTTTGCTGTTGACGCACATTTCACTTCACGTCGCTGCCAAACACCAACGATCTGAACCCCGCGGTTCCTTCAAACCTGCCGCGGGCCGAGTCCGCGTGGTGGTCTGGCGTGTTCAGACGTGCTCCGCAGCTTCTCGTTTCCTCCGAAGGGCTAAAGACGAACAAACGTCCCTGCAGACCTCCGGCTGCAGCCGCCGCCGCAGACGCAGACGCAGACGCATGCTGGTACCTTTTCTTTTGTTTTGCACTTTTGGGTTTGTTGTTCTTGTTTCCAATGAGGTGTTTTATGCTGACTTCATGTCAGTTTGTGTGAAGACGTTCCTCACAAACTGATGAAGACGATGTTTTCACTTGAAGAGCAATAAGAACATTTTATTGAAATATGAAATGGAAATTGAATTTGAATATGTTAATAAAGATTTCAAAGGGTCTCACGTTTTCAATCGTTTGACATATTTAAGCCCTGAAAAGGTCTCCAGGAGAACGCGTTGCAGCTCCAAGGTTCTGCATCCTGGTGCAGCGTGGTTGCAGCTACCGTGAAAACCGTACGCGCTCCAACCACAAGTGGCCCATTGCATTGTGGGACACGGTTTGCACGGTAGACTACCGGGTCACACGGCAAATGTCAGGACTTCCTACATAATAAATATAATATCCACCCGCGCAGCAACTCATCCACCCGCGCAGCAACTCATCCACCCGCGCAGCAACTCATCCACCCGCGCAGCAACTCATCCACCCGCCCAGCAACTCATCCACCCGCGCAGCAACTCATCCATCCATCCACCCCTTCAACCACCCATGCTTCCATTTATTCGTTGCTCCATCCAGGTTGCAGGGGCATCAGCCTACACTGAGAGCTCCAGACCTGCCTCCCCTCTGCCAACACCTTGCTTCTCCAGGAGGACACGAAGGCATTCCCAAATCATCTTGGGAGTGTAGTCTTTGCCTCAATTATCATGGGTCTTCCAGCATGCACCGTTGAACCTCTACAGATGGTCCAGAATGCAGCAGTGTGTCTGGTGGTTAACCTACCCAGAAGGATGTCCCACTGTTGACTGGTGAGCTCCACTGGGGGCCCTTGGCTGCCAGAATGAACTTGCGTTCCTGCACAGTGACTTCTGGTTCTGATGCCAGTTCAATTCTATCCTGAAGGCTTCTACTCCTGCCAAAACATGACATTCCTCTAGAGAACGTCATCAGGCACTGCCACCCTGCACGCAAGAAAATCCGGACTGTGCTCCTTTCCGGTGCCACGCTGGTGGAACGAGCTTCCAGTTTATATCAGCAGGACGTCGCTCTCTATGTTCAACTGACTCCTGAAGACGCGTCTCTTCCAAGAACACCTCTAACAGCCTGACTGGCCCAACTGCACTGTTCTTCATCTCCTCTGCAGGTCGACCTTACACTTTGTGCTTTCTGGTACTTTCAAAC